>JAZGUH010000597.1:635000-1143935 GCA_037893225.1 Hippasteria phrygiana | reverse complement strand
GAAGAAAGGCTTTCAGTTTTTAAGAGCACAAATCAGTTTGCAACACATTTGAACCAACTTTAGCCACTTTATTTCTTACTTTTTAAAAGTGATGATGGTTCTTACTTTTTAAAAGTGAATGTGCTTTGAATACTGGGCAATATCTTTACAACAGTTTGTAATTTACAATTGGTTTTTGATATAAAAATAATAATGGTTCCATTGCACTAGATTTCTTTGTCAATTGCTTTTTTACAATTAATGACCAAGTACAAACCAGGGCTAAATACGAATATTTGTTTTACCTTTGTTCAATAACAAATGTATCACCATACCAGATGTTTATTTAATATAAAACTTTCTTGGTAATGTCAACAGTCCAGTGGCATATACATCTATGGCCACAGCACTGTCACAGCCAAGATTAGAAATAATCAGTCAAACCAAGCCATCCCGCTTTTTAATCACACTTAAGTCAGACTAAAGTGCTTCAATTCGGTTGATTCACAACTCGGTGCGCCGCCAGCGGCAAGCCGGGGAGAGGCCAAATTACGCAGTGCATCATGGAAAAAGGCGACATCGGTTCTATCAAATCATACTTCTTAAGCCCGGTTCATACTTCATGTTAATGCGAATGCGAATGCGAAGTGAATTTCATGACGTCAACAATTGAAGTTCCATTGTGACGTTCTCCGTTACCTTAACGAATTCGCTTCACATACGCATTCGCATAAAGTATGAACCGGGCTTTACTCCGCTAAATCTATCAACTCCTCTCTCTTCTTTCCCACTCACGGTATTCCCCGATTAGTCAAAAATTGCTCTAACTCATCCACTCGCATTCACGAGAAATCCATACTGCTGTATATACTGTCCACCATCTTTACAACGCGATAGACGTGATGTTGACCCTGGAAGTGGGAAATTGGCCTTTCCCAGCTTGCCGCTGCATGGCGGCGCACTGAGTTGTGAATTGATGCGACCGAATTACACTTCCAGTACAAAGTCCGCTGTCTCCGATCCCTGACAAAGTAGTAAATCTTTGCTAAGAGGAACAGGAACAGAAGTAATAATTTTGTTTCTTTTTATCATCCAATAATCTAAAGTGCAAAATAAAATGTCGTGAACCAGGTAAGGTTTCCTGGTCAAGAGCACTTGACAATTTGTATTCAACTAAAATTCTGAATGGACCACAAGTGGCTATTATTTTTTCAACAAATAAAAGTCACTTGAGATGATTAATTAATTTCCTCATGGGTAGCACTAGCAACATTTTACAAACAGCCATGCTTTATAAGTGACTTTCAATTCATCAGTGGAGATTATTGGCAGTCTCCCAAATTGTCAGTGTCTTAATAGTTGACAATGACAAAATTGTCAGTGTCTTTACTGGAGGTTCGAATCTTGCTCCTGCCAGTTTTCTTTGTTCACTTTGATAATTAATTCAAATTCACCTAGTCAGTTTTTCCTTGTGGTTTGTTTGACTAATTAAAATAAAAAAGTTGTATCATTATTGCATGATCCCAAGTTCCCAGGTTGTATTGTGAGGTTGGGCGTATTTTTTGGCTAAACGGCATTCTGGGTTTATGACTTCTGACTGGAGCGCCCACCGAACAAAGACACGTACTGAAAATTTGGGAGACCACAGTTGGTAGATTGCCGGTACGGTATTATGAAGGTCGCAGGTTCAATTCCTGCTCATCCTGCAATTTTTCTTTGTTTTCAAATGTATTCAAATTTACCTAGTCAGTTTCCCTTGTGGTTTGTTTGACAGAAAAAAAAAACAATGGGAATACTGGACGTGAGCAAAAAGAATGGACCCATGACTTCTGACTGGAGTGCCCACCGAACAAAGACACGTACTGAAAATTTGGGAGACCACAGTTGGTAGAGTGCCGGTACGGTATTATGGAGGTCGCAGGCTTTTTTATGGAAATCGCTAATACAAAAAATGCTAAAAGCCACTCTAAGCAACGGGTTACAACAGATCGGGTTGGCCACATTTTAGATTGCCAGTCCTATAGTACCACCCTCTGGTCCAGATCTAAATAGAGGATACATTTTCAATACGTATCCAAGAAATTATACACCGCTAGACCAACTCACCTCCCCCAAGTTTTCAAGTTCAACAAATTTCAGAATCAAGTTTCAGTTCAACAAGTTTTAGAATCTAGTGAGCTTTATTTTAAATATGTTCAGATCCAATATCAGGGCGCTTGTAAAATCATATTAAAATTGTTGGATTTAGCAGGGCAGGGGCGGATACCCCCCTGCTCATTGCCAATTTTTGTTGTTGTTGTTGTTGTTGTTGTTGTTGTTGTTGTTGTTGCTTGTAAGGGCCTATGCTTAAAGTTGCATACCAGAAAAGGAAAACCCTGTAAAGGTCTTATTTTGCATGTATGCGTAAGAACAAAACAAAGAGGTTAAATGGCACCACCAACATTAGGTTGTTGTTGTTGTCCGTAGGCAAAACATTTGTGGAGTAAATTTTTTTTGGCAAATGCAAAAATAAATTCAGGAACACCTCCCTCCCTGTAAACAATCCTGGATCCGCTAGTGCAGGGTTAGGGTTAATGGAAACAGGAATGCTCTAATTGTTTTAATGCTCTCTAACTAGAAGTACTAGGCAAATTTCAATTAACAATTTCGAAGTGATTCAGAACTAAAGTTACCTACCTGCTAGCGGGCCTGGTATAGCAAGATATACAAGGAAAGACGAAAGATTTTGGTCAGGATTGACTGGCATAGATAAGCCAGTAGTCGATGGTGTTGCAGTTGGCCTACGAGAAAACAAACCACAAAATCAGTAAATGATATGATTAACCGAAGGTTAATTTTCTAAATGTAAACCGCAAATCACACAGTATTGTAAACAATATTTCATTGCATCGAGGAATCTCACATTAGCCCCGTCTGCACACTTCCGGGATGAAATCGAGAATTGTCAGCACTAAACAAAAACAGTGCTATTCAACAAATTCATTCATGCATGAATGTAATCACGCCATAAATGGCAGCGCAGCGCACCATCAGCATACTAAGTTGTTAAACCAGGAAGTGTGCAGATCGGTGTTACTTTCGTCAATTCGGGATTACTCTATAGCAGAGCTGCCAACTCCAGCTCCCTGATTTTATAGAAGACTCCCGGAAAATTGGTCGATCTCCCGAGTCCCAAAACAACTTCAAAATCTACTGCATTGTCAATTTGTAATACAAAGTACAGGTAAATTAAAACGTAACTGCTATTGCCTGAATAGTTAATACAAGTCCGCAAAATCAGGAAGAGTTCGCAGCTGCATGGTTGCTCCACTAGAAATGTTTTTGTGGGGTGCCAAAACTGATGAGTGAAGAACTCCCAGGCAGCTGCATGGTTGCTCCACTAGAAATGTTTTTTGTGGGGTGCCAAAACTGAGTACTGAAGAACTCCCAGGCAGCTGCATGGTTGCTCCACTAGAAATTATTTTTGTGGGGTGCCAAAACTGATGAGTGAAGAACTCCCAGGCAGCTGCATGGTTGCTCCACTAGAAAATGTTTTGGTGGGGTGCCAAAACTGATGAGTGAAGAACTCCCAGGCAGCTGCATGGTTGCTCCACTAGAAATTATTTTTGTGGGTCGCCAAAACTGATGAGTGAAGAACTCCCAGGCAGCTGCATGGTTGCTCCACTAGAAATTATTTTTGTGGGTCGCCAAAACTGATGAGTGAAGAACTCCCAGGCAGCTGCATGGTTGCTCCACTAGAAATTATTTTTGTGGGTCGCCAAAACTGATGAGTGAAGAACTCCCAGGCAGCTGCATGGTTGCTCCACTAGAAATTATTTTTGTGGGTCGCCAAAACTGATGAGTGAAGAACTCCCAGGCAGCTGCATGGTTGCTCCACTAGAAAATGTTTTGGTGGGGTGCCAAAACTGATGAGTGAAGAACTCCCAGGCAGCTGCATGGTTGCTCCACTAGAAATTATTTTTGTGGGTCGCCAAAACTGATGAGTGAAGAACTCCCAGGCAGCTGCATGGTTGCTCCACTAGAAATTATTTTTGTGGGTCGCCAAAACTGATGAGTGAAGAACTCCCAGGCAGCTGCATGGTTGCTCCACTAGAAAATGTTTTGGTGGGGTGCCAAAACTGATGAGTGAAGAACTCCCAGGCAGCTGCATGGTTGCTCCACTAGAAATTATTTTTGTGGGTCGCCAAAACTGATGAGTGAAGAACTCCCAGGCAGCTGCATGGTTGCTCCACTAGAAATTATTTTTGTGGGTCGCCAAAACTGATGAGTGAAGAACTCCCAGGCAGCTGCATGGTTGCTCCACTAGAAATTATTTTTGTGGGTCGCCAAAACTGATGAGTGAAGAACTCCCAGGCAGCTGCATGGTTGCTCCACTAGAAATTATTTTTGTGGGTCGCCAAAACTGATGAGTGAAGAACTCCCAGGCAGCTGCATGGTTGCTCCACTAGAAAATGTTTTGGTGGGGTGCCAAAACTGATGAGTGAAGAACTCCCAGGCAGCTGCATGGTTGCTCCACTAGAAATTATTTTTGTGGGTCGCCAAAACTGATGAGTGAAGAACTCCCAGGCAGCTGCATGGTTGCTCCACTAGAAATTATTTTTGTGGGTCGCCAAAACTGATGAGTGAAGAACTCCCAGGCAGCTGCATGGTTGCTCCACTAGAAATTATTTTTGTGGGTCGCCAAAACTGATGAGTGAAGAACTCCCAGGCAGCTGCATGGTTGCTCCACTAGAAATTATTTTTGTGGGTCGCCAAAACTGATGAGTGAAGAACTCCCAGGCAGCTGCATGGTTGCTCCACTAGAAATTATTTTTGTGGGTCGCCAAAACTGATGAGTGAAGAACTCCCAGGCAGCTGCATGGTTGCTCCACTAGAAATTATTTTTGTGGGTCGCCAAAACTGATGAGTGAAGAACTCCCAGGCAGCTGCATGGTTGCTCCACTAGAAATTATTTTTGTGGGTCGCCAAAACTGATGAGTGAAGAACTCCCAGGCAGCTGCATGGTTGCTCCACTAGAAAATGTTTTGGTGGGGTGCCAAAACTGATGAGTGAAGAACTCCCAGGCAGCTGCATGGTTGCTCCACTAGAAATTATTTTTGTGGGTCGCCAAAACTGATGAGTGAAGAACTCCCAGGCAGCTGCATGGTTTCTCCACTAGAAAAAAATGTCTGGGGTGCCAAAACTGATGAGTGAAGAACTCCCAGTTTAGGAGCATGTAAAAACTTAAACAGATGAAAATCCCAGAGTTGTATTCGAGTCCCTGCAAGTTCTTTCACAAATACTTTCGCAAGCCCAGTCAGATGTAACTGGATGAACAATGCCTTTGTCAAAGCACATTTCAATAGCTTGTGATTGGGATTAGGACTGAAGGGCTTGTGATGGACTTGTGATGGACTTGTGATGGACTTGTGATGGACTTGTGATGGACTTGTGATGGACTTGTGATGGACTTGTGATGGACTTGTGATGGACTTGTGATGGACTTGTGATGGACTTGTGATACAAATACATCCCTGGAAAATCCTTTACAAATTTAGACCAAATTCTCTGAGTCATCTTGTGAATTTAGAAATTCAATCTTCATTACATCATCACTTTTAGCAATTATCAGTTTACCATTATCTTTGCCATCATATTATTGTTACCATTGACCCTCCTACTATCATAAAAAACTATCAAAAAACCAAAGCCCTTCCTCTCCAACAGCTTGTGTGTTTCAACCTGACACTCGATAGGTTTTGATAAGTAGGGTAGTTGGCTCCATTTTGGCATCGAGAGAGGGAAGGTTTAAACCATCTTCGTCGTCGTCAGTGTTATCATCATCATTGCTCTGTGTCACTGCCATCATTAGTATAGTTGGCTCTAACTCGGGAAAAAAGCACTACCTTTTGGGGATTGTTTTGCATTGTTTATCTTGTGTCAATAAACTTAAGACACTTGCAGTTTAATCCTTTGATTAAAATTCCTAACTCTGATATTAGTTTTAACACAGGTATAATTAGCATACACCCCCAGGAATTCCTCCATGTTTATGCAAATTAGTGTTGATACTGATACACAATGTACACTTACATATCTTGAGAGACCTGACTGAAAAAATCAGGCATTCTGGTTTCATACAAAGCCTGCAGGAGAAAAAAAATGTGAAATCAATAAGAAAAGAATTAGGCAGCTGAATTTAAAAAATCTTTTCCTATTTGTGACCCACTCTGCAAAAAGGGGAATTATGTTGCAAAAATTGAAAATAGTGTTTTATATATATAGTGCCGCTGTCACACCAAAAAGAATGAGCCTCTGAACGTTTCTCAAATAAAATATTTTTACTTGGTTCAGAATAGCCCGAATAACGAGGGGAGGCAAATGCTTTCCGCATGCTCCTAGCATCCTCCTCGAATGCTTTCCGAACGGCTCGTTTGGTTTAATATCACACCAAATTCAAATGGAACGCTTTCCGATTCCTTTCCGAACGCTCTCCGAAAAGGTCGGACACTTCTCGAATAGTCAGTTTTCTTTCCGTTTGCTTTCTGAACGCTTAATCATCATCGAAACCATGGCTTTATATCAGGAAACGGCGGACATTTGGAACGGATTCGTTCCATTCGTTCCATGTAGGTTCCATCTGGGTTCGAGCTGCGTTCGTTATGTTCGAGCTCTGTTCGAGGTACGTTCGGGTCACTCGTTAAGGAATCGGAAAGCGTTCGGCCAATTCGAGCTACGTTCTACCTGTGTTCGGGCTGCGTGCGAGCTGGAGGTGGCACAGTTCAATATGGGACCCTATAAATTCTTGATAAATACTGAAACCATTCGCGATGTTCGAGCTGTTCGGAAACAATACTGAACCCACCTTCCTCCTCGAATGCTCCTAGTATGCCTAGAACGCTTTCCGAACCCTTTCTGAACAGGCCATTTCTTCTTAGAATACAGCTCGAATGCTTCCCGAACAGGCAATTTGTATCATTCGGGAGGTCCAAAAAAATTATTTTGAACCTGCGCAAAATAATTCTCGGCCTCGCTAAATGTCATTCCTAATTGAGCACGAACTGGCCAAACCTTCCTAGAACATGACGAACGCTCTTCGAACCCTCCTCGAACCAAAAACGAATGTCAAGAATTTTATTCGAGAAACGTTCGGAGGCTCATTCTTTTTGGTGTGACAGCGGCTTAAGCTTTAATATGGTAATATGTCTGAGGCCTGTAGCATTTTGCATTCACAAGATATTTGGAAATTTGCATGTTTGTTTTCAGCAATTTCTTTAAATGACTTAAGGAGAAACAATTAGCCATTTAAAAAAAACACAAAACAAAGTTCTTTTTCGAACTTTATTCACTGAAATCGAAGATTTGGGTTATGAAATAGTATAATATAGGTATCAAAGATGCAAAAAATTTCCTCAATTCAAAATCACTTGTTTAAAGAATTGTTCACCCTCTTCACATAGAACGGCCCATTACGCGTAAAAGGATACAGCGACTTATGTGCCCTTTTTGCAGAGCGGGTCACATTTTATAACTGTAGGGGCATATCATTCTTGTATGGTTCTGAAAGCAATGCACGATCTATATAAATGTGACTGTATTTAGGCCAAAAACAAGCAGAGGCAGAATGCTCTCCCTGCAATAAACTTGCCACAAGGAGAGGCCTATGTGTAGATGTGATGCGGGCCAGAAAACAATACACTAAAAAGAATCTCACAACTCACGACAGTTTGAAAGTTACAAGGATAAATGAGCATTTCACACGTCCTGGTGCGATATTGATTGTGGGACCGATGATATTCTTTGCGCCGCCACATTCTCTAGCTCAAACAGACTTCCAGCATCTGGTGCTCCACATATATGTGCACGGTTACCATGAACTGCCTGTTGCAGCTGCAAGTATGCACTTGCATTTAAAGATATCTGGAAGCCGGCACGGGTGCTTTTAAGGGGACTGTTTGCTAAGAAAATTGCTAAGAATTCTTTTTTGAGGTTACGTCATAGGGTGCTCCTTTAGGGTATAGATTTTGTGAAAAGGGGGCTCTGTACTAACTTAGATAATGTTTTAAACTTTAAAGTACAGTTGATTGTATGTAAACAGATGTTTTACTTTTCCCATAAAACTTGATAAAGTAATTGTACTGAAATCCAATATGGCCGCCATTACCTTGGCAACAGCAGATTTGCAGACAGTGTTTTTTCTTGTAAATTCTGAAGACGATATATATTGGTGATAATACATTTAAAAAAACTTTAAAACAAAAAAAGTAGTCTGCTTAGCTAAACAGTCCCCTTAAGTCCCCATCGTGAATGCATCGTATTCCCCAAACAAGTCTCAACTAAAACTTGAATGTGTCCAGTTTAAAGACATTTCCACATCTCCCTATAAAAATGGAAGATGATCCGCCTCCCGTCCAACTCCCCCCCTTCAGTGTTCCACCCAAGGTTTTCTGTTTTACCTTAATGTATGCAACGATGCTTGTAATAATGAAGATCCAATAAACCACAAGTTGGAAGCAATCCAGGAGATTCCAGATGTCACTTTTGAAAAAGTGCTTCAGTCCTGTAGCCCAGATACCCTTGATACACCGATACGTCATCCCTGCAAGACAGCAAGCATGCAAAAGATGGAGTCTTATTAAGTTGAACCATGGAGGAAGGATGGTTGAACTGTAGAAAAAAAAGGAAAAAACAAATAACTTTGTGGGGGTTGGGGGGTGTTGTCCAACACAAGGCAAAACGGCCACTCGAGGTGTGGGCTACAAAAGATAAGAAAAGACAGAAATCACAGGGATGGAAGGTATCTCGGGGGGTGAGAATGTGCGTGCGACGTTTCACATTAGCCATTATCGCCCCGGGGCCACCCCCGAGATTGGTTTCGCCCCGGGGCGAACGGCGAACTCACCCCTGCTCCAGGCCAGGGGTGAGATTGTTCAACCCGGGGCGAGACCGATCTCGGGGTACGTGGTCCCGGGGCGAAGTGGCTAGTGTGAAACGTCGCACATTATCATCTCCGCGTGCGGGGTTTCGTACAACCCAGGTTGAGAAACAGGTGGTCCCGACGTACTTTACAAAAGAAGACCGAAGGTCATCAAAGCGCCGCTATTGTTAATTGTACAGCTTGGCCGAAAGCGCAGCGCACCGCGGGTAATTTGAAGACAACAGTGAAGAAAATAGGGTGGATTAGTGTGATATGTTCATGCCCAGCAGGGGCGGATCTAGGTTTTAACCAAGGGGGGGGGGGGTTTACCTGACGTGATTGGCCTACACACCCCAGCGTGCCGAATTTTCGACACCCGACAATGGGATTTTTTTTTTTTTTCTCAGCCCAAGAGGGGGTTTAAACCCCCAAAACCCCCCCCCCGTAGATCCGCCACTGCCCAGTTGGCTGAGGTAGATTTGCACGAAACGAGTGTAAGTGGACGCAGGGGTGAACTCGGGGTTGAAAACGCCGGGGCGGCCTTGGGGCTGCAAGTTCGCCCAGGGGTTCGGCGCTCTAGTGTGAAAAGGCCTATGGAAGGGAAGCAGGTTACACTGTAAAGGCAGAGGGGACTATTGTTTACAGGTGAGCACAATTAGCAACGAACATCATTAATTTATTTATTTGTTTGGTATTTGGCGGGGATAGCCCACACTAGTATTTTGACAATTTTTTCGTGGGGTTCCACTGAAGAAGATGAGGAATTTTTCAGTTTAAGATGTGGGAGGGAAACCCGGAGAACAATCCTGGAGAAAACACAAAGAATCGGGTGGGACTAAAAACGCAATCCACATTTTGGCCCCTGTTCGACCTGGGGTCACAGCGGTTGAAGGTGATGAAGGAAATGCTACGCCAAACTGATCTTCCTGAAGAACAGATCAAGTTTTTCAGAATAATGGTCTTTTGGTAGGAGAAAGTTGACATGCTAATATGAGCTCAGACAAAACACCAAATACATAAATATTCAACAGCTTGGAATTTTGGATGGGGGGAGTAATCACGGCCTCATGGTACACTCTTCTCTCGTCACAGACTGAAAATTTCAGCATGTGAAGTCATTGAGAAGTTAACAACAAGGGCGGTAGTCTTAGAAATTGTGCTCAGAAATGTTAATGTATTGAATAAAGAAAAGAAGTATTTTCAGAACAGTCCTTGGTTTTTTCAAGAATCATTTCCTTCAATGAGACTTAAAAAAATGATTCATAATTGTTAACCCACTGAATGCGGATGATGGCCCTAGCCGAGGTTTGAAAAAGGTCACCAGGCCAGTTAACGCCTATACCCATCCACTGTTTGCCTATTGTGTGCATTACGCTTGGCTGCACAAGCCGTTAGTATTGGCATAACCAGCACCCCATTAATAACAGCGTGACAGTCAAGAGGTTCAAACAGCATACAATAAAATGCAAAAACAAAAAAAACTTCTTGCCTTCCTCAAAAATAAGCTATAACCCCCCCCCCCCCCCCCCCCCCACACAACCATACCTTTTAATCAGGGAACTTCTATTGTCCTCCTATTGTTCATCCTTCAACTTTTTTGGCACTGACGATGAGGTCTCTCATTGGTTTTGTACACAATTTTCAAACGAGGACCTTTCTCAACCGGGGACCCTATTGTCCTCGATTGTTAAAGGTAATGCAGAAACAAACCCACACAAGTGTGTAAATACCGGCAATCGTGGACCTCCTATTGTCCCTCTTTTGTTTATACTCTAACTTTTTCGGAAGGCCTCCCATTGGTTTTGTACACGATTTTCAATCGTGGCCCTTGCCCTATTGTCCTCTTTGTTAAAGGTCCACGGTCTGAATAGCTATACATGTACAAACGCTCCTCCACATACCTATTATCCAGATCACAATGAGTAGAATGAAGATATCCCAGGGTCGAGCTTTGTAGTGCAGGTAGCGTCTGATCTTTTCTGATTGTGTCAGATTCCCCAGCACGGAGTCCCCATGTTGCAGTACCACTACCTGGGGTCTGATTGTGGACAAAATGAGCAGCAGTAGGAAGTACAGTTTGGACGCCAGGTGCAGGAGAAATCGCACAAACCTGTCCAAACAGAATTAGACATTTGTTAATCAATACAAACATTTGTTATGTAACATGTAGGATCGTGCAGAGATTCCTCTTTTTAACCCAATTCCGAGTATTTGCTTTATAATTCGACCGGAATCTGTCAGATTCCGCCATTTTCATCTCTTGATTTAAATATTAAAGCACTTTCACGGTATATATGTGCCATATATGTTGCTTACGGGACAAATTTACATGACGCAATATCAATCAAAAACTTTTGCACTTCCAAGTCATCATGCGTTCATTCCAAAATGCACTCGCATCTAGCAACGCATGTTCTTCTTGCCCTGTGAACAAGATGGCGGCGCATATTACCATGAATTGCTTATTTTCTAGAAGGAGATTATAACCGAATTAACACCCACAACAAGAGGGGAACAAATAGTATTGGTTAACTAAATGGCTGGTTGCATGCTTAAATGTTTCCTCGATAAAGGACACAGATTGGAAATAAATTCACTGATTTTGTTTTTTTTCCTGTAAACAATTAAAACCATCTTCTCTTATCTTTGGATTGAAATTGTTGCACAACAATGTATAATTAATTAACACTTTGTGAACTGTGGGACCGTACATCAGTTCCTGTACATATAGTTCCTGTATGTGTTTTCCTAAAGCAGATTCGGCAGGAAATTAACAATGCCTGTCCAGAGAGGATGATGGGTGGCCACATGATGTAAAACTGCATTAACCACATAATGTTACTGTGGGCTAAAGCCCAGTTCATACTTCATGCTCATGTGAAGCGAATTTGACGTCATGAAAAATTCGCAGCGAAGATTCGCACAAGTTGAAATGTGTTCAACTTTTGCGAATTCGCAGTGCGAATATTTGGCGTTGATGTCATAAATTCGCTTCGCATGCGCAAGAAGTATGAACCGGGCTTTAGTCAAAGTTAACAACAAAATCCTGGTGTGAAAAAGGCAAGGAATTTTAGACATAAAATAACAGCACATGCACCCAAATTGTCTCAAAGGCAGGGATGATTTTCACCCACCGCCAGAGTTGTATTCGAGTCCCTGCAAGTACTTTCACAAGTCCTTTCGCAAGCCCAGTCAGAAGTTCTTTCATAAAGCCGGTCACAAGTAACTGGATGAACAATGACAAAGGATCGGAATGCCTTTGTCAACTTGCAGGGACTTGCAGGGACTTGCAGGGACTTGCAGGGACTTGCAGGGACTTGCAGGGACTTGCAGGGACTTGCAGGGACTTGCAGGGACTTGCAGGGACTTGCAGGGACTCGAATACAACTCTGCCCACCGCCCTATATCCGGTGCTGGTGACAGCAACAACCTCAGGATATTGTGAGGGCGACGCAAAGGATTGAGGGTAATGACCTTTGACATGAAAGTCGCGTATACATGTACATGTGAACACGTGTCTTTCGAAAGCGTTGATCCTGGGTCATTGCACAAAGTCTATACTCGTACCCTTGATCTGTACGTGAGTTTAGGCTGTACGTGAGTTTAGGTTTCCAAACTATATATGGCAGGAAATTAACCCTGCCTGTCCAGAGACAAGGGTGGACTGCAGAAATACAGCATTGGCTATGATGCAGACAGCGTTTTAGCTAAAACGGATAAAGTTAAAACAGTTACTCCCCACGGGTGGCCAGTCATAAAATTATAATAAGCATTCAGACACTGTTTTAAGCATAGTGAGTTCAACTCGAAGGGGTTTATCTCCGTTTAGGGGTCAGGTAGAACTAGTCGCGTAGAACGGTCACGCTAGTTTGCATGTACATCATAAAATTCTGTGTACAGGTACACACAGAATGTGAGAGGATCGTCGAGGACATGCTGTTCTTCCTCCTCCTCAGCCCACACCGCTTTGGGCCTTCATTTCTTTCCAGGGCTGATGTAGTCGAGTCCATCACAAGTCCCTGCAAGTCCATCATAACCCTCCAGTCCTAATTCCAATCACAAGCTATTCAAATGAGCTTTGACAAAGGCATTCCTTTGTCATTGTTCATCTAGTTACTTGTGACTGGCTTTATGAAAGGACTTGTGACTGGACTCGTGAAAGGACTTGTGAAAGGACTTGCAGGGACTCGACTACAGCCCTGTTTCTTTCGCCAAGTTCGCCCCACATGGTCTATAGATCCTTTCTCGGTCGCTGATGACGTCAAAACCTTGGCTATGATGGTGAACAGTTTAAATACTTTCAACAACTGTTTCAAATCAGCGATCGACGAAAAATATTAGAACAATCGCTTTATAATAAATGTGAGGGTAAACCAAGAGCAGAAAGATGCACAGAAAGGCTATTAGCGAAAGTGGCGGTTCATAGCCCACACCTACGTTGATGACGTGCTGTGCTGTATGACATGTCGCTGGTTGTATTTTGAACAAAAAGTGCACCACAAAAACGTTTCAGCTAAAACCGTTCAGACATATCGTACTAGCAGATAAACCATTTTGGTTTATTGTGCTAAACCCTCCCCCTGAGGTGTTTTAAATCACATAGCAGAAAAGCTACACCAAATCGAGTTCAACCTAGTGTTTTAAGGGAATTTAACATGGTGTCTGAACACACCCACAGTGGCATAACTGGGTGAAATTTTCGGGGGGGGGGGGGGGGGGGGTGCACACATTTGTTCTGACGGATGTCAGCTGGGTGGGGGGGGGGGGACACGTGCGTCCTGTGGCACCCCCACCCTAAGTGACGCCACTGCATACCCATAACGATAAATAACGGTATGAAAAAGACCCCGACTTTTCAAAATAGAAAAGAGCACCACATCATCATAATATTTCTTATAACAATCAAAAGATTCTTACGGCCTCTGCATGATGCGGAGTTTGTCTACAGGCAGGAGGATGTACAAAATGCAAGGCACGTAGAAGAATAAGACGAGACAGAGATAAAGCAGGGACCACACGATGCGGGACTTTGCATAACTCAGGACGTAGGGTGACGACACCTCCCACTGTGATACCATGTAGTCTTGACTGCTTGGATGACTCACAAACTGTAGTAAAAAGCAATTCAAATCTATTCAAAACATCTCCATATTTTCTCTGGAAAAAACAATCACTTTAAAATATTGGTCAGTGAAATGATTCCTGTAGTTATAAATAGGATAACAAACATGTAAATATGCACTAATTATGAAAAAGAAATGAACAATGACTCTTGAAAAGATTAAAATTTGTGGGCAGATGCGTTCAGAATCAGGATTGTCAACCGGATGAGATCAAATGATTACAAATCAGTAGACTTGAATGGAATATAACACATCTAATGTAATAGTAATTGCACCAAAAAGTAATTAAACCATGAAGGTTTGTATAGTATGTGTTCAGATTCTGCAAATAATTTTGCAAGAAAACTGCCTCGAGCTCCAGACTTCGACCAACTGGGCATCAACTAACGTGCCTTTCCAGGTCAAAATATTTAATGGATGTGTTAATTCAAATGCAATAGGGTCAGCTGATGCATGCTATCAAATGGTTGACAGTAAGACTACAATGTAGGGGAATAGAGGCAATGGTATACAATAATGAATGTTTATGAGTGCAATGGTAAGAATAATTTCATGAGGCGACAGATTGAATTATTCCAAAGCCAAGTGGAATGGGACATATTCCATCTGTCACCGAATGATATTATTCTTACTAATTGCACGAATGTGAAACATTCATTATTTGTTTTAAACAACGCCTGAATAAATCCTCGTTGGATTGCATGCATGGATTTGTTTGTGTACAACATGCCATTTTCCCCTTCTCAGTCCCGCATAAAACCGCGACAAAAAGTTGTCCAGTTCCGAATCAGTTAAAGCTCAATTGTTGTTCCTGCATGTCTTGCAAAGTCATAATCATTTGACTGCGTATTTAATTTGTTTCTTTGTGTTAGCAGCGTCAGCATATATGAGTTCCTATTTTTCACCGTCTGTTGATTTGCGAACATCGTCCGCTATTAATTTATGTGAATGACAGCCGTGGTGTAGCGCCACCAATAGTGTGATCGTGGAATTATGAAAGTTCTACGCGTACCGTTGAATAGAACTTTTATTTTTGCGGAGCCGTGCGTTGGTACGAATAATTCAATGCGCGTGATCGACGATCCACCAATCAGATGGCGGGGATTTATTCAGGTGCTGTATAATATCAAATATCATCCAGATAGTAAAGAACATTCCCATTGCCTCCATCACTGCCAGGCAGAACAATTCAAAGAAATAAAACCACACCCTTGACCGCGAGGTAACAGTTTTTAACTGCAAATGTGTATACTAAAGCCCTGTCCGCACTGTACTTTTTTGGGTAAAACTTACCGAGACAATGGGTACTTTTCCCATTTTAAGTCCAGTGCGGACCGCCTAGGACGTTTTCCTCTCGGTTACTTTTCCCGAGTCCAGTGGTTAATTACTTCTACCGGGCAGCTACTGCCCAGAAAAACCGACCAGCTAATTTTTCCCGGAGACGATAAGTCCAGTGCGGACAGTGCGAGTCGGTAAAAGCGGCTCAGGAAAGCGTACGTCCGGCCCGAGCGCAAGGTCATGCTTCGCAGGGAAACCACGCATGCGCTTTGCATTGTTTGACAGCGGTGCAGTGCATATATTCGGCAAGTTTCCAAATTCCAGTGCGTTGTTCCTCTTTTGGTCGCAATCATGGCAGATGTTATTATTGATAGTCGGAAGTTTGATTGGTGCTAAAGACGTAGGCCTGCGTGTACACATCCACCGGAAAAATGAAAAGGCAGGCTTGATTTGGGTCAATCGCGTCAATGTAGAAAGGTCACGCAAAGCACCCTCATGAGTCGTTATATTGAAAGCTCGGTTACTTCTATCATGGTCTCTGTAAAATTTTCCCGTGTCGAAAGTCCAAGTGCGGACAGTGGTCACATTTGACCATTTTTCATTTTACCATCGTCTCGGTAAAACCTTCCAAAAAAAAAGTCCAGTGCGGACATGGCTTATATCCCCTAAAATCTTGTTTTCATACTAAGTAGAGGCTTGTAGCCAGTCTAGGACTATAACCACTAGAGGTCTCTGACCCACAACCTCCCAAAAAAGACAACAGATCCAGACTACACACCTTGGAAATGCTCTTATTCTCTGGAATCTGCCCTATACTTTGTGTACAAGAGAATTTTTGTACACAAACATATGGCGCAATAACTATGGGATTTGAAAAAAAATAATAGCAGGTCACGGGAAGGTTGTAGGATAAAGGGGCTCACACAGGGTTGTTGAATGTTCCTATGGGCCTTAGCAGCAGGCATTTCCAAAAACGAATTCTACAGGCATGGAAACCGCCCAATTCCCAATTCCCACCCCTCCGGAATACTTAACACCCCTGATTGACTCTTACATCTTTGAAGCCAATGTCCAGTGCTTGGCGGAGTCTCCGGGGTAGCCTGGGTTTCCCTGCCTCTACCTGCTCCCCACCATTCAGAAGCAGCTCCACCTCCTTATCGTCCCTGGCCAGGCTAAGCAGCTTGGTACTCAGGGCAGCTAGGTTGGCTTCAATCCGGTCGCATTCTTGCTTAAATCTAGGAACCTTTCATAGAAAAAGTAAGATTTTAAAACTTTCTTCTCAACCGTTCGTTTAATGGGACATGTCCCATTCTCTTGGAATGTAATTTTTTAATGATGAAACGCCATGTGTCATCACAATTGAAGAAGCGTAACTAATTTCTCAGTGTATTGCTAGCAATGCAGCCAGGAAAAACTGCTACGATGCCTGGCACCATATTATTGTAGCAAAATGTAAACATTAAGATTATGGTATTTCCTTGTAGCTATAATTAAATAGTCCGAGCCCACTATTTAACCTTTTGAAGTTATCGTCAAACCAGCCACAAGGGAAACTGACTAGGTAATGTTGAATGAATTTTCAAAGTGAACATAGAAAACTGGCAGGAGCAGGATTTGAACCTGTGACCTCCGTAATACCGGCGCTCTACCAACTGAGCTATCTTGCCCTATGTTGGCGGTCTCCCAAATTGTCACTTGTTCGGGTGGGCGCTAGTCAGAAGTCATCAACCCAGTAATGCCATATAGCCAGGGATCACGTCCAACTTTACGATACAACCTAGAAAGCGACCTTGTGGGGATCACTCAATGAGCAGGCGCGGAGGGGTCTACGCCTAAAGTTGGAAATCCTGCAGGTATTATTTTGCATATGGGTAAGAACAAAACAAAGAGGTTAAATGGCGCCACCAACGGTGAGAAAGTGTGTCATTTTGGGAGACACCTTTCTGGGCAAATTTCAGAAACCCCCACTGCAACAAATCCTGGATCCGCCCCTGATAAATACGACCTTTTAACTTATATCATCAAACAATTAACCACAAGGAAAACTGACTAGGTAATTTTGACTGAAATTTCAAATTGAAAAAAAGAGCACTGGAAGGAGCGGGATTTGAACTTGCGACCTCTGGGCACCTCTTTTAAAGCTGTTAGAATCATGAACCCTTGTTTTGGGACAATCAAAATCAAAATCAGAGAATCGTACAAACAAAATATATCCTCAGTGCACAGCACATTATAACCCTAGCAACCACTTCATTCTATTTTGTGCTATAAAACTTGATACAAAAGTCTTTTGGATACATGTAAAAAAAAAAAATCATTTAAATCCCCAAATCGTATTCCTAATTGAAAAATTGTTTCTGCTTGTAACTCATCAGGATGCGCAGGAGCAACTTTCCACTGATTTCAATATACCACGTCACATTTGGTTGTACTCAAAGGCTTACTTGTTATAAAATATTTGATAATCCCAGGTTGAAGCAATTGTATTCATAATTAAAGCGGTGCTTGATGATTCCACTGTCCGGGGCCTGCTTAAAACCCTAACCTTCCTCAATCCTCCAAAATCCTCATTGTGGTTTTGGAGGATTGAGGATGAATGGTGATTGAAGCACCGGAGGATTTTGGAGGATTGAGGATGAATGGTGATTGAAGCACCGGAGGATTTTGGAGGATTGAGGATGAATGGTGATTGAAGCAATTTGAAGGAATGAGGATGAATGGTGATTGAAGCACCGGAGGATTTTGGAGGAATGAGGATGAATGGTGATTGAAGCACAGGAGGATTTTGGAGGATTGAGGATGAATGGTGATTGAAGCACCGGAGGATTTTGGAGGATTGAGGATGAATGGTGATTGAAGCACCGGAGGATTTTGGAGGATTGAGGATGAATGGTGATTGAAGCAATTTGAAGGAATGAGGATGAATGGTGATTGAAGCACAGGAGGATTTTGGAGGATTGAGGATGAATGGTGATTGAAGCACGGGAGGATTTTGGAGGATTGAGGATGAATGGTAATTGAAGCAAAGGATTTTGGAGGATTGAGGATGAATGGTGATTGAAGCAAAGGAGGATTTTGGAGGATTGAAAAAGCAAAGGTTTCGAATTTTATTTGTCGGGAATTTTTAAAATTAAAACCCGATGACATGGGAAACCAGCACAGATTTCATATTTACGACGCTCACCAAAGTTGACAATAAAGGGAATTTACCGGTCGTGGTTTTTGTAGTCTGGGTATGGATAAAAAGCCTCGACGAGACATAATAGCATGCCTTATTCCACAATAAATACAACTGTATAAAGCTTCTGTCTTGTGATATGCCGGCGCATGCATGTGCCGGCACACGCAAAGGTGGAGAAGTGATCGTGTTTACTGGACACTGAGGCATGAGATTTTTCAGACTTTTTGTCTGAAATCAGACTTTTTGAATCTCAAAGAAAGACATTATTACAACTTCTGGGATTGGAAGTTTTGGGTTGGGTTTCTTTAACGGGTACCGTATTTTTTTCAATCGAGTACCCGGTCCTTTTACTACCCGTATATGCACACCCCTAGTTCCTCGGGGGTTAGGGTTAAGTGCCCAGGAAGCTTTGGGGTCCTGGATGCTCTGTCGTGCAATCTCAGCCACTATTTGACATTGTCCCCTATGTCGATCCCCTTTAAAATAAATTGTATGATATAAAATAAAAACAATTAAAATGTTTTTCTTTTTTAAATAGCAATTTAATGAAATACCATCTCACTTAAAATTATGATTGAAAAACTAGTGCCGTTTTCACTTTAAAATTCTAACCCTGATATCCCATTTTAATAAAATGGGTCATTCCATTATGTTACATTAAAAACCGTAAGGCATACTGTTTAATGCTATAACAATTTAAAACATTCTTTGTATGAATTATTTGCCTTATCTTATACCTTTTCGTTGAAAACATTTCGTTTTCCAGCCGTTTGATGCCCGTTGTCAGAATCGCATCACCCTAATCTCCCCGTTCATTTTTTAATAAAAAAATCACATCCACGTGGTTCTCAGTGGAATAAGGCCAATAGAAGAGCCCTACACTGTCAAAAGAAAACTTGCTTTAATTTGCCCCTCCAAAAATAAAAATTTCAGGCCTGCAACTTGGAACTCATATTCAAAATGAGTTCTGTGTAACTCAGAACAGAGATTTTTGCCCCTTTCCAGACGTAGTGTAGGAACTAGGAAGTACTGTATATTTAGTGCTTTTCCGAGAGCCTGTGCGAAAAAAATCACAGGCTTTCTGACCTCCTGCTTAATATCTTCCATCTCCTCACTGATTATAATTATGCGGTGCCCACTGCTACATTGGATTCAAATCTGCCAGTCAACTCTGGCAAGCAAGCTCAGTGGTCAAGTAGTTAAGACATCTGCACCAGCAAGCAGGAAGTATGCTGAGAGCTGTATAGGCCTACTCAATATCAGCTGGATTATCAACAACATTGATGATCTGTATGGGGAGCTCCCTAGGGTTGGGGACAAATTGCCTTCAGAAGGATGGAATTAGCAGGACATTGGCCACCGTCATCCTGAACTACCCACAAGCCAGCTCTGGGAGCCGACAAATGGGAAAAGACTCACAAGAGGGACACAGGGATAGAAGAGACGAGGGAGCTAGATACGTGCATGAGGAATTGTGAAGAATGGAATATCCGGCCGTACCAGGGCTCGGCTGTGGCCGACTTTGAGTGAGTGAGTGAGTGAGTGAGTGAGTGAGTGAGTGAAGAAGGAAGTCGTGGGTTCTGCCCGAGGAAGTCCCGCCCAAGTAAGCCTGTGAATTTTTTTCACACTGGCTTTCGGAAAGCACTGAGCATTAATATAAGAGTGCTTCCTACACTACCGGTACATCAGGAAGGGCAAAAATCTGTGTTCTAATTAACACCATCCCCGATGCAAATTCCTCCTTCTTACTGAGACCTCTGTACCTTCGATAAATTTTCCAGGTCTTCCAGAGATCGGCCCAGCTGGAAGATGGTCTCCAGAGAGTCATCAGAGGTCAACATGATGTAGGATTCATTGCTGACCGCTTCGTACCAGTGAAGCAGTGTAAGAAACTCCCCATAGCTGTCGTCGGCAACTCGTGGTAGCAGCTCCTCTAAGGGAGGGATCTCGGCCCCATGGTGGATCAGAATCTGACAGGCAATACGGGAAAATAAGGGTGGGCATTGGCTTGGCACGGTGTGTGGTTACAGTCAATACAGGATGTGGTCAAGCTCGTGTACAATGAAGTGATTGGTGTAGGGTGTGGTTTGAGTGATGTCGGGCATGGTCAGTATGGTATAGGGTGTGGTCAGTATGGCATAGGGTGTGGTCAGTATGGTCCCAGTGGGCACAAGACGTCTTTTAGACGTCTTATAGATGTAAAATATTGACGTCTTATAAATGTCTCATTTTGGTCGTATATGCAAAACCAAAAGACGTCTTTTTCTGACGACTAAACGACGTCTTTTTCTGACCACTAAACGACGTCTTTTTCTGACCACTAAACGACGTCTTTTTCTGACCACTAAACGACGTCTTTTTCCGACGACTAAACGACGTCTTTTTCCGACGACTAAAAGACGTCTTGTAGACGTAAAATATTGACGTCTTATAAATGTCTTATTTTGGTCGTATATGCAAAACAAAAAGACGTCTTTTTCTGACGACTAAACGACGTCTTTTTCCGACGACTAAACGACGTCTTTTTCCGACGACCAAATGACGTCTTTTTCTGACGACTAAAAGACGTCTTGTAGACGTAAAATATTGACGTCTTATAAATGTCTTATTTTGGTCGTATATGCAAAACCAAAAGACGTCTTTTTCTGACGACTAAACGACGTCTTTTTCTGACCACTAAACAACGTCTTTTTTGACGTCTTTTACTCGTCAGGAAAAGACGTCTTTTACTCGTCAGAAAAAAGGCGTCTTTTGGTTTTGCATATACGACCAAAATAAGACATTTATAAGACGTTAATATTTTCGGGAAAAGACTCAAATAATTTCAGTGATTGCATACAATAATAATTTCATGACGTGTCTTTTTATTCATGAAATCATTCACATATCGTCAAGTATTATTACAGTACACTCTCGTTAATACAAACTCGGATAAGACGAAACTCTAGGTAAAATGAACATATTTGGTCCCAACCATGTATATATAATGCACATTCCTCAACAATCCCCATTCACAAGTTCCTACTCCATTCATACCTAAAGATTAAAGGTAGTGTACATGATTGGTCATGGTTGCAATTTTCAGAAATGGGCGGATTTGGGGGTTAGGAAATATCGTTCCACTGACCTGTTCAAAGTTTTGCGTTGTTGGATGGCGAAAAAAACAAGAGAAAAACGGTGCTCGTTTTCAACTGTCGGGCGGATGATAGCCTTTAGTCAAGGCGCACGTGGCTACCTGGACGCGGGACGCGCGCGCCCCGATTAATGCCAGCATGTCCGGGGCGTGCTACTCATCCAGTATAGCCACGCGCGCCTTGACTGAAGGCTACAGGGCAGTTTTCCAACGATTTCCAGCTGGAAATCGTTGGAAAATGATATAAATTTCCACTTTTCTTGACGACAGCACACCTGATGCCATAATTTCACAGGATGATTGAGACTACTATTAACTTACAGTCTAGTAAGGTATTTCGTAATAATTCAGTAAAAAAACATTGGATGATTACCAATCGTGTACACTACATTTAAGGCTCTGCAGGGCCAATTTCGTAGAGCTGCTAAAGCACAAAATTTGCTGCAGCACAAAAAAACCTCCATGCGATTGTTATGCTAAGTAAACAACAGCTTATAATACCAATCACAAGCAATATACATCGCATGGAGTTTTGGCCGGTAACCTGATTACATTAGGCAAGGTTTTTTGTGCTTTGTCTTGGCTGCACGCTGGGCATTCTGATTCACGTGTTCTTACACCAGAACTTTGACTGTATTTTTGCATAGAAGAGTCATTCCTTTTGAAAAGCTTGGTAGGTGTTGCTGCGGGTGTTGTATAATATCACAAATGTTGGAGCCCTCACAATAACACAGTATATAAAGTTTAACATTTAGCTTATTAAACCAGCTTTTTAATTAAATTACTAAACTAAAAACAGGAGGAATTCTATTCTTGACACTTCTCATTGATGACTGTGGCCGTTTGTTGAGTAAGATATCTTTAATTATAATAAAGGAGCGTTTCAAACACCATTTATAACAGTTTAAAGTGATTCAGGTCATCCAGGCAGGGGTGGGACTGAGAAAACAGAGATAATCATTGTGTACGCTGTCAGTGTATGCGTTGTCAAACTTGGAATTAAGCAAAATGGACTGGTGTTACACAACAGCCTTCGTTTTAAAACCACTGAACCGAAACCACTGAACTTCACAGGAAAGAAAAAAATGTTTCGGCTCATCAATTCAATAAATGAATTTGAGAATTTTCATAAATTACGAAAATCCCGATACACCTGGAGAGGGAAATATTTTGGGGGGATACACTGTATGTGTACACGTGCATTCGTTTTGGATGTACAGGTATGTACATAGATATAACGCCATAATGGGCTAGGCCAGCAGGCTTATAATATAAGGCGGATACGTTTTAAAAAAAAGGTCAAAAATGACGGATAGGCTAAATCCCTCAAACTGAAAGAATGACAAAGGTGTTCAAAATGACGGTTAGATAAAATAGATTGGTTAGGGTTACAATGTATTTGCATTTCGTCAAGTGTATAAGAGTGGAGCATTCAACCAGAAAACTTCCTTCAGATTCCTATTTCACCAGGCTTACTTTCCTTGCAATTTCGCCGGCGTTTATTTCTCTTTGGTTATTCCATCGTTTTTGTAATTGTTTTACTGAATATGAGACAGAATGTACGAGATGATATTCAGTAATAAATCATTATCAGCTTCCACATTTGTTTAGTGTCTATTAAACATATTTTATTTTCAAGCAAACTTGAATCCTCGATGCTGATTGGTTGATCCATGGCTAACATCTGCTATTGTCTGTGATACTGTTGAAAATGTGGATACGTGGAATTAGAGAATGTTAACTTGTTTCATTAAAAATGTAAAAAAAAAATCAATCCTCATTAAAACTGTCTTCTTATTGACTTGAGTAAGAAGAATATAATTTTAGTACTCATCAGCAAATATAATTGCCAGATCTTAGGACTGTTATTGATGCGTGAGCGTGTGCATGGTTTCGGTTTTAGTTTCGCGCACAGCGCTGTGCATGTTTCATCTTTAATTACATCGCGTCAAGTTTGCTTGAAGTTAAATTTGTTTTCCCGCTCGTGCTCGTGGAACACGGAAAATGTAGTGCGGCTGTCTCCCATATACCACTTAGCCTTCTGCATATGGGACACAGGAGCACTACATTATTCCGAGTTCCACTCGCGCTCGGGGGATAATTAATAATACGATACATTCATAACTTTTCAAATACAGAAGAAAAGAAATGCCAGCTTCTTTTTGTTGAGGCCTTTCATGTTGAACTCCATTTGGAGAGTAGGAGTCATCATCCTGTTAATATAAATGTTTGATAAAAAAGTCAATACATGTCATCATAAAGGAGCCATCTCTACCTGTTCAGCAAGTTACCAAAATATGCGTTAAAAAATAGACATCCAAATCTCTGTCCAGTAAGTTATTCAAATAGACATCTATACTTGTTATTATCAGTAAAAATAGACATACCTGTTCAGTACATTCCGTACCATGTCCCTCATATCGCTTCCTCCATTTCGTCTGCAGTAGGCAACCTTTAAAAAATAGCATTCAAAATAATAATTGATAATACCTTTACTGACAATGGCAAAAGCAACTACTGCCCTCTTTTTACCACCAATCTCATGCAGAACACTGACATTTGCGCAATAAATGGGGACATTGAACAAATGAGGACAATAGGGTCCCATTGCCAAAGGTCCCCGATTGCGATTCGTGTACAAAATATATAGGAGGTCTTTCGAAAATGTACATGTATACAAACAAAAGGACAATGTACCAGATTGCCTTTGTTTACACAGTTTTGTGTGTGTGTGATCATGTACAGGTTCTTTATATATACGTCCGAGGACAAAAGGAGACAGAAAATACAAAGGAACCTTTCAGTCCTCGCAAGTCAGTCTTTTGTTGAAATCGGTCATCGGAAGTAAAAATTCGTGCTTAGTCTATACCGGTACATGTACATTACGTACCCGTACCCCCGTGCGATGTAAACAAGCCAGTCAGCATACATGTACATGTATTTCAGTGGGCCTACATTTACCTTGCAAAACGACACCCACCATGGCAAGGAACCATGCTGTGCTGCACTGCATCATAAAGTACAAGATACTGCACAGTCCTATGGGCCTCATTAGGTATGCAAATCCTCTGGCATGTGTATTACTTCAAGTAGGAAAATAGGAACCAAGGACAACGCATGGTCTATGCTAACTGTATCATATGTGTATGGACACCTATGTCTATGTACATGTAGTCAAAAAGAGCAAGTCAAAAAACGTAGAAAAAAATGAAAACAAATGGCAGCATGCAAGAACAAGGAACTTATAAACTCTGTGGATAACATACACATGAACTGAAATGCAGGTAGTTTTTGACTCAAGCAATTTTGGACCGGTGCAATTGTTTCACAGTGGAATTTAATATAAAAAATTTAAAAACTTTGTCCACTAAAACAATAATTCCTGAAATCAAAGTAAAACAAACTTGCATTTATATTAACCTATACATGTATGTCATTTCCACTCCTGCTTGCATGTCAAAAGTTAGAAATAAATGTAACTTTTCCTACCTGGAAAGGAGAGAGATATAGTGCCCGTGGTAGTTGATGAACAACAGCAAGCTGCAAGGAACAGATTATAAACGGCATAGGCAGGCGCAGGCACTAATGCATGGCCGGCAAGCCAGGATTATCTGGACTCGGAAGTCAGTCCACTTTCCAGTAGGGGTTGCCACGGCAATGGGACGAATGAGACCTGTTGATTTAATTTGAGAACGGGGATTTTCTGATCTAAATGAGGGGGCCTCATTTACGTATTTATACGTATATACATTGAGGTATTTGGTGTACAACTATACTAGTGAAATGACTCCTGTTTTACGATAAATACAAACAATAATATTCGTCGCAATTTCAAAAGTCACCGCTCATCACTCAAAGTCGAAAGTCCAAAAGAGAACTGCAGGTTCACGTGTTGCATGAAGGCCTGCACTGGCCGGGCGCGCCACAGCCATGTAACCAATAAGGTTACGCGAGGCGCGTGCACGCGGGCGTGACACCCTGTGGCCACTTGCATTTTTTTCCGCCCAAAACAATTGGGCTTTTAGTTTTATTTCATGGCTTTTAATCACTGATTAAAATACTAAAAAAAAAATTTCCACGGAGTGGAAAGTTGGTTTTACTCGCCTTTTGTTGACTGATTTTCGTAACGCGTTAAAGCGTAAACTGTCGTTTGCACGGTGACATGTTATGCTCAGCGTCTGTTACCCGTCAGCACATCCTTCGCAGGAAACGTCGGGTAGGAAGAAAGACGTCTTTAAGACGTCGTTTGTTACGGCCACTGTAGTACACACGACTAGATAACAACCATAACACAACATCATAAAGACGTCGTGTTTTTGTTGTTTTTCAGGTGGGCGGGTAGGGATGAGTTTTCGGATGGGAAGAAAGACGTCTTTAAGACGTTGTTTTTTTTCGATCACGGCCGCTGTAGTACACACAACTAGATAACGACCGTAAAACGACGTCTTTAAGACGTAGTGTTTTTGTTCAGTTTTGGAGGGTGGAGATGAGTTTACGGGTAGTGAAAAAGACGTCTTTAAGACGTCGTTTTTTGGTCACGGCCATGTAGTACACACGACTAGATAACGACCAAAACACGACGTCATAAAGACGTCGTATTTTTGTTGTTTTCAGGGGGGCGGACGGGGATGAGTTTTCGGGTAGGGAGAAAGACGTCTTTAAGACGTCGTTTTTTGGTCACCGCCGCTGTAGAACCCACGACTAAATAACGACCGTAAAACGACGTCGTAAAGACGTCATGTTTTTTGGTATTTTTTTGGCGGGTGGGGATGAGTTTACAGGTAGGGAAAAAGACGTCTTTAAGACGTCGTTTTTTGGTCACGACCGCTCAAGTAAGCACGACCAGATAACGACCGAAAAAAGACGTCTTTTCAACGTCGTGTGCCCACTGGGGTATAGGGTGTGGTCAGTATGGCATAGGGTGTGGTCAGTATGGTATAGGGTGTGGTCAGTATGGTATAGGGTGTGGTCAGTATGGTATAGGGTGTGGACAGAAGGCATAAGAAGTTGACAAGCTGGAATTTGGATATCACTAAATTTGTGTTGGATTGGTGTGGTCACGTTTGTCTGCAAGATAAGATCCAGGAATTGTGAGTTTGTATATGCCGGCAATCGTGGACCTAGGACAAAAGAATTTGGGCGTAGACAAAGGGGTCCCGTTTGACGTTTGAAAATCGTGTACAAAACCAATGGGAGGCCTTCCGAAAAAGTTAGAGTATAAATAAAAGAGGAACAATGAGAGGTCCACGATTGCACCCGTTTACATGACTGCGTGTGTGTGTGCGAGTATGTAAATATTGGCAATCGTGGACTAGGGACAAAAGGGTAAGGGCATAGGCAAAGGGTCCACGATTGTCCGAACGTCCACGAATATAATCCGTGTACAAAACATATGGGAGGCCTTCCAAAAAAGTTAGAGTACAAACAAAAGAGGGACAATAGGGAGTCCGTGATTGCCGGTATTTACACACTTGTGTGTTTTTTTTTTTTTTGGGGGGGGATATATTATTTTGCTGCCAAAAAAGGTCACTGACTGGTCTTTCTGTGTTAAAAGCAAGGCTAGCTCTCACTGCTAACAAATTAACCCCTTGAACCCGGGCATACCAGGCATTTCATGGGGGTGCCGGGGCACCAGGCCAGGTTACGCAACCAAGCGAAATGGAAACACGAGGCTTGTCATTACACGGACGGCTCTGATGCTTTCGGTCATTTTAACTTTGTGCACACTTTAATGGGGCCATTGCTTTGTGCACAACCCGTAGCAGTGACCACCGACCAATCAGCTACGCGATGGCGTTTCGTGGCCACACCTCGCACGTGGTATGTAGCACTCTTGCTGTTGTGGCTGTCACGTCAATGACAACGAAAATGCAGAGATTGCCACATACATAGACGTCAGCCGGCCAGGTGGCAATTTTCAATCTGCACGTATTGTGTCAACCGTACGCAAGGGGTTTTAAGTGCTCTTCAGCAAAGTTCATTTATGCATGAATCAATCATTGCGCCCAGTCATCAGCAAGTCAAGCGGCTGGTACCGCTTCATCACAACAAAAAACATTGAAGTTGAACTATTTCACAGAATGATTCTCGAACTTACTTGCATTAGATTTTGTTTCTTGGACGACTTGATCAGCAACTTTGCAAGATTCAAAGGATTTTCCCAAGTACAGGATGTACTGCACAAATGAATGTGACATTAGCATTGAAACTTTATAGAGTCTTCTTTTCAAACTTCGAATTGTGCAGATCGGAGATATTTTTGTCAATTCTGGATTCATCTGTAGCTAATCTAACTTGTTCTCCACAAAATGTTTCAATTTTGTTGTTATCTAATTGTAAACAGAAGCTTTTTTCAAAGTTTTAACACATACCTTTTCCCACATTTTGCATATTTCAATGTTTCTATAATCTGGCCGATCATTGATTGAATCAGTTGTTCTTGAAGACGTATTATGTTTTACTTACCTGAACTATTTTAAAGTTATCCTGCCTTGCTGCCAGTAACAAGGGCTTGCATGGTAAGGGCCAGCTTGGACTCACCGGAAAACGGTTCAAAATTTCCCCCTTCCTCTGGAAACCAACCAAAAATTGATGTCAATTAGCAAAGATTTCAACACATTTTAGGCATTTAAAATAAAACGCAATTACAAACCAAGCGCGCGTGTCGATAAATGTGATTGTTATATCGCCGTCTTGGATACTGTATTTGATTGGCCTAGAACGATCACGTGTCCGGTGTATACTATACAAATGATGAATGTTTATGAGTGCGATGGTAAGAATAATTTCATGGGGTGACAGATTGAATGTTCCATTCCACGAGGCGAAGCCGAGTGGAATGGGACATTCCATCTGTCACCGAATGAAATTATTCTTATCATTGCACGAATGTGAAACATTTATTATTTGTTTTATACAACGCCTATATAAATCCGACAGATTGCATGCATGGATTTCTTGGTGTAACGTTACAACGTGCCGTGCCGTTTACCTTCTCAGTCCCGCATAAAACCGCGACAAAAAATTGTCGAGTTCCGAATCAGTTAAAGCTTCAATTGTTGTTCCTGCGTGTCTTGCAAATTCATCTAATCGTTTCACTGCATATTAATTTGATTTGTCTCTTTGTATTTGGAGCGTCAGCATCGCCTACGAGTTCCAATATTTCGTCGTCTGTTAGGAGAACAAACCGCGGCAGTTCGGGAAACTCGGCCGCCATGTTGTGTGAATGACAGCCCTGTTGTAGCGCCACCATAGTGACCGTGAAATTAGGGAAGTTCTTTTAGTTCTATCAATGCGCGCGCACCGTTTGATAGAACCATGTGATAGAACGTTTTGGGCGGTGCGGGTTCGCGTCGTGTGATGGGTCGAATAATTCAATGCACGTGATCGACGATCCACCAATCGGATGGCGGAGATTTATTCAGGTGTTGTATAAAAATGACTGTGTCACTCCAAGCATATCACACACCAGCCAGCTATAGTGGATTCAGCGTACCCACGCAATTTTCACCTACACTGTTGACGCCTGGTTGACGGTAGTAAACTATAATGGGAGCAGCGACCTAGCAGACGATCAGCTGTTTTAATCGCGTGATTTGAGTTAATTTATACCGAGCAAGTCAAGTTAAACTGGAAAAACTGGGTTTGGCGATATAACAAAACGATTGTTGACTGCTGTGATGTGGGATATGACGTTTTAAACACCCTCGGGGACGCATAGCACCAGAATTTAAGGTTTTTAATATTTGTTTTGCACACTATAAAAGTACATGGCTCAAATCTAATACATGAAAAAAAAAAATTACTTTTTATAAATTAGAAAATTATCTATTAAGGACACCCATTGGAATACAAGATATCTGCCTTTAGACAACCACTTGTAAACCATTGAAAAGCCACTTGAGGTACGTCCCCGCTACAAAAAGAAAAAGAATATCAAAGATACAAGAGGTAGGAATTACTTTTCATCTTAAAGCCGGAAAGATAATAAAGCCGTGTTTCCATTGGACTAATTTTTGTCAATCTACCACGACTTTTCTTTAAACAAACATCCCTTTTGACTTATACCGCGACCTTGATGTAAAACAACCAGGCCGAAAGTGGTGGCGGAAGATATCCGCACAGCCTCTGAAAGTTATCAGGGACGATAAAAAGTCCAATGGAAACAGCCCCTTCTTGTAGAACTATCGCGACCACGCGGAAACCACTGTGTAAACAATGCGACTTCCTGTATCGCGTCAACTACACAGGGATTATTGCTAGTGTGCGCGCAGAAATGGTGGTGTGGTTCCGTCTCCTTGTGTTTACCTGTGATTTTGTACATGTGTACAGTGCAGTTGCGCTAGTACAGTTGCGCTAGTACAGCGAAGCGAACTGAGCGACGGTCGGCCACATATATACGTACGTGCATACAACAGCTACATTTTTCATCCGTTTACTGCTTGAAACATGGCAGATTTGATCATTTTGTGAGAGGTTTAATTGGGTTAGATGTCAGTGAAAATGTTGGGAGAGGCAGAGAAGAATTTCGAGGAGAACTGCCTTAATATGGAGGCACGCATGCGGGAGTTATATACACCATCCCTTCGATCGAAACCCTCTTGGTGTTCGCAAGACCCCCCTGGTGTTTGCGAGACCCCAAATTGCGATCAGCCCAACAGTTTTTGCGTGGCCCCAGTTCTTTCAAGGTCTTGGAACTCGATCGGCAGTACGACATTTGAAGACGATGCCATATTTTCTACTCTAGAGTATAGACTCATTTCGCGAGCGCGTCGGTATGCAATTTAACACGCGAAAAATTACGCTAGGTCACCACGTCTATCCTGTTTAGGTCAATGGTGATTGTGCACACGTGCACAGGCGGAAAGGTGATTGTGCACACGTGCACAGGCGGATCCAGGGGGGGTCTAGGGTGTCTGGACCCCTTTTCTTTTTTGGCTGTTTCGTAGTTTTACGAAACAGCCCTTGTTTTCGTTAAGATTTTTTTTTTTTTCTTTTTTTTTTTTTTTTTTTTTGCTTCTTTTTCAGACTTTTTGCCCATAGACTTTGTACACGTTTTCTTTCTACCAGGCACTTTGGCTACTTTGATGCAGCCGATTGCCTTTAAACTTAGCAGACACTTAGACCAACTGCTCAGGATGCATGCCGAACTTTTACGTCATGATGACGTCATCACGTGATTTTTTATGAATTTTTGAAATTTCAAAATCGTAACATTCTTTTCAATATATCTAGCGAACAAAACAAGGTATTTTCAAAATTCTTTTTGTTATAGCTTTGGTATGTCTCAAAGATATGCCCTAAAAAGCGAAAATTGTGTGACGTTATGATGACGTCATCAAAAATATGTTTTTTTTTTAACGCATGTAAGGGTCAATCCGATTACAAAAATGTATACATTGAATTTTCCTGTACCCAATTCCAAAATTTCATGATCGTGGCTCACTCAAGTAAGAAATGACAGCCATTTCAAAATTTAGACCAAATTCAATATAACACAAAGGAATTCTGGGACGGGCAGATAACCATGGCTATTATGTGCTTGATGTTTATAAAAGGGGTTGATTTCTAGTCTTTTTTCAAGTCGCTGAATTTTTGAAGTATTAAAATCGTAACATTCTTTTCAATATATCTAGCGAACAAAACAAGATATTTTCAAAATTCTTTTTGTTATAGCTTTGGTATGTCTCAAAGATATGCCCTAAAAAGCGCAAATTGTGTGACGTCATGATGACGTCATCAACAAATTTTTTTTTTTAAACGCATGTAAGGGTCAATCCGATTACAAAAATGTATTCGTTGAATTTTCCTGTACCTAATTCCAAAATTTCATGATCGTGGCTCACTCAAGTGTGAAATAGGAGCCATTTCAAAATTTAGACCAAATTCAATATAACACAAAGGAATTCTGGGAAGGGCTGATAACCATGGGTATTATGTGCTTGCTGTTTATAAAACGGGTTGATTTCTAGTCTTTTTTCAAGTCGCTAAATTTTTGAAGTTTTAGAATCGTAACATTCTTTTCAATATATCTAGCGAACAAAACAAGATATTTTCAAAATTCTTTTTGTTATAGCTTTGGTATGTCTCAAAGATATGCCCTAAAAAGCGCAAATTGTGTGACGTCATGATGACGTCATGAAAAAAATCTTTTTTCAAGTCGCTAGAATATTGCACATAGCATTTGTAAACGTTTTCTTTCTTACCGGCCACTTTGGCTACTTTTAAACTTGGCAGACACTTACACCAACTGCTCACAATGTGTGCCGAACTTTTACGTCATGATGACGTCATCACATGTCACGTGACGTCATCTTAAAGGGGCATTTTTCGAAGCCATATATCTACAAAAGTACAAGTCCGATTAAGTTGGAACGTAATATCTAGGTATGCCACCGGGTGTTATAGATGAACATTGACATGACGTTATGATCAAGTCATAACATGTCACGTGGTGTCATCTTAAAGGGGCACTCGCTAGATTATTGCCCATAGCATTTGTAAACGTTTTCTTTCTTACCGGCCAGTTTGGCTACTTTTAAACTTGGCAGACACTTACCCCAACTGCTCAGAATGTGTGCCTAACTTTTACGTCATGATGACGTCATTACATGTCACGTGACGTCATCTTAAAGGGGCATTTTTCGAAGCCATATATCTACAAATGTACAAGTCCGATTCAGTTGAAACACACTATTTAGGTATGCCACCCGGTGTCATAGATGAAAATTGACATGACGTTATGATGAAGTCATTACATGTTATGTGATGTCATCTTAAAGGGGCATTCGCTAGGCTATTTCCCGTAGCATTTGTACACGATTCCTTTTTTAAACCAATCCTTCACACATCCAATAACAACATCTTCATCCCTCCGTCATTGTTAACAAACAAACAACTTTAAATATTGCATACACATTTGACATCCAAACTAACAATAAAAAAATTAGAAACAGCCCTGTGTTTGTCCACAAACACTTGCCTCTAGTTTTCTCTTTTTTTTGTAATATTTATAAATAAAACAATTAAAACAATTGGGGGGGGGGGGGGGAGGGAGAACTGACCTAAACTCGGGAATCATTTTGGAAAAACATACAACTAACACCCCCCCCCCCCCCCCCCCCCCAAGCACCGGGATTATCCAGTAATAGGCACATAAAACACTGTGCCTAAGGGCCTACTAAATACTTGGGGGCCTACGAAAAAAAAGCGAAAGCCTAAAAAAATACACAAGGATTAGGTAGGCCTATACTCACGTACAAACACACAAGAACCTTTAACAAATCTTACAGTGACTCTCTAGACTTTGGAAAAGCTTCATACATTACTGGTACAAATTAAGTGTACCGCAAAAAATACATTTATTTCCTGGGGAAATCGAACTTGTGTGCAGCATGTACGTCCGGGCGCTGTGTACAAACACATACTTATTAAAGTGGGGGGATATCATGTCGTTTGTTCCCCCCACCCCCACTTTTTGTCGTCCCCGAATAGAAATTGTAGCCTATATTTGATTCTTTAGCTCAGAATAGTTGATTCAAGACTTCAAACTCGAAAATGATGTTTAAAATTATGATCTTTTGTTCCCAAAAAAATTGGTTAAAGTGGTTAGAAATTGCCTCAAATCGCACCGTAGAGCATCTAGAATCCAAATTTGTTAGGGCCCTTCAGCGGGCCCGGAACCCCACGCCGTAAGGGCTTTGCGCTCGTATTAATTTTGAGCACAGTATGTCCCCCAAACACTTTTAAAGTTGGACCCTCCTCCCCCTTTGGAAAAATCCTCGATCCGCCTATGACGTGTGACGTTCTGCCCGCCTCGATCAAGGTGAATAAACGTTCTTGTCATCACGGTAAAAAAGTCCAAATAGAAACGCAAGGTAGAATTACGTGAAGGAATGTCGCGGAAAGTTTCTGCGAGGCCGCGTAATAAAAAGTCCAATGGAAACACGACTTAAGACGAAGAGAAACAGGCACCAGCCAGGCAAAGAATTCCAAAGAGATTTTGAACAAGGGAAAACCATTAGCACAGCTTTTCATTCTAATCCAAGTCTACATGTATAGTGAGAGTACATTGGTGGGAACAGGTGGAAATTAAGCCGAGTTTCACTCTCGAACAACCCAACTGGAGGAACCAATTAGCCAATTCAGTAGAGCATTTACCATGAAAATACCTGTAAAACAGAATAAGTGTTTTGTTTTGGGTTTTTTGGTTAAGCCTAGGCAAAAAGTATTTCGGGTGTAAAAATGTTGACTTTCAGATGCATGGTTAGACAAACCATCATAGTTCATCCTGATTGAACATTGTGATATTTTGTTCAATTTGGCTTGGATATTCAATCATTTACATACATATAGGTGTAGCTCTGTGTAAAGGTAAAGCTTTCCCAAAAGCCTTTTCAAAATAAATGATAAATGTAACTCGCTCTACAAAAAAAGGGTATTATGTCGCACTATGTGAAAACACACACAGGGCTGTTCTATGTAATGCAGGCGAAAAAATCTCTCTGGCTTCGATATGTAATATTGATGAATAAAGATGAAAAATTTAATTTTGATAAAAATAACTTCTATTTTAATTCTTTGCACTTTTTGTGTTTAAAGGCCTAAACGCACTTCCGTTAAATTGGAAAATAGGAGTATACAAATGTCAAGATATCTCGACAACACAAAATGCCACAGGGGTCAAACCTACACCAAATTAAAGCTTAGGATGTGACAAATTCAACTATGTTATAACTCATTTTTCTAATTTTGCAACATAAATACCCCTTTTTGCAGAGCCCGTCACAAATGACAGTAGGCCAGGATCATCATTTGGGAAGGTGGGGGGGGGGGGGGGACAAACCGTTTTTGGTAGGTGGTCACATATCGTTTGGACTGCTGTTATGCCGTGGATTTCAATGGCATGATACAATGCGTCCCCTGGATCTAGCTCCAAATCCAACAAACACTTGATCATATCTGAAATCCAAATAAAACAAAACAAAGATGAAAGAAAGATCAACACAGCTTAATACAAGAGTCACTATAGAGGAAATATTTTAGTCTGGTTCCCAGACCAAAATATTCTGACTATTTCTGATGAATATTCCCAGATTCTGGCCTTTTCCGAAAATGTCCGAGGTTTTCCGAACTTGTTTTCGGTAACATTCGGCTATTAACGTTGATGTTCGCAATAACAAAATATCTGTCCGGCCCGTTACAGATCCTGGAATTTGAATTCTCAATTATATATAAAAACTGAAAAATCAATGCCACACGTACTCTTGCAGTATTTTGCGGACTGGATTTTGCAAGAATGTTAAAATTTGAATGATGCCACTGACGTCACTCGGACTAACACTGTACGTCATGATCTATTTTAAACCGCGGTAGTTATACCTGACCTAAGATTTAGACGTCAGGAAATCTTCAGGTCAGGGAACCAGACTAGAAAGTTGTATGCTTTTTTTAGTGGTGCACCCAAGGAAAATGTCAGAAAGAGTCCTCCACCCTCTTCCCGACTGGAAATTGTTCAGGGCAAAATTTTTACCCAAGTAAGCCAGTTCGGTATTTCAACTTCACATGTGCACAATGAAATTTTATCCCGAATGACCCGCGTGACCTATTAAACGCAAAAGGTGCTCGCACCACGCGCACGTGTCAAATTCAATCAGAATGGGCGTTCGCGTAACATGGCGTGACATTATGTACGTCAGCAAATTTATCCCGAATAACCTTTGACCTTTGAGATACCGAACTGGCTTATTGTGAAACCCTGCATGGCCACCGCCCAGAACAAATCATGGTGCTTCCTTGTGCAACATTATTTTCTTTCTGCAAATATCTCAATAACAGGATATGGTACAGGGACTTTGGCAAAAAAAAAAAAAAAATTTGGTTGTCCTCGACCGCCCGCTCATATATTTCGGCACACGCCAACAAAATTTGTTTCAATTTTGAACATTTTCAAAGGTTGAACTTGCCCATTTTTATCCCAAAACTCGAATTGATTTCGCTGGTTGATTCATTCCAATCCTGTTTCCATCTTTATTTTGTTATTTTTACTGCACAAACATGACCCTTAGATTCCAGAGTTCGAAAGTTCATATTCTAGTATAGTAGTATTAGTGTATGTACACTTTGCAACCGTTCCACAATGTCCACTGTGCTATTAAATATCTCGATGGAAATACACATGTATAACGCACGCTAAAATGTTATCACAATCGCAGTATGAGAAATAAAAATTATTAAATAATAAAATCTCAATATTTTTGTAATAATGTTCTTTAAAACCCTCCTATGCAAACATACATTCTGAGCCATGTTGTTGTATGGGTCAAAATCAGTCAAGGTGATTGTTTTTGACCCTCCTGCCATAGTACAAAACCACATGTAATTAATCTCATCATGTCTGTGTAAAAGTATAGCAGGGGGGGGGGAAGGAAATTTTGGCTGATTTTGACTTTATAAATAGTCACTCTATATATTAATATTTAATAGTTTTGAAATGTTCTTTTTGCTGTATATTTAAACGATTTAAATGGAGACTCATACAGGTCGGTACCAGGTGGTGCGTGTACAGCGTATGTACTATGTATGACTATGCTATGCGTGTACATGCAGATCGTGCGTGTAACGGATCGGCATTTGTTGTGATCTACATGTAGCTTGCAGCACCAGGCGGGCCGGGCCGGGCGACCGCAGGCCGACAGCACGCACAGCCGGCCTTGTATTCAAGGCTATGCTTCAAGAGGAATATTAATTCCGACCCGAGATTTCAGGTACAGGATGTTGGCACAATTCTTCATGTGTGCATTTCCAGTGACAGGAAGTAACAGTTTAAAACCATAATACATGTAGTATATTAAAATATCCACAAATGATTTATACTGCATGTACATGCGCATCAGTGTCAACTTGTATCCTACATGTAACTGTAGCTGTTTCACAGAATCAAGCTATAGCCAACAATTAAAAGTTACCGACATTTGTGGGAGGATTCTTATTTTTAGCATTTTTCTACACTGGGGTACTAATAACTATTGGGTATTCGGCTATCGAGTCCACGTCTGAGTGCAACCTTAATTGTGCGAATTGCTGTTAATGTTAATTATACTTGAGCTAGAATTCACATCTCCTGCATTTGACTTAAGTTGGACTCATAGGATTAAAATGCAAATCTGCTCTATATGCCTGGTCTAATGTAATTTACTTCAGTCATCTCCATACATGTAGCAAAATGTACATGTTCATTCCGACACTGACAGCAGACATCTACAGTATAGAGCATATGTATGACATGTACCTGAGTTAAGAATCCACTTAAATGGGTAGAAAATAAGGTTTTCACTGAATTTAATTCATGTTTATCGTTGCAGTGGGTCTTTACATTATGTACAACGTATACTGGCACACAAAGCAACCATTTGCTTTATTCGTAAAAACTAACAATTGTTAATATTGTAGAGTTGCAGGTATGGTACAGGCTATAAGGATCCCATCACTGGGGAAAAAAATCTACAAATACAGCAGTAGTTTGGATTTCCTGGTACTAATAAAATGTCCATTCTTCATGGCTAAACTTTATTCATAATCATTCACTAATGTACGTACATGTATGTATAGCCTACACATTTTGGAAGCTAATTCATAAAGTGTAGTTCATAAACATGTACACGGTTAACCCTCCTATACTATTTAAAAGGTCAAATCAGTCACCATTTCCATCCGCCTCATGATGATCACCCCCTGCCCTATACTTTCAACACAGACCAGTCACCACTGGTCAGATTACTTTTTAGTACTATCATGGCAGGTCAAATTCAGTCAACCGGTTTTGACTCTTTCCATTGGTCACAGCATGCCAAATCATTCTCATAGCTAGGTGCTGAAACAGTCATCACAGGTCAAAAGTGAAGTTCTATGCATAGAATTCCAAAGGGTCAGAACAATGATTTGACTGATTTCGACCCATACAACAACATGGCTCATCAGAATGTATGTACATTGTGTATGGCTCAGAATGTATGTATGGCTCAGAATGTATGTATGGCTCAGAATGTATGTATGGCTCAGAATGTATGTATGGCTCAGAATGTATGTATGGCTCAGAATGTATGTATGGCTCAGAATGTATGTATGGCTCAGAATGTATGTATGGCTCAGAATGTATGTATGGCTCAGAATGTATGTATATGGCTCAGAATGTATGTATGGCTCGGAATGTGAGTATGGCTCGGAATGTGAGTATGGCTCGGAATGTGAGTATGGCTCGGAATGTATGTATGGCCATGCAGGAAGAAAATTGCTCAGAATGTATGTGTGTGGCTCAGAATGTATGTGTGTGGCTCAGAATGTATGTGTGTGGCTCAGAATGTATGTGTGTGGCTCAGAATGTATGTGTGTGGCTCATAATGTATGTGTGTGGCTCAGAATGTATGTGTGGCTCAGAATGTATGTGTGTGGCTCAGAATGTATGTGTGTGGCTCAGAACGAATGGTGCTCAGATAATTCGACTGTTGACCAACTCTACTTGTGAAAAATCAGACTAAATTCAGACTTCTCCTCTAGCTAACTTAGCCATCTGTGCATATTCACCTGGCAAGACAAGTCATGTGTTGAGACAAGTGGGCATTGAGACAAGTATACATGTATTCTGTTACAAAACACGCTGAGCGACGCGTAGATGAGATTAGATCGGGTGCTCACGGCTCCCGCTGTACATTCCATTCATCATGCAAACAATACAAACGTTCACTTTTTGTTTGTGCACAGCAAGTGCAAACCACAGTGCTAGTGGTGGCTGCATGAAAACGACACATAAAACACAGACTGTTGAGGGTCATTTCTCAAACCCTGGCTTTGATTTTGGCTTCCGTTTCCCGTAATGTGGCTTTATCTAGAATATTTTTTTTTCTAAATGCAAATCCGAGTCTTTGAGGCGGAGTCTGTTGATTTTGTTCAAGTATTCAAGGCTTCAGATTGGCAACCGAGTTAGGGATAGCTGGAGATGAAGCCAAAGCCCACGCTGACTTTAGTTTAAGAGGACTGGCTGAGTTGTTTCCAAAGTTAACAAATGCAATAACTCCACCCCCCCCCCCCCTCCCCCCACCTCCACAAAACAAAACAAAAGTAAAGAAATTGAGATCAGTTTGAAAACTGTTGGATATGATAGAATAAGACTCCTAAAATGTAGAAAAGTTTAAATCTTAAAATTGACATTCCAGTAAAATATTGGTGTTTCTGCTTAAGTACAGAAAGCCATTGGTCGACTTTCAGCTTACTGCCTAGGTTACATTTAATTTATTTTGTAGTTTATTTTTTACTATAACCTGTAATAACATCCCTTTACCCTAACAGTCCTGAATTGTTCACACCCTATAGGGATCAGGTAGGTTCAAGGCAATTCGTCACATCACAGGTGACCAGCCCATCCCCTCTGGACCTTTTTTTAATTTCATGTTACATCTGCATTAATAGGAAAACCATCACAGGAATTCATGCACCGCCCCTGAATTCACAAAATCTGGATTCCCATTGTTTGTGCACAAATTTCAAAAATTAGAACAAAATGGTTCTTTGTAGGACAAAAACAAATACTATGTTAGGCCTAGATTATTTGTTTAAAATCCTTGCATCTTTTTTAATTGTAAAGTCATTTGCCTAGCAATACTAATTTCTCCTTGCTGGTGTTCAGCATTCATCTTGTATGCAAGTCTTGTTTCATAAGATTAAAGCCTGGTTCATGCAAAAACAAAAGCAATTTTATTGTGCCACCAACTGTTTCATTTTTAACGTTAACCTGACAAATTCGCTTCACTCTCAAATTCGCATGAAGTATGAACCAGCCTTAAACAGTCTAAATCTTTGGACACGGGGAAGGCTGAAATCCTGGTACAAGTTTAGATAAAAACTCAGGTTTTTGTTTTTAAGAGACATTAACTCAACTTCAAAAGTTGTCTGGCATTCAAGTTTCAACTTTACCGGCCTCCCTCCAACTCTCTTCACTCCCCCACAACCAATCTTGGGATTAAATTATGAACGCTGTCACAACTGGTACAACAAAAGCTTCACAAAACTCACCAAAGTGGTTATTATCAATGGCAATAATCAATGCTGACCGGCCAAGCTCATCACAATCCTTTGGGTCAACGCTGACATGTTCGTCCTGAAACAGTTGTTTGACTCCAGACACGTCATTCTGCTTAACTAGCTACATGTATGCATTTAGGGGGAAAAAAATATCAGAAAAATAATTGAAATGTGCCCGGGTTTTTGAAGTGGAAATTTTGCAGTGTTGTAGTCAAGACCCTGCAGTGTGAGACCAAGACCAAGATTGAGACCTGGTGGTGCGAGACTGAAACCGAGATCAAGGCCTGGTGGACCGAGACCAAGACCTATTAGTTCAAACTTGGTGCTCGATTAGACTATTAGCATGAATTACATAATAAAAGTTTAAGAACTTACTCCAAATTTTGTATTCAACCCACAATATATTTTAATAAAAGTAATTCGATCGTGAGTTAGGCCTACCCTTCAGGCTTGTGACCGCATATACATAACACATCCAGAAAACACAATGTTGTGGAATTTTTTATTCCGTATTAGCAAATGTTTGTTTCTACCAAAGATTTAAAATAAATGCACTTTAGCATTGGTACACAAAAGACCCCTAAAACTATTAAGACTTCAAATGTTCGAGACCGAGACAATGCTCAGCAGAAAGTTGTCTTAAGACTCATGAATTACAAAAAGTTCATTTTGAAATTGAAAAACCTTATGTCTTTTGGAATGTTTAATGAGGGAATCACAGCAAGATGTTTTGTAATGCCCAAGTGCCAGGAATTAGGCTTGGGCGACTCCAACATTTTCGGAATCCACTCCAACTCGCGTTTCTATTCGGAATCAACTCCATACATCATGCATAAAATATGCGTTGGTGGCGCATCCTTGAAATGATGGGACACAATGATTGATTTCATGGATGAAACAGCTAGCACTGTGAAGTGCCGAATGGGGTATCTTTAGGGAATCAGTAATCTTTAAAGTTATTTCTTGGAGTCAGCAAGTTTCAGAATCGTCAGGTGGTGCCTGGAATTTACTCCAAGGAAACATGAATTGACTACTTTGAGGAGTCGACTCCACAAAAAGTGGAATCGCGATTCTGATTCCAATGTTGGAGCAGGTCAGTGCTTCCACAATCAAAATGAAAATTTCCTTATCCTGAGAGACAAATTTTCTTATTTTCCCCCGATTTCCTTATTTTTATTTAAACCACCAGAAGGCCTAATATTAGTGCTTTCCTTGTGTTCTAGAGGGTAGGCAGAGGTTAGTACAAAGCTCAAAATATCCGGTCTCTTTTGAAGAAAGCAAGCTACGTGCAGCATATGCAGTGTAACTTATAAGTTAGAAAATTGTGAGCGCCAGTGAATCGGCGGGATTCGGCGAATATCAGTCCGGCTCGTTAATAGCGGGACGTCATTTCAATGCGCGACTAGCCTGTTCAGCCAATGAGCGCTAGTAATCAGTGGCGCGTGCGCGTATTTTACGTGCTGACGAATGAATTAACTCCGGATAGTCTTGTTTCAAGTCACTCTGAAACTGATAGGGCATTCAATAAAACAGCTAATTTGGAGGATGTTGTAGAATTTGCCACTAATTTTGGAAGAATATTGTAGAATTTTTGCATATTTTAATAGTTTCCTTAGGATTTCCTTAGATTTGGGGGATTTCCTCAAAATTTCCTTAGTTTTTTTCATTTCCTTAAAAATTCCTTTGAAAGGAAAACATTTCTTAAAATAAGGAAATGTCCTTGAAAGTGGAAGCGCTGGAGCAGGTGTACCAAGTGGTGAGTCGACTCCTACACAGTCGCCCAAGCCTTCCAGGAATGACTGTTATGGTGTGGTACAGTGTACAGATAGCAGTTATTTTTAGATCTTGTGCTACACATTTGTGACGGTTACTTGTACATCACTGACCCTTTGAAGCATAGCAATGTCCTTTTGTGATTTATCACCCCCACCTTCAACTACAAGTAAAAACTGTTTAAAAATTATTGATTTATAAGTGATTCGTCACACAATCCACAAGGGATTTATAAGTGAGTTTGATGACCTGAATACATCACTCAGATGACGGACAGACACTCTGCGTCATGATCTAATTTTAAATGTGATTTCTACCTGACCTTCGAACCTAGAACCCTCTTGGATTCCTTAGCACAAGTGATCCGGGTCTATCCACACTAATGACCCCATTTGGTGTGACACGGGAGGTAAATTTCAGATTGTAGTTATTGTATAAAATAATTTTTCATTGATTTTTTTCATAATACATTCAGTACCCATCAACAAGTTTGTTTTAGCCAAAAAAATCAACATCCAACAGATTATTTAAGAAGTTAGACTTGGAATCATCTTCAAGATATTATGTTTGTAACATATCAAACGTGTACAATTTATGGACGGACATTTGTCACAAAATGTCCGTCCATGTTTGAACATAATTTATATCACATTCTTAATTTGTTAAAATACCCCCAAATTTGTTATAATTTCCACTAATAACAATCCTGACATTGTTAAAGATGTAAACTGACCAACATTTTGGAATGTTATTAATTTCCTCTTTCTTTTTTTCCCAGTCAATAATACAAAATGTCCATCCATGTTACAAACATAATGTCTTGAAGATGACCCTCTAATTTCTTATATATCCAGAGTGTTATCCTATTTTTTGTGTCAGTGTGATCACTGACATCTCTGGAAAGCATCAGAAAAACATTTGGGCAAAATACTTGATTTGATGTCGATCTTCCATGTCTTAATCCCATTGCTATCTTTTGATACTAAATTGTCCCTTTAGTGTGGACAGATAAATCCCCAAATGAAAATCCCACATAACATAGATGGCTGTCACATTGTCATGAACACAAACCTTCAAAAAGTGCGAATCTGGCAATGACTTTACTGATCTGGATCGAGGCAGATTTGGGGTGGTCAGACTCGTAAGTGGGATAGAATCTGTCTTGTCCTCATTGGCCATTATGAAACACTGTTGGTCACCTGCAGAACTCGGTGAATGAAGCAGTCGTGCAACAGACTGTGCAAGTGAAAGATTAGAAAAACTGCACGTTGGGTCAAGTAAAAAAAGTTTAGCGTCTGGGCTTTTTTTTTTTAAAGGAAGGAGATGGCCGCTAGTCTTTTTTCAATTTATGACAACCGCAGGTTTTTCAACTGTTTAAAGACACAAAAATGAAGAGACATGTTGGACAAGAGTATTGAACATGTTTACAGTGGTTCCAGAAGTTCTGACTGGCAAGTATTTTATTTTCCAATAGATTGGTTGACATTTTGGTGGTTTGTTTTTCACCTCATTTTTCACTGGTAAATTTTTTTTTTTTTTTAATCCAGGCGGCCCCCAAAAAGGAAGCAGGCAGGAACACTAAACATGTTTTTACTTTGCCTTAGAAACATTCAGTATCCCATTCTTGATTTCTTCCTTATAACCCTAACCCTTAGATCGATCAAAATCCAACAGTGGTAAAAAGCTGTTGTAATTTGTTGCATTTACATAGCAGTAAACACAAACTATAACTATGTAAGGGTACGTACATTGGTGTGTTGGATATTGTATTCAGCAGGGTAGCAGCTAAATATGGGTCATTCCATAAATTTGGGGTCCAAAAGTGTGACATATTTTGGTGTCCCTGTTACACCTGACCTGTGTAATTTCCCATCAAGTATCATTAAAATTGATTTCACACTACTTTTTACTTGGGAAAGAGTTCCATATCCGGACATCACTTATTTTCCCTTGACTTAAAAATGTCCAAAAAGTGTAAATCTGATGAAGAAACACGAATTTAGGAGGGGAAAAAATTTCAACTTATTCTTTGAAAATAATTAGATTTTTTTCTGTCATGGCCCATAGACTTTGTGCATGAGGTATAAGTGATGTCCGGATATGGAACTCTTTCCGCAAAATATTATACAAGTTACTATGTACGTGTAAACAGGGGCACCAAAAATGTCACACTTTTGGACCCCTAATCAATGGAATGACCTATACATTGTACCTACATGTATATTTGATTTTGTCTTATTTAACAGGGGCGGATCTAGAGGGAGGGGGGGGTTGTGGTGGTTGCAACCACCCCCACCCCTTGGGCTGCTGAGCAAAGTTGTGATAAGCAATGCTAAACCACATCCTTGTTACCAGTGGGTATACCGCTGGTCCATTGTATAGGCGGGTACAACCCCTCCCTAAATGAAAGGATAAATCCGCCCCTGTTTATTAGGGTGGACAAGTGGAATGTGACCCGCTCTACAAAAATAAGTCTGATGTATTAAAAATACATTTTTAAGTTTTACAGTTGGTCTGAAAGAGCATGAAATAAGCTTTCATTTGATATGGAACAACTCTATAGTGTAATGCATTGTTTTCTTATGATTTTTTGAAATGTGCGATTTCTCAGTAAATATATTACAAAGTCTGAGACATTAAACCACCCCGTACGGGAAAGTGGCATCCGACTCATTTTAGGAGGGTTTCTAGTAAAATTTCAGTTGGATTTTGGGGCTTCGGGTAGGGCCCATACAAACAAATACCTGTGTTGTATTTTGTTAGATTCAGTGGGGTAGCCGCAAAATGCCAAGGCTGGGGTTTGGATTTATAGCGGGGCCATATCATAATGGGAAGAAAAAAACAATGACAGGGGTTAGGCACGGGCGGATCCAGGGGGCTGGGCGGGGGGGTCCAGGGGGGCTGGACCCCCTTTTTTTTCTTTTTGTTTACTTATTAATTTGTTTATTATAATTTTTTTTTTGGGGGGGGGGGGGACCTGACCTAAACTCGGGAATTGGTGGGGGACGGGGGGAGACTTGTCCCCCCACACGAACACATACGTATTAAAGTGGGGGATATCATATCGTTTGTTCCGCCACCCTCACTTTTTTTCGTCCCCGAATACAAATTGTAGCCTATATTTGATTATTTAGCTCAGAATAGTTGATTCAATTACTTCAAACTCGAAAATGATGTTTAATAATGATGATCCTTTGTTCCCAAAAAATTGTTAAAGTGGTCAGAAATTGCCTCAGATCACACCGCATCGCATTAGTTTTTAGCACAGTATGCCCCCCCCCCCCCCCCCCCCCCCCACTTTTAAAGTTAGACCCCCCTTTGGAAAAATCCTAGATCCGCCTGTGTTAGGGTTAGGCCTAACGTGACCATTCACAAAGGGCATGCCACAAACAGCGCTCGCGCGGCATGGGCAGAGTGACGTGCTGCTACACACATAAAAGCCCATTCATAAAAATGCTCTCGCAGTGAAAATTTTTATCAGAGCGGAAAGATTTTACTTTAATACCCCCCACCAAAATCGGTCAAAATCTTGGAAAATAACCATCCCTCCTTGATAACAACTGTCTAAACATGTGGCACAACCTGTTATTTCAAGATTTATGTCAGCAAAATCTGTAAAAAATGAGGAAGAAATCAACATGTATGTGAACACTTTGAGTGACTATACATGGTGCCAAGAACTTCTAACACAGAAAACACAAACATTTTTCCCCTATATTGCACTCAAATGTCCCAACAAAATAACATCATTTTGTATACTTTTTCTGTTGAAAGATGATTTCTGTTTTGGAAAACGTTGCTCCTTGATTAAAATGATGATGGATGCGCATAGTAATTAGTTGCAGCAACAAATCTGGTAGAAGTCAAGATACCATTTGTCCTATACCCACAATACACAGGCTGTTGCAGCAAAAGGTTAATAAATTAAAAACAAAAATTAATTGTAACTCACCGACGGCTTTTTGGATTTTCATGAAACAAATGAAGTTTCCCTTTTGTAAATGACAAAGAATGCACATGGATTACATGAAAACATTTGAAACATGTCATACCTTATAATTTTTGCCTGGCTTGCTTTTAAAAAGACCATGCATAAATTAGTCTTAAAATGAAACATGTTTTGAGCTTTTACAGATGATTTACTGGTAGACTGGTTTTCAAACATCCTTACAAATCTCCTAGAAAACAGTATGAATTTCACTAATTAATTTCAGAGCTTGTGTTCTGTGCAAGCAAAGTACTTAGGTACATGTATGCGACAGCCCATACCAAAACAAGGCTGTTCCCGCATTATTAACAAATGACAATTTGTTTTAAATACTAATTAGGCCTATATAGGCGGCTGGCCTAAAGTGTTCCCCCTATTCCCATCCCCAGTTCCCATCTAAAAACATAACTTGAGAAATAATTCACCTACATGTACAGACCCGATGAGGGCTCATTTTAAAGCTCTTGAGGTTTGAACTTCTTTTAATTTAAAGAACTGCCAGGCTTAAAGTTTGGGTATTGGCATGTAGCCCCACAAAAAACTCTCCCTGTGCTACATGTATTGGCCGTACAAACAGCCTTATAAAAATATAATTCCGGTATCCGGGCGCCGCGGTTGTGTGGCACCACCGGTACCGTGCGCAGCGAGTCTTGTCACTTGTAACATGGAGGAAGAACTCGGCTAGGCCATTTGCATTTGGACTTAAATTAGACTGAAAAGTATATCGGCATCTTACCCTAATTGGGGGATTCGCTTGACGGCTTGCTGAAGCTGAAGCTGAATCATGAATAACTCGACTCGGGGTTGGTTTTCGCGCTCGAAAACTGAAATCCGCGCTTTTCACACATCACTATATAATTCTGATCGACACTACACAACCAAAGATCCTATAGCGATACGCGGCGCTATACGGGACGATCCTTTTTGACACAACTGCCCAACATACCATCAAATGGTAGACTTGAAGATAAGTCGTTTAGACAGTCGTGTAGTGTCGAGTCCTCAGCCAGGCAGCGCAGCTAGCGCCGTCATTATCATATTACAAGCGCGGTACGTAGGTATATACAATACGCCGACCGCGCCTTAGCTAGCTTTCGTGAAGATCTATATCTAACGACTTGTACTAAATTTCCCCCGGGGGGGGGGGGGGGGGGGGGCGCCCAGGAGGCATGGAAATGCATCAGAAAGCAGCCAATGATAGCCTATCTGACATAATAAGAAGCATCCATTAAAGGCATGGGGATTTGTTGGTTTTTTCTAGGTCAGTGCATGGAGGAAGTGTTTTCTTCCTCCATGGTCAAGTTGTTGTTTCTTTTCGAAAAAGCGAAAAAGTGAACTACAAGAAGTTACTCAAACCCCCTCCAAAGAATGAGGGCGCGCCTGTTGTAAATGTAACTCTATCTGGAGCGCTCACCCGCGCGTGACCCCGATAGGGGCCGTACATAAAGTACGTGTTGACATTGCGTACAATATGCGTACAGGGGGAGGGGATCCAAGCCAATGCGTACCGTACGCAAACCGACAATTTGCTTTTAATGAATTGTCATGAAATCAAGGTACGGTACTATCTAAATAAATAACTACCAGGACCAGCTTTCATTGGTGCATCGAAAAACAGCTATAACGCAGTAGGCCCCACCCTTCACCCAAACCAAAAGTAAATTTATCTTCCCAGCGCTACCGCCAGCCAACTCCGGCCTATTTTTAGATTGCAACAAAAAGACTGCTTTATAAACCGGCATTGTACACCGGAAACGTACAGGTGTCATGGTATCGCATTACACGTGAGGACAGAAAAGAGGGTATAACAAAGGGAACAATACTGTCCTCACATATTTTTTTTCTTTGTTCGGGAAAATGGGAGGACAGGCAAACTAGTGCTTAGTCTATGGGGATGGGTTATATCAAAGAGAAACAATGGAAAGTCCGGATAGCGATACAAAAATACGTGTACGATTCCGGTGTACAATGCCCGGTTTATAAAGCAGTCTTTGTTGCGGTCTAAAAACTAGGCCGGAGTTGGCTGGCGTTGCGGTGGCGCTGGGAAGATAAATTTACTTTTGGTTGGGGTGATGAAGGGTACTGTACTACCTGTTTTTCGATGCACAAAAGCTGGTCCTGGTAGTTATTTATATGAGATAGTACATTGATTTCATGACAATTCATGAAAAGCAAATTTTCGGTTTGCGTACTGCACGCATTGGCTCGGTGTAATTATTATAATATGCGGCGGCGCAGGCGGACTACAGCCGACCAATTACCGACTTGATTAAGTCTATCAAATGGGGGCGCTCGTGCCATCTCCACCAATTCAAGCTTGTTTACAGCGTACGTCGCCCGCGCACAGGTATACTTTGTAGCCCGACAAATAGTCTAGTTATGCATGCAGACCTTGACTTGAATCTGACTATTCTCTACGATTCGTCGTAGGTCACCAAGGTTTACGTGACCAAAAAGTATGTCCGAAGTTTGCCGAACTTGTTTTCATCAACATTCGGATATTATCGCCGATGTTCGCCAACAAAATTGTTAGGCCTGTTTTTGATCCTGAAATGTTTGAATCTATTGTAAATCGAAGCTCAAAAATCAATGACTGTCTACTAATCTGTATTTTTCCGACGGGAATATAGGCCTATATTTTTTTCAGTCACTGACGTCACGCAGACTTAAAATCGTGGGTAGGACCTACTAGAAAAGTTTAGAATGTATATAAGACATTAGGAATTTTCTAAAGATTTTTATAATTATAGAAGTCTTATGGAGTTTCTTTAGAGTTTAATCTTTAGAGGTCCTCAATATAGGTTTTATAGAATTTTTTTTGAAAAATGGGCCACTTTTCTTTAAACATTTTATAGATGACGCGCATATATGTTCTTTTTCATTTGGATCTAAAAAAGATTTGTAAAAATTAATTTGTTTATACAAACTATAATTCAACAATGTATTATCAAAAATGTATGAAGCAAACTAACATCTTTGTAAAATGAAAGACAAACATACTTGATCCTGACTTGTTTATAATTGTTCTGTTTAGGACCTGTTCTCTCCATTGCTATGACCATATATGGCTTGAGATTCAAAAAACAATGAATGAATACATTTAAAATGCTCTATTAATCGCTACTAAATACAACAAATCATGGTTCTGAGCCTTCGGATCTTAAAATTTAATTTCGATTGAGAAAAGGATTTTGTTTAATTCAATAATTATATTGAATTTACATCACCCCACGCAAATTCCATCTTATGAATTTTTGATTTTTTGTGCAAACACTCTGACTAGAATTTCTTTTTTTAATCAGTGTTCTGTAGAAATCTATAACAAATAATTTAATCTCTACAGAAAGCCATAAGTATTCTATAGAAAGTTATTGCCTCTATAGAACCGCATTGGTCTATAAAACACTCTACAGAATTCTATAGAACTTTCTGGGAAGGGATTTATCAATAGGGAATCTTCAGGTCAGGGAACCAGCCCATCGTCATTCATGTATGCATAGGACTATATAAAATAGGTCCTTCAGTAAAAATCCCGCCCCTCTTAGGCTGTTGAGCAAAGTTGTGATAAGCAATGATAAATCACATCCTTGTTACCAGTGGGTATGCCGCTGGTCCATACAATGTACACTGTACCGGTATAAGCGGGTACAACCCCTCCCTAAATGAAAGGCTAGATCCACCCCTGCATGACCACCTACAATGGTCCGTTAACCAAAGTTGTCTGACTGGAGTGCGCAGCCGTTATTGGTCATTAAGTATACCAAGAGGCGATGCTTAAATTAATGGATCTGCCTATACCATTAGACGAGGTGGAAGAAAACGCTCTTCTGAAAGAGAAGGGGAAGCTTAGAGAAGTCTATCGTATTTGAACAAAAACAATGCCTGTATAGTTGTGGATCAGATACCCTATAGGCCTATCCAGCAAGATATGGGACTACCAAGGGATACCTCCCTCGTGTCCCTATAAGTTGACGTGTGTTCACGATGCAACTATTTTTTATTTTTGCCGCAGGTGGCCAAGTTCCTTGACTGATTGGAGTTTCTATTTTCATGCCAAAATTAAACAATTCCGATAAAAATTACTTCGTATAGTTGTTTGCATGGCGAACACACGTACAACTTGATTAAACTGACTTGCTTGATTGCCTTTTGATTGAATAACCAAGGAACCTTTGAAGTTGAAACGAATTTAACAAATGACTAAATGAAAAACAAAATCACCGCCTCAGTAATTACTTCGTATATAACCAAGACGTGAGGGCCTGCGTCAATTTGAGCACAATCTGAGCATGCGTGGATAAAAACAATTAGGAAATCTGCCATTGGCTTTTGAAAATGCAACTTCAAGTGTAGATCACTGGTATCTAATACCATTGAAACCTCCATATGTGAGAAACTTCCATTCAATTCATGCAGGGCTTAAACCATAGTGGTGTTCATTTACGGGTATAAACGGAAATCGGGTACCTAATTGAAAAAAGCACAGGTACCCGGGTACCATTAAAGAAAGCTAATCCCAAAAAGTCTATCTTACTGTTCATATTGTATAGGCCCTAACGGTCTGCAATCAATGCAGCATGCAAGTGTTTACAGTGAGTTTTATACCTGTACAGTGTAAATTGCATTTTCGCAAGCGTCGTTTTCTTTTTCCATGTACCCTGGTTTCATTTTTAAAATTACCCACAAATGAAACGGGGTATAAGGCTTTCGTTTATGTTCATTTTGGCTTCATGGAGACACATAAGAATATGAAGATTGTTTACCAATTCACAATGTTTTCGTACTCTAACTTTTCGCTTTCGTTGTGATCGCCCGTTATTGGCCCATCATTTCATCTTTCATTTTCAGTGAATTTATAATAATTATGGTGGCTTGTGTTACAGGGCTCCTCCATATAATTCGTGATTCAAGTTACTTATTCATGCTTACCCTATCGAGGGGGAAAGTATGATATAAAGCCCGAGAGGGACAGTGTGATTTTGTTTATACAGCTAATTCTAGCGCAGGAATTGCTAATTCATGCCAACGAATTCCTAATCCGTGTGCACGAAACACTAATCCGCGTGCATAAATTCCTAATCCGTGCGCACGAAATCCGTGCGCCGGTGGGCAAGTTGCCCCGCCCCTTCCTGGATACACCACTACTTAACTTTACATTATTATCGTGCTTGTACATGACACGCTATACCTTCTATGACCTTTCTGCATCATTCTATTATTTATATCAGGGGTCGAATGTTTGGTGGAATATCTTATTGCAAGGCTTATCTAATGCTATCAATTTAATTAGTAATTCAATTTAAAGTGTATTCTTTGGGCGCCCAAAATGCACGGACCCGGCATCTTTAATTATTGATCTATAATGTCACGTACAGCCGCGTATTAACTTGTTATGTCATTAACTAATCAAATGTTCTTCATCGTCTGCTCTCCACACGTTTCTGCAGGATCGAAAGCTATGGAGCCGCATACGCTTTTGAGTAATCCTATGTAAAGGAAACACATGTTTGGATATAAAAAAGTCAATTTTAGTCAATGGGGTCAACATAACATTGAAATTGTGTAATAAAAGACCTAAGACGTTTCGATATTTAAGATTAAAAGTGTGCACACACCCCTCAGATATTCTTGACCGATTGAGGTTGTTGATTTTCCAGCTGAAACTAAACAATTCACTTTGCAAGTAATTTTAGTCCACGGCACCTCTTATTGTCGTGGGCACACGTACAACGTGATTAAAAACTTGCTTGACTGCCTTTTGATTGAGTTTTGTTTATGATTGAGGGACCTTGAAGTTCAAAATGAATTTGAAAAGTGACCAAATGAAAAAAACAAATTACCCGTCTCTAATTACTTCGTATGACCACCACGAGAGGACCTGCATCAATCTGAGCATGTGTGTAGATCGATATAAAAAAAAAGAGAGTCCATTGTAACTCCCCGTGACTTGAGCATGCGAAACTTTAAGTGCGCATCACCGGTAATTCAGTCGATTTCAACGAATTCTAAGTGCTAACAAGAAGTGGCACCCAGCATTGAGTTCATTTTTTTTATATTCACAACAAATTCTAAGTGCCAAGAAGTAAAATACTGCATCTCTAAAATGCAAAATAATCTCCACATTTAAAACCACATCGCGTAGCTTAAACATGCATGTCAGAAACTTGACTTGGTCACTGTAGGACACGAGTCAGTTCAATTATGTTAGCACAACTTAATAATCTGTATTTATATTTGCAACCAAATCTGTGTGCGCACTGGGGTTGTCCATAGGCCCTAATTCGCCACATATCTAGACCCCCGTTGTTTATTTGGAATTTTGGTTATCGGAAGGCTCGCGAATATTATACTTTGAGTTCATAATTACGCTTTTTGGGGAAATGTTGAGAGACGCAAGGGGTGTGGGACGATCATTCGCGTAGCCAGAGCAGGGGGGGGGGGGGGGAGCAAGTGGCCCCTCTGGGAACCCCCCTCCCTAAAAATTAGAGATTTTTTAAAAGTATTTGTTAAGGGGTTAACGTCACGTCATCTGTAGTGTATTGATACGCGTTCAAATTTTGCGTTGAATAAAACAAAATAAGTCGATTGGCCGAGCTATTCGGGAGGCTTCGCGGTAGAGCGTCAGGTGCACCAATACTAATTTTGGCTTTTCGTATTACTTCTTTTTGACAATTTTAAAACAAGAAAACACAGGTTAGAGTAAACTTAAAAGATTGCTCTTGGAGGATTTTTTAAGGAAACATGTCCGAGAGCCAGTCATGCAGTACAGACTTCACTGGGTGGCCCAGCGAGTGGGGCTGATGACAACTCCCTGTCGTAGCCTCCTTGGCAGCATGTGTTTTGTTTGGTCGACGTCGACCAAACAAAGGCCCAAGTCGCAGACACGATGAGGCTATGGGACACTGCATACTGGATAGTCCTACCTATTGTTACCAACCAAGAGAAACACCTGTGGAGGTTTGTGATAGTAACGAAGATGCAGCCAACTTCTGCAGGGCCATGTGATTTTTTTTGTGTAGGCCTATTAGTATAGGCCTACAGGAAATTCTTAACACAAATTCTTAACACGGCAAATTATTGTAGTGCTGTGTAGTTTTATTCAACTCATGTTAACATACTTCCTGTGTCAGATAGGCACAGACATGAAGATTTCAACTGGTCTTATGCATATTTGAATGTTCCAATCTACAGGCGTGTACGACAGATTTGCTGGGGTGGGGACTGAAGCAATTTGGACAATAAATAATGGGGTGAACATTTTTACACAATTTTGAGAATAATTGTTACAAAGATTATCTGATTTATCGATAATTAAAATCGTTGAATAAATCCAAACAAATGAAGTGGTTAGACGAAGGCCCCGTCCCCGTGGAACTTCCCACAAAGGAGTTTTCCCCTGGCCATTGGATTGCTTCAGTGTCCATTTAGTGTCAATGAAATAAGCGTGAGCAATTAGACGGTCAGGGATCATTAATTACTGGTGTTGCTTGGCAAATTTGTGGTTTACTCCAAGAAAATGCACCATGCTCTGGTCAACCCATCAGTGTCTTCTGGTCATTCTCGACATGTTTCATTTTTACCAATAAAAGGGGCCTGTCGGTACAGCAGAGTGCAACCAAGATGGATATTTACTACAGTGAAAAATAGAATAAAACAGTTTACAATTAAAACTATAGATTCTGCCATGTCTCATTGTCCTCTGTTTTGAGTGGATATAATCTGGTACCGGTATGTACAAACCTTTTTTGTACTCTCAGCTCTCTCAACCTTGACATCAGCCTTGATTTTTCCCCGTAAACCGTTCTCTTCAACAGTTCTCTTAAAAATACCGAGCTAGATTCCAAGCCATCGATTTTTAAAGTGCCATACAAATAAGATAACAGAAATACATGTAAATAATATATCAGGATAAAATGGTGTCGCAATAATTCATATATATACCGTAAATACATTTTGTACATTTATGATGGTTTGCCCAAAATATTCACAAAGCTTACCGCTAGCCGAGACGGATTCTACTGCTATACTCTACTACTTTCCAGTTGAAAATCATGTTATGGTGCCATTACAAAGTGGAATAAGAGAAATTACTTCCGATCTTTCAATCAGTGAACAAATCGCATTGAAATGTGACTCGACCTTACCTATTTCTACTCACTGCCTACTAAGGGTGCTTACGCTTACTACGGGAAATTTCGATCACATAAACTGAACCAAAATTGAAGTTAGGTACAAGACGTTGAAATTTATACTGAAATACAAATACAAAATTATCATTTCTCAGATGTGCTTCACTTTCAAATAGTAGTCATCAAATAGATATGTATTACAATGATTTGTACTTAAAGATTTTACAATTAGGCCTACAACTTTAAGATTTTACCATGATAGTGATTGTTCTGTATTAAGTCTATCATGTTCAAACTATTTTCCTTCTATAATACATGTACCTTTATCAGAACAATTTTCTATAAGAAAAACAACAAACGAAGAAAGCGCGCATCCAGATTCTTAGCCTTTTTCAGTGCCACAGAATATATACTTATACATCTAATGAAGTCATGTCATTTAAATTTATTTTACAATACGCAATCTACATACAACTACAAAATGAAGAAGACTTTTCTCAGCAATCAACATCCTATTTAAAAAGACCTCTTTTCACTATTGAATCGTTATGAACCACATAGTGTATGATGCTGAAGTGCTTTTTCAAGTAAATCGGTCAATTGACTTGCGTATACCAAGTGCGTGCACGTGGTTTAACCTTGCTTCATACGATACATGCACCACGATAACTCCTTTACACACACGAAAACAATTCAGAAAAATAGGCCCACCTGTCAAAAATGTTTGTCTACCAAACTTATGTTTTATCTATATCTTAACAAGTGTGCTCATAACAGTAAATATAAATGACATACAAACTGACCCAAAATTCAAAATGAAGACAAGAAGTAACAATTCTCTATACTGAAAATTAAGTTTCACATTTTTCAGATGTGCTTTACTGTAACGGGTTATATACTAGTGGAGTCATGAGCTATAATATTTAGTAAAACGAGATACAGAAGATTTTACAATTAAACCTTTTCAGTTTTACCTTGATGGTTAATGTTCTCTTGGTTACGAAAATACACGTGGTTATACGAATGTATGAAAAGAGGAATAAGTCACAAAGCTAAACACCACAAAGTTACGAAGTTAAAGACTACAATGTTCAACACTACACGGAAAAAATCCCTTTATGATGTCATATCATAGCAAAGTGGAAAAACACTTCCATTTTGTTGTTGTATGGAAGTCGCCCAATACAAGGCTGTTGGTATAGAGCCACTCTAGGTAAAGGGCTACAACAGAGGTGGGTGGGGTTTGCCAAATTGTATGTTGCCAGCCCTACCACCAACCCCTACGGGTTTCCTGGGTCTAGATTTAAATTGAGGATAAATCTTCAATAGATACCAAAGGAATTATCGCAACTTTGAGACCGACCCAGGCGGGGTAACTTCCACCGTTGGTGAGATCAACTCACCTCCCCCATTCTTACAAAAAAACCAAAACGAATCAAACCCCCTCCCCCACCCAAAAAGAAGACAAATCATAAAATGATTGTCCACCAAGGTATATTTTACCATTGCTTATACCAACGGAACTTTGACATTACTATCACATAAACTGAAACAATATTGAAGTTGGGACAGCTTTTTCTGAAATGGTGTGATAACATACATCTAATCCTAATCAGTGGTCAAGTAAACGTTTAATGCTCAGATTGATTTCAATATTAACAGTAGATTTATATGTCTGCAATCGGTATGAAGCCCTATTTAGTTCCAAATTGTTCTTGCTGATGAAACCGTGCGTTCAAATGTTAGTATTTTGTGCAGTCCCTGTTGGCTGGCCGCTGGATGACGCCGTTGTCTTGGTCATTGTGGTTACGCGTTGGGAGTTTGCCTTGTTGGTTGATGACTTTTTCATTCCGAACGCCTCAAGGAACGCCTGACGATACCTTGAATTTGTTACGTTGTAGACTATGGGATTGATCGTCGAGTTTACTAGATTCATTGTGAGTATGAACGGCCACAACACGGGGGATGCAAGCCAATTAGACAGGACAGCAGCGTAGTAAAACTGTATAACTTTATCTACAGCGTATGGGAAATTGCAGACGAAAAAGGCGACCGTATTGACCAAAAGCATCCTTGCTACTTGGACGCGAATCTTGTCGTTGTTTGATGACGACTGGTCGCGCGATGAGGCACCATCCTTCTGAACGGTTGTCCCTGGCCTTGCGCGGATTGCCCGGTAAATCTTAAAGTACAAAAAGCTTGTCGTAAACAGGGAGATGAAGAAAGGGAGTGCCTGAATGGGCAGTAAAATTAAGGGAGCAATATGGCCAGGGATGACACTAAAGATGCAATAACCGACCATGCGAGGCAAATGGGCGAACTTGTCCGAGTCCGGCCATATTATGCAGTAGGTCTCAAGACCCAGTCTGTTGATGGAGACGACAATCGAATACGCCAGGCCTATCAACCATGTCACAATGGCCAATTTTACAGCTCTTGCTCTGCCCGCCACTATGCGATGCTTCAGGGGATAGCAAATCGCATAGTACCTTTCCATCGTCACGAAGGTGATCAAAGATAAAGATATTATGTAAAATGAGGTAGTTATCGCGTAGAAAACACAAGAAATCGATCCGTCAACTAACGTGTTGTGTGCTACACCAGATGAAACTGCGTAGTATTTACGGGTATATTCGGCAAATAGCATGACAAGGTAACAAACATCAGCCACGGCGAGGTTGGCCAGGTAGAAATTGGTGATGGTCTGCATTGACTTGATCTTGACGATGACGTAAAGGAAACAGGCGTTTGCAGTGACACCGATAGTGGATAAAATGGGTATGATTATCGTTATGAATGTCACATTCAGTGGGGACCAAAAGACGGAGCTCGCTAAATTTTCGTCCACGGCAAAAGTGCTCTCGATCGGGCATGGTCCATCCCACGTGTAGTTGGCAGACTCTGTGTTGTTACTCATGGTTGCAGTCGTGTTTTGAAATATGCAATGCATATGCCAATCTGGCAGAAGTTGGCTGGAGCAGTTTCGTACAAGTGTACAAGACTTTAATATGCGTAAAAAGTTAAGATAAACTGCCAAGCAATTTCGGATTGACTAGCGGGCTGTCAAGCTTGATAAAATAGTCACACTGCTTCCTCTGAATCGACGTTGAATGTGGACTTTCTCCAGGAACGTCTCTTTTTATCTGCTTTTGCTTGTGTTGGATAGCCAATGAAATTGGCAAAGAAACAACTCCCATAAGCATTGTGTAAACTTAGAAAACACGTGATTTTAGACTTGGAGATGGTAAGGTCTTTCAGTTGTTCGTAGACTTGGAAAGTTTTTTGTAACAGACTCACACCGGGGGTGGGAAACCTGTTTGTAGAACACCTTGTCACCGAAGGCCAATAGCAAAGCACTTGCGAAATTAGTGACCACTGGATTGTACGCATGCCCAGACTAGTGTAGGGCCTACACGAATCGCTATAAACCTGTCCTAAAGCTCAAACACAAAGGTTTTCAAGCTCCTTTAATGATGTTTCGCTCAATTAGTAAGGATACTTCCACTACCTCGGGGAGCTAATATCGACTATACCCGGGTATCCACCCTCAAACCATGTTATGCTTGTGTAGTGTCACTCTAGCACATACCATTTAAATGTCATGTATAATTAATGCATTAAAGTATCCGAAAGAAACAACAGCTTCTAAAAGCATTAGAAGGATCTGCAGAAGTCAAGTTCGCCCTTTAAACTGTTAAAGGAATTGTTATGTAAGTCCTTAATATCTTCGCGAAGTCCTTAATATCTTCGGGAAGTCCAGGCAGTGAATGAAAGTGTGATTAACTCAATGACAATTACCAACAATCTGCAGTGTCTCACCATGCATCAATCTTCTGGTCCATGCTGTGTCAGAAATGCACTACCAAACAGCTGAACTATTCTCCAACAATTAAATGAACCAGGAAAAAGTATTTTATTTGTCACAGTAGTCTATTTTTTTTTTTTAAACCTTAGAGCGTCTCCGTCTTCGGCTTCGTCTCCGACTTCTGAATAACTGAGAAGCAAACCAAATGGAATTATTCTAATTTTGGTGCATGTACTGCCTCAGAAACATTCATTCGGTTGATTATGAAAGCAACATTTTTAATATTTTCCTTTGGTTTGCTTCTCAGTTATTCAGAAGTCGGAGACGTAGCCGAAGAGTCCAGAGACGAAGCCAAGGTTTAAAAAGAAACTATGATAGTTTTAAAGCTGATGTAATTAATTCGAATCGGCCAGCCGACCCCGTGTAGCTCAGTGGCCGAATGAGTAGAACATCTTAGACGGCTTAACAGTGGATGAATATTGTGATGGCACCTGGCAGGGTTTAAAACGTTTGTGATTTACACAAAGCAGGTCCAGACTATATAGCGTTTCGTATATAAAGATCACATCCGCATACAGCTGATCTGTCCTTGTTTGATGTCAATTTTAAATTTCACGCTCCAAAAAGAAATATTAATAAAATAATATTGTCAATCAAAGGTAGTTTTCTTAATATTGTCTTTTCCAGCTGAATAGGCCTACGTCGTGAACTCGCGTCGAGCTTGATTGAAAGACTCGGTCGATTACCTTTTGATTTTGCTCCGTGTTACTGATTGGAGTATGTGAATGGAAATTTATATACTTAAACTACAAAAACAAAAAGGAATTCCTTGTCAGATGATGACGTGGAGGTCTGGACATGCGTACAATCTGGGCATGCGTTCCATGCAGTGCTCATCACTGATGCTTATCAGCTAGTGACTGTTTTGCTGCCTGGAGTCCCCATTCTACGCATGCCTGTAGGCTGATCGTTTCCATCTGACGAGTTGCATTGCAAACGCCCACATCACCAGTTACAGTCAAGCCAGCTAGCTATTGTAAAGCAGGGTTGTGATTTGCACTGCATATGCAACACCAGCCAAAAAAATCATTAAAAACAGACGTTCCGACGGCAACTCAAGTTTTCACCAAGCCAAGAAAAATTGCTCGGGACGACTGTCCCTATCTTGGAGGCATCGATCGTAAACTTCTGAATGAAACTGTCTGATTTTCAAGTGCTAATTCAACACAACTCCAACCATGAATAACAGCTCAGAGTCTGCAAGCTACCCGTGGGATGGACCCTGCCCGATCGAAAGCACTTTTGCCGTGGACGAAGATGTAGCTAGGTCTTTGTTTTGGTCCACGCTGGATGTGACATTCATAACAATAGTCGTACCTATTTTGTCCGCCATTGGTGTTACTGCAAATGGGTGTTTCCTTTACGTCATCATCAGGATCAAGTCCATGCGAACTATCACCAATTTCTACCTTGGCAACCTCGCCGTGGCTGATGTGTGTTACCTGGTAATGGTACTTGCCGAAAATACCCGTAAATACGCAGTTTCATCCGGTGTAGCTCACAACACGCACGCTGACGGGCCGTTTGCTTGCATTATCTATGGGATAACTACTTCGTTTTACCTGATATCTTTATTTACGATCACCTTCGTGGCGATGGAGAGATACTTTGCGATTTGCCATCCCTTGAAGCATCGAATAGTGGCCGGTAAAGCAAGAGCGGTGAAATTGGTTATTGCAACTTGGTTGATAGGCATGGCGTATTCCTTTTTCGTCTCCATCAACAGAATGGGTCTTCAGACCTACTGCATAATATGGCCAGCCTCTGACGAGTTCGCCCATCTTCCTAGTGAGATCGGCGTTTGCCTCACTACAATCATCCCAGATCACATCGCCCCTTTCGTTTTAATGCCTATTCCGGCATTGCCCTTCTTCATCTCTTTGTTCATCACAGCCAATATGTATTTTAAGATTTATCGAGCTCTCCGCAAAAGGCCAGGGAAAACCGTTCAGAAGGATGGTACCTCATCGCGCCACCAGTCGTCATCAAACAACGACAAGATCCGCGTCCAAGTAGCAAGGATGCTTTTGGTCAACACGGTCGCCTTCTTCGTCTGCAATTTCCCATACGCTGTAGATAAACTAATACAGTTCTACTACGCTGCTGTCCTGTCTAATTGGCTTGGAGCCCCCGTGTTGTGGCCGTTGATATTCACAATGAATCTCCTTAGCTCCACTATCAATCCCATAGTCTACAACGTAACAAATTCAAGGTATCGTCAGGCGTTCCTTGAGGCGTTCGGAATGAAAAAGTCATCAACCAACAAGGCAAACTCCCAACGCGTGACCACAATGACCAAGACAACGGCGTCATCCAGCGGCCAGCCAACAGGGACTGCACAAAATACTAACATTTGAATATAACAACATTTCATCAGCAAGAACAATAAATTTGGAACTTAAAGGGCTTCATACTAATTGCCACTTTTTTCGTGCATAATGTACCAAAGGAAAAATGTTTGCCTAGCAGCAATTAATTCGACACTTTGTAGTTATTAATGACTGGACGTTAACTGTGGTTTTTTTTTCGTTCAATGTCTCATTCAGGAGTGAATACCTTGTGTATTGCAAGAAAAATATCAAGTAAAAAAATCGAATTACTTTTCTCGGTGACATTTTGAAGAGCACGGACCCTTTACCTTTCATATTGCTTAGACAGCTTGTATTTCATTTATTTCCAATTAACATCTTGTCCTCAACTTCAATTTTGTTTCAGCTTATGTGATTGAAATTTCCTGTGCAGTAAGCTCCCTTAGACCATGGGTAAAAACGTTGGGTCGACAAACATTTTATGGAATTTGACTTCCTTTTTAGCATGATTTGTTGCTTTATGTTTAAGATTTGAAGTGTTTTCCTCGTTCCACTTCGTTATGACACATGAAAAGAATTTATTTCGGCGTGATGTTTAACTTCTGAGTCTCCATCTCTGTAGTTTTGTGACCTTCTGTTTGACTTTTCAATAGGCTATGATTTACTTGACATCGTTTATTTATCCTCAATGCCTTTTTAGATGCATATACTTGTTTGCTTGTCTTTAGAGATTTGTAAATGACGGAGGCTTACGATAGATCAAGAATGCGTGCTTGATGTTTTCTTTAAAGAGAATTGTTGTGATGGAAACAAATCAAGTCTAACAGGGTATAAAGAGGAAGGAATACTTATAAATTATTCGTAACAACGTGTACATAAAAAAGAACAACAAAACACAACAATAACCATCACGGTAAAAGTTTTTTTTAAATGTAATTGTAATCTCCATTAGCCTTTTAGAGGTATGGCGGACACAATAAGAGGACGCTGTTTGATTTGGGTATAAATACAAAGGTTTTACCCAAATCAAATAGCGCCCTCCTATTGTGTCCGCCATACCTCTAAAAGGCTAATATAGCCTCTTTTTCAAGAAAAAGTAAAGCACAACTGAAAAATGGCAAAGGATTTTAACTTCGTATTCCTCTTGTAAATTGTATTAACCATTTACGTACATTTTTTCTGTTTATGTAAGATTGAAAGTGTTTTTCCTTTTGTCCATTTTGTAATGACACCGTGAGGGAATTTGAATCCCGTGTAATATCTAACTTATAGTTAGTCTCCCCCTCGGGTCGTAAAAATGCTTTGTGACATGCACTTAACATGAATGTCAATGACACCATTGTATCCGCACTTCTCTGTACAAGGGCGGATCCAGAACACAATTTTTTAGGGGGCCCATAAAAGGTTTTGGCAAATTTTTTGGGAGGGGCCAAAGAAAATTTGGCTGAGTTTTGTGGGTGGGTGTACGCAGTGGCTGCCTTTTTGCGACGTCAGAAAAAAAATATGGTTTGGTTTTTTGGGGGGCCATGGCCCCCTTTGGGCCCCCCCCCCCCCCCCCTGGATCCGCCCTTGTCTCTGTACCACGGGAAATCTTGAAATCTAGATCCGTATTTTGTTGGATTTTTCTGTTTAGACAACTGTTTTGATGGAAAACAAATCCAGGGTGAGAAAGGGTCAGACAGGTACATGTATTGAGAGGAAAAACTTTGTTAATGGCAGACTTGTAAATACATGTCATTAAATGCACGTCATTAAAAAGTGAATAACATTTGTATCGCTAGAAAAATAGCAATTAAATAAATTATTCGGGGTGAAACTCGAAAAGGGTACGGAGAGATTATCTTTAATGTTTGTGACTGCACTATAGTAGGCCTGTTTTTTCACAAATTTGAAGCATATCCAAGAAATGTGGAACTTGTATTTATATTTCAATAGGAATTGTTATCTTCTTATACCCGATTTCAGCATAATAAGTTAATGCGATCGAAGTTTTCTATAGACGTCTTGAGCACTCTTCACAAGTGGTGACTTAAAATAAGTTACGTCGAAACATTCTATTACATTTAGGCTTAGTTTTCAATTATTCTTCTTTTTCTTTGAAAGTAATTTGCGTTGTTCCACTTTGTAATGACACCGTAAAATAATTTATTTCTGTAACTACCGGTACTTGGTATAGGCCTTATTGTCTTTGTCTCGGCTAGCGGTTAACCTTTGTGGCAAACCTGCATTTATTTAAGTTATAAAATACTGTGACATCATTAAGCTTTACTGCTATTTAAGATGCATTTCTGCTCTCTTTGCTGTGTATTATCTTTGCTGTGTATCTTTGCTGTATGCTCGGTATTTTTTCAAGAGAATTGTTCCAAGATAAAAATCAAAGCCGAATGGGCCGATTAAGAACGAAAACGGTTTGTACATGGGAGATAATTAATGTGCACTGAAATATAGAAGACAATGGCAGTGACGTACGTTTTAATTGTAAAATGCTTATTATTCTATATCTCATTGTATTAAATATCTATGGTTGCACATATACTTGTAGGCCCCTTTTATCTGTAAAAGTGAAACATATGAATTACCTAGTCCGAGTAACTTGGACCTTCTATCGCTTTTTTTAACATTTGGACATGTCCTGGCGATAGTAGTAGTAGTATAGTAGTACTATCGCCAGATCATGTCCAAATGTTTAAAAGGCGATAGAGGGTCCAAGTTACTCGGACTATGAATTACCATATTGGCCATGTAACGGGTTTTCCAAGAGCATGGTGTATTTCAACTGTGGATCTATATATAACATGTCATAAATTTCCCCGACCACTAATTAACTATCAAACGCTGTCTAACTATTTGGGCATTAGCCTATTATTGGTACCGAAGGAATATTGAACCAAGTTCTAGGGCAAATTATGGGCGGAACTACGAGGACAGGACTTTCGTGCCCCCCCCCCCCAATTTTTTTCAAAATTGTGTACAAATCAGCCCCCACTGGTTATTGTCCACACAGGTTTAGTCTCACCCTAGTCAAATTTATCGTGAGCCACGTCCGCCTGCCTGCCAATGCACCCTCGTACCCCCCCCCCCACCCCCCGATCCGAGTACGGGGCTAAATTTCTCAGCATTAGTTGGTCATACTGTATGAGCTAAATTCATTTACATCCTCTACTACAGACAGCCTACTGATACGGATAGAAATATACCTTTCTATTTAAGTCAGTTCTAATATAATTTTGTGTTGCAACTATTCAATTTTATTCAAATATTCACATGTTCATTCCATTGTACATGTAGGCCCAAGTTAGGGAAAACTTGTACGATGAGATACAAAGCTTCTCAGCAAAGCACAATAATACAAGATACAACTGATTAGGACAATCAATGTGGCGGAAGTTCACGAAACGCTGAAAACGAGTAAGAACAGTGTCGTACCGTACGGTCACCTACTTGAATTCCGTGCTGCATCATCACGCCGTCGGATTAAACACGCTTGCTTAAGCAGAAGCATTTCACTTGTTTGTCAATGTCAAGAATGCCGACGACTATCTTCCAGTTCCTAAATGAACAGAATGGAAAGTACAGAGTTAGTACATTCCCGATTAAACTCTACTGCAAAGAACAAATATTAGGCGAAGTAAAAAAAAAATAGAACAGCAAAGCCGCCAAAGGCGGGAAGGGAGGCCCCCCCCCCCCCCCCCCATCCTCACCACAACCAATATTAATTCATATCATCCCGTCTCCACCTGAATCTTATTCTATCCATTTTAATATAACAACATAACAAATTTGAAATATTTGGCGTGAGATTGGGTAAGGTAAAAGGGCATCATGGTGGATCATGGAATGTGTCAGCTTTTCTATATGCGCACCAATGTCACCCAATTATACCATACATCACTTCACCTCATCCCACCCCACATCCAACCACATCACCCCACCCCATCCCCGCATGGGATGTAACAATTAAAAACTTTACCATTTTTTGTAATTACACATTTCTCAATTAAAACTATTTACTACAATGCAATCAGTCTGAAATCTGTGGATCTGATAAACTCAGTGCATGTTTGGACTAAACTAGCTTGAAGCAAAAACGTTAACATTTTAATGCAAACGGACGGACGGTAGGACGCCCCGCCCGACGGACGGACGGACGGAAATTTGTATTACATAGGCTCGCATCTGCTTCGCAGCTCGCCAACCCCCCCCCCCCCCCCCCACCCCCCCCCCACCACCCCCCCCCCCAAAAAAAAAAACCAACAAAAACATGTTTAGCGTTTTCACCTATTTGGGGGCCATCTCTATTTTGTATTTTGTTTACCAGTAGAAATAAGGTGACAAAACCAAAAAAATGTTAACCGAACCATTGGAAAATATAATACAAGCTTACTGAAACTATTAAAAAAAATTAATACCATTGTAACAATATGTTCGATTCACTTGTCCACCATGTCTCTTCTTTTTTTGTTGTATATTTGAACAGTTGAAAAACCTACGGTTGTCGGAAATGTTAAAAAGAATGGCGGCTATCTTTAAAATAAGAAACTTTTTTTTTACTTGGCATTACAGAAAAGTACCTAAAGTAAGGAAATGAATTCGCAGGTTGCTAAGTCGGTTGGATGCACTTTTAACCATTGACCAAATTTGCGTAGGTTCAGAAGCGTTGCGACGAAGAAAGGGAAACTTTAGGAGATAGAACAATGAGAGGATAGGGAAAATATTAAACCGGAGGGCTAGGGTAAGCTGCTGAGATGTATTAGGCCTAAAGTAAAAGTTAACAACAACAAAAGTGTTAAAAGTTGCAATGAAAGTAAGTTAAAAACAAGCCCAAATTCAGACCCAAACCCAAACTCTGGCAAATTACTTACCCGACCTCATACAAATTCTTAATCGATGATTGGTTGGAATTTCGCTGCTCGCTTGGAATTGGGTAGATATCTTGTTACGGACTCGCCGTGCGTAGTGTCCGCTCAATTTCATCGGCTTTGCCGCTCGGTCACAGAATGCACTATATACTAACGAGGGCCTTGAAGGCTTGACAAAAGGCTACCCGGAGGAGGAATTCGTCCCAGTGTTTCAGGGTTGTGATGAAGTCAAATCACAAGTCAGGCACAACTCAGATCACCTAATTATAATCACAAGCCAAATCACATCGCCAAGCTTCAGGGGATAATGACAGAGAAAGAACCATACATCTTCCCAGAAGAGATTTCTTTTCACATGGTCGTATCGCAACCACCATGCAAAGCTTCAAACCGTACTTATTGGCCCCTAGCATTATATGAGGGAGCCAGTCTAGTAATAATGCGGAAAATGCTACGCTTATGACGTCATGAAAAGTTTGGAGGACGTTGAGGGCGCAAAGCTGGTTCTTGCTTCGTTTGTCCTTGATTTTGAGAGCTCTTTGTTGTCGGATTTTCAGAGTTAGTAAGTAACATTTTCAAAAGTAAAATCATGGAGAAATGTTTTATTTCTCCATGGTAAAATAAACAATTGCTTTATTTCCTCTTTCTTCCTCGTATTTTTATGGTGTTTGGGGGAAGCAAAAGAAAGTGGGCGGGGGCGCTAAATATTTATGGGGTTCTTCAAATGGCGTTCGGATTGTGTAGTGTAGGCCTACTGTAGTACTGTAGGGCCCTGTTCCCTATAACTAGTAACAGTATAAAGGGAACAAAACTCCACTTTTATGTTATTGGAATTGCCAAACTAGTTAGCGACATTACAAACCAACAGCTATATGCCGTAGATAAAGGGCAGGGTTTTAGTTTTTGAGGGAAATTTTGCGGTAAAGCGGCGATGAGGACGACAAAACGCAACGCAAAAATAAAGATGGCGATCACCACGACGTACAGTAAACACGCAAAACCGCGTTCATTCGCATAGCAACTGCCGTAAAGCGCGTAAGAAAATTGCATTTTCTACTGAAATAAACTGTTCAAAATTACAAAAAAACGATTTCAATACAATACAATTAAGAGAAGTCTGCTTTAGGTTGAAAAAGTCATTTTAGAATGTGCGTGCGTCGACTGCCAATTACCGACTTGAACCATCTGCAACTTTCGTGTGCACAAGACACCATCATTGCCTGCTACCGAATACTATAAATTTGGACTAAATTTGATCAAAACTAAAGAGTTGCCCTACACTACACAATCACCCTATGTATTAGCCAATTCTCAATACGTGTACTTCTACGGCTATGGTTAAATCGTCACCAAAATTAAAATGGGAAAGATTTTACTTTAATACCCCCACCAAAATCGGTTAGAAACAGCAAATCTCGGAAAATAACCATCCATTTGTGTTCATAATTGTATAAACACTTGGCACAACCTTTAATTTTGAGAATTGTGTTGGGACATCTTAGTGCAATATAGGGGAAGAAAGTTTGTGTTTTCTGTGTTAGAAGTTCTTGGCAGTTGGCACCATGTATAGTCACTCCAAAGTGTGCACATACTATACATGTTGATTTCTTCCTAATTTCTTACAGATTTTGCCGAAATAAATCCTGAAATAACAGGTTGTGCCACATTTTTAGACAGTTGTTATCAAGGAGGGATGGTTATTTTCCAAGATTTTGCTGTTCTTGACCGATTTTGGTGGGGGGTATTAAAGTAAAATCTTTCCTTAAAATGAAGTTAACTTGAGGTGTATTTCTGGAATATCAAACGTCAACACTCAATTTTGAAGAAAGAAATTCTTCTGGGGTCATCAAAGTGTCCATGGCTCAAAATTCCTGGACTGACGAGTCCGGTAATTTAGGCACTAGTGTAATGTTAGCAAACTTGACCAGTGATTTTTCTTTTAAATACACTTAATTTTGTCTAATCTCAGATTTTCCACTTTTTCTGCACCAATGAAATGTTATTTACTTGTGACAAATTATGAATTCTAACAAGTTGGGGCTCCAGTTTTACAGTCTTGGTTACAAATGCACAGAACATTTTAGCAGACACTAGTCATGACAAAATTAGTATGGTCCAATGGGCCACTTGTACTACTGGCAAAATGCTCTGGTGAATATTTAACTTAGTGTGCCATTTAAGCCCTGGTGTGACATAATATTGCCCCATTTCTCAATACACGAGGAAACATTTAATTTAATTTCTTCACATGAAAAAAAAATAAAATCTGACATGTAGAAACTTTGTTGCGTTTTTTCCCAAAATAATTTAAAAACTGTGTTTTTAAATTACACGTATGCAGCATTGACTTTCCCTCCGGTTATTAATAGTTGCATTCAGGTTATTAAACAGCTTTGAGAAATGCCTCTTGTGAGCTTCAAAAAGAATATTGGAATATAGAACCCCATTTTAATCAAATTGATATGGACTGGTGATCAGTGTGGGATGAACACATACGTACACACACGCACGCTAGTCATTAACATCACCCAATCCTACACTAACTTCGACCCCAGACATTTTTACGGGTAACCCATGACCTGTCATTTTAAAGAGAACATCTTAGGTTACATAATGACACTATGGTGCTATCAATTTGATTGAACCTAACAGTCCCAAATCCTCCAATTTAAATATGATTTTACATGCATATTACTTAGGGTTAAAGATGTACTGTGTCCGTGCTCTTCACCAAATTGGGTTTTTCCTCTATGGAATTTTCTAATTGTATAAATTTATTTTAATGAAAAAGTATTTTTTCCCCTATTTTGAGAGTCTACCACCCTTCTACACCTTCTACGCTTTTGCACCAGCTGTACCACACCAAAAAGAACCTACAAGAACCTAATTATTGTTGGGCCGCAAAAAATTTAAATTGTGTAAATTATTTATTCGATAACTGAACATGAGTGGATTTGTTTCGTTCAATGTCTCATTTAAAAGTGAATAACGTTTGCAAATAACAACTGAAAAAAAAAAATTGTATTTTTGCCACACCCTGTACATCATAATACAGATCCTGACTTTTGTAGCATTGTTATTATACAAATAATGAATGTTTATGAGTGCGATGGTAAGAATAATTTCATGAGGTGACAGATTGAATGTTCCATTCCAGGAGGCAAAGCCGAGTGGAATGGGACATTCCATCTGTCACCGAATGAAATTATTCTTACCATTGCACGAATGTTAAACCTTCTCAGTCCCGCATAAAACAGCGACAATTTTTTTTTAGAGTCAGTTAAAGCTTCAATTGTTGTTCCTGCGTGTCTTGCAAATTCATCTAATCGTTTCACTGCATATTTAATTTGTCTCTTTGTATTTGGAGGGTCAGCATCGCCTACGAGTTCCAATATTTTGTCGTCTGTTCGGAGAACAAACCGCGGCAGTTCGGGAAACTCGGCCGCCATGTTGTGTGAATGACAGCCCTGTTGTAGCGCCACCATAATGACCGTGAAATTAGGGAAGTTCTTTTGGTTCTATCAATGGTCGCGCACCGTTTGATAGAACCATGTGATAGAACGTTTTGGGCGGTGCGGGTTCGCGTCGTGTGGTGGGTCGAATAATTCAATGCATGTGATCGACTCTCCACCAATCGGATGGCTGGGATTTATTCAGGTGTTGTATAAACCAGGATAATACAGGGGTGAGATTGGCAAAAAAATGAAAAATCCACGAAAAATCCACGAGGACCCCAGATCAACATCAAAAGTTTGTATTTGCCTAAAGGCACCCCCTTAAAATATGATCTTTTGCATTGGTCTATATCCACTTTTACAGGTAAAAACACCTTTAGGAAAACATCTCAGGAATTCCAGACTGCAAAAGAGATTCTTTTAAAAATTTGAAATCCTGACAAAACATTTTGAAATCAGGAAAAATCCTGACAAATCTCACCCCTGATTATATTATTCACATGTTCATGAACATTTTCATCTGCAGAATAAAGAAACAGCTGGAATGGCAGAGTCATCCATTACATTAACAGATGCCTCTGAGGAGCCACAGCCAGTGCTGTCACCACCTCATCAGCAGTCTGACCAGACAGGGGTGCTTGGCACTGACTTCAAGACTGGCGATCCCTTTCAAAACATTGAAAGTGGTAACTTTGAAGGTGAAAACTCTAGGCCTACTCAAACTGTGCTTAGTTATTGATTTCTAGAGTTGTGCTCCCAAAAACACATGTAAGCTGTATTTTTTTCCCTTTTTAAATGTACTCTCTAGAAGGGCCCAGAAAAAAAATGCACTATATAGCTCTTTGTATAACTTGTGAAAATGATGACAAAAATGGATGGCCCCTAAAGGCCTTGCATGCTGAAGTATCAGTTTGCAGAAACACAAAGGAATAACAAAGATACAGTAGTTCTGGCATGCAACCAGAGGTGTACATTATACAAATAATGAATGTTTATAAGTGCAATGGTAAGAATAATTTCATGAGGTGACAGATTGAATGTTCCATTCCACGAGGCGAAGCACGTCTCTAATCGTTTGACTGCATATTTGATTTGTCTCTTTGTGTTAGCAGCGTCATCAGCATCGCCTAAGAGTTCCAATATTTCGTCGTCTGTTAGCCGCGGTTCGGGAACGTTGTCCACCATTTTGTATGAATGACAGCCGTGTTGTAGCGCCGCCTATAATGACCGTGAAATTCACAAAGTTACATCACACGCCTACCGTGTGATGTAACTTCTCGCGGAGTGCGATGGAATGAATAATTTAATGCACGTGATCGACGATCCACCAATCAGATGGCAGGGATTTATTCAGGCTTTGTATAAAACATTTTGACAAGCATGCAAAACTTCTTGTCGGGTTTCACATTGAAACTAATGTCACAGTGAAATAATTCAATTATCTACCAGCAGTTAAATTTCATACATCCACGAGACAAACGGGTTAGATACACATCACCAGTATATTATCCCAGGAAAATGTATAAAAATGAAATATGGTCACACACAAATGTAAAATTAAAAAGTAAAAAAAAAAAATCCTGTCTTCAGTCTGCACAGTGTGTATACACTCCTCAAAAAGTGTACGTGCACTGTATATATCTCCGAGGACAAGAGAAGAAAGGAAACACAAAGAAACCTTTCAGTCCTCGAACGTAGAGTCTTTTGTTGAAATCGGTCCTCGAACGTAAGGATACGTGCTTAGTCTATGGGGGTTGGTTATATTAAAGGAACAATAGGAAACACAAAGCATTGTCCTCGGACGTATTGGGGAAGTGCGACTGTGTGTTCTTGAAAATGCGCAATCTTTTTGTGTCAACATTATTATACCTCATACAAAGCACTAGTTTAGCCAACAAACCAAAAAATGTGTTCTATATTGCACGGACCATAGATGTCATGGATGTAGACATGATTTTCTTACATATTTGCCATGAAAGCCAGACAGTCTATGTCTGTGTTCTTGGAGGAGAAGGCGCTTGTATAAATCTTGTGTCATTTTATCCATGGCTACATGTACCATTTAAATAATTGTGCAAAAAAATCAAGCCGAGTGTTGTCATATACTTTTCTAATGTTTCTTTCTACAAATTTACTAACAATGTCTCAATGCAGCATTTTGTTTTGATTGACAGACGGATCGATTGGTGGCTCAGAGAAACGCATGGGGAATACAGTAAGAGGTAAAGAAGACCGAGCTATATAATGTACAGCACATTGTTGTGAGTTGCATGTCAGATAGATGTCTTGGGAGGAAGAAAGCTGTCGGGCACAAACACACAACTTGTGCCCAGGGAGATATTCCAGAGGTTGATTGGGATTGGTGATTGATTAGAAATGAACATGGTTGAATGGATTCCACCATGTGCACAGCCTTCCTCACATAACTTGATATCTTGGGAAAGAGTTTCAGGTCAGGTCTTTAGAATGTCCGACTGGCATAGATGAGATTATGAGCATATCACCTGCAAAATGTGGGGTTGCAAATGGGTCACTCCATAAATTCCAAAAGTGTGACATATTTTCTCTGTTACATAGTGACATGTATAAGATTTCGGAATTCAGGACACATTCTTGAATGCCTTCTATATCTATCTCTAAGAGGGACTGCCAACAAATAGTATATGAAGTCAAATTTAATGATACTTGATGGGAAGTTACACAGGTCAAGTGTAACAGAGACACCAACAAATGTAACACTTTTGGACCCCAAATTTATGGAACGACCCAAATGTGATTTAATCAGTATTGCTGAATAAGAAAACCTACAAGAGGTGTTGCCTGCAACCATTTGCATCAGCGTGTGATGAAACCATGTGAATAAATTGCAGGGCTGTAGTCGAGTCCCTGCAAGTCCTTTCACAAGTCCTTTCATAAAAGCCAGTCACAAGTAACTGGATGAACAATGACAAAGGAATGCCTTTGTCAAAGCTCATTTGAATAGCTTGTGATTGGAATTAGGACTGGAGGGTTTGGCAGGGACTTGTGATGGACTTGTGATGGACTCGACTACAGCCCTGATAAATTGTAAAGCATCTGCTATTCATGCAGCACAAGAAAAAGACTGGTGGATGACAAAACTCGGTCTCATCAGTTTCTGAAAATACTTCTTGAACAGCATGAATTGATAGAGAAACGTGCGCAGTTAAAATGGACAGTAATTTGGCACTAGATCTTATAAACCTACATTTATTGACGTAGAGCAGTTGGTCAGTCTATTTCAAATTGCATTGGTTTAAAATGCTGCAAAACAATCATACGACATGATGATGCCATTCTCTGATGCAAACAGCTGTAGAAACACTTGGTGTAACTCTGTTTAGGCCTACACATACAATCTCAAAATTTGGCAGATAAAAATGGTCAAAACCTCTTCCAGTGCCACCCAGAAATATTTTGCTGCAGGTATGGTGTATTGTGTCCTCTTAAACGCCATGCATGGCTACAGTGCTTAACCCCTTGCGTACGGATGACGGAATATGGCGCAAAAAAACCAGTGCCACCAGGCCGGATGACGCCATTGGCCGCTGTTTGTGCAGTTTCAATCCATTGTTGGATTAAACAGTGCCACCAGGCTGGATGATGCCATTGGCCGCTGTTTGTGCAGTTTCAATCCATTGTTGGATTATTGTGTATAGGTTACGCTTGACTGCACAAACACATTATAGCGGTTCGCCCCGCTGCACTGCAACGTCTCCCGTAAAATACCATACTCAAGGGGTTAAGTCGGTTAAAGGCATAGCCTATACATCTGTACTGAGTAATCAAGAAATTGTAATATACTTACATGGCCATCAATATGAGTGAAAATTATATGTATCACTTTAAAAATGGAAACAACTGTAAATTTACTGTTATTTTGTCTAAAATTATACAAGAATAATCAAAGCTGGTAGACTTCAGCTTAATTCATAGATTTAAATTTGTTGTTACCTATTTCAAATCAGCCATAGGTCAAGGGATGAAGACAGCCTGTCTGCAGTGGGAACAACTGATGGTGTAAGTTGCATTTGGTAGAAAGTTGTGATATTTGCATGGTGGTGGGGGTAAAATACATTTTCAGTCCTGAGCCATATGTCACAAAACCCAGCGTTGGCTTCACGATCTCCCATCTTAGCCCTGTTTTGAAGTCTTTTGTTAAACTGGCTCCAGGCTGCAAATCACGACTGCGTAGCAAGTGACACAGAAAGGTGAAGGGGTGGGGTGTATGGGACATGTACATGACCTCCACTAACTACCCCAGTTGTGCATAGTGGTTAAGTAATATATTTATAGCACATTGTATTTAATTTTCTCATGGGGAAAAGAGGGACAGTATTTTCCTTAAACTTGGTCAGGAGATCGAAAGAGGCCTTTAGCCTCAAGCCTCCTCTCACCATCAGTGAAGTACCTACTACAATTTAAGCCATTTCACTTTGTTGAGACCCCAAACTGTTCTAGAATTTGTCCACTTTCCTTTGTGCAGAGAGTGAGCAGTTCGAGTTATTCTGTCCCACCAGGGTTGACAAGGAGTCTGCATAAAGCATAGTGGAATATTTTGCGTTCCACTTTTTTTTAACTGGTCCAGACTTTCAGTTTATGTTACCAAGTTTTCTTTCTGTGCAGAGAGAGCGAGCAGTTTGAGTTGTTCTGTCCCACCAGGGTTGACAAGCTTCTCCAAGAGGCTCAGGCCAAGGAGGCTCACCTCTTACACCAGAAGGAGCAGCTCATCAACCGCCTCAGGAAACTCTCCCAAACACTCCAGGTTGTACCTTAACTGTACCAGAGTGATGGGGCTGATAGACCCGAGACCTAATAAGCGCATCACACTGTTTATCACGTTTGCCAAGTGGTGCAAAAAGATGGTTAGGTATATACCATACGTTAGGGGTCTAAAAGAACACCATTGTTACCTTGCGAGTTTGAAAAATGTAATCTTGTCACACAGACAAATGACTTTGTGACAATCACCAAGACATGATCCCAACTTGCAAGTACTTGCCATAATACCAGAGTGTGCTGTTCTCTGCCCCCAACTGGCTTTATGAATGCAATGAGATAAACACTATGTGTGGCGTCTTTACATCTCTGTCTATGTGTGTACATGTAACATGAACAGTTTAAGCACTGCACAAAGGCTTAAAGAGGAAAGAAAACCAATTTGCATTTTTTTTACTTTAGTGGCTTTTCTGAGAGCTTATGCCTCCCCAAACCTAACAAAGTAGGTTTTGAAGAGTTTATGCATGGATTTGGCAATTTTAGAGAAGTTTTACTTTGGAGTCTCTTTCGCTCAGAATCAGAAAAGCTTGGGGTCAACCGCGTGTTTACAATCCAATCGTGTGACGTAGCTGTGTAGGGACAGATGACGTCACTATGCGAGTGCCCATTGTGTTTCTATGTGTGTACGTGTGTACTATGTGTTGGTTTTGTCCTATTTTTAATGTTCCTGGCGGTGCATTATTGCATGAACGTTGCACTGATGAGTTTTTCATTATTTTTTTAATAGGGTCTTTGTGGAGCAGGAAGCTTACTCGTGTCTTATTCATCCATATTTTGACACTGAAATTTGGGTTTGGAATTTGTGTGGATGGAGAGATATACCGTACCCTGTGGAGACATGAAAACAATAGAGACAAAGGGACTGAATAGGTCTCCACTAGGCAATTCTATGGGTTAGGTTGTCTCCACAAGGAATTTTGTGTACAAAGACTATGGGGGTTTGCTTAAGTACAGGGACAAAGGGGAGAACAATGCCATGTCTCCACAGGGCTGCAAAAACGCAGAAATGTGGATGGATTTGTGTGTTCGCCGCGAACATAGTCTGGTAACTGCATTGTATCTGTCTCAATGAAATGAATAACAAAATTAGCTGGCCTGACGTTTCCAAATTCCAACTGCCTTTGAGAAAGAACTTGCTTAAGTTCGAAACGTCAGGCCAGCTAATTTTTTGATTTGTATATTTCAGGTCCATTCAGTCAGTCAGCAGTTTGCAACAGTTTAATTCATTTTCAATGAAATGAAAACATACAGTGACGTCGCGATACGTACAGACGTACACAGTACACGTACTTGTAATTTTCGCTCTGGAATAATGGCAGAATCTGATGGCTCGTGGGAGGAGTATAGCGTAGATTCTGAAGATTTTCAGCTGCATAATACTATCAACTGTAATACATTCGAGCTCTGAATAACTCCAAAAGTAAGCTAGGAAGGCCGTGAATTCGGCAAAAATTGCCAAGAAAGTACGACCAGCTGACGACGAAAATGTCATAACACACACACGTGGATGATAGTGCCAACACGCTGCAGACGTGGTGCATGCAGTGGCCGCGCTGCTGGTCCACCGAGGCCAAGTAAGCGCACACGTGTCATAAGGTCATATGCATACATTTGCATCCTTAATGACCTTTGCAGGAATTGAGACAAACGCTCACTCCAAGGGGCAATTTTAGTCATTTTTTTTCAATGAAATAAATTTTAATCATTCTTTACCAATTTGTATTCGGTCAGAAGAATATACAAGCTCTCAGAAAAGCCAATAAAGCGGAAAAATGCAACTTGGTTTTCTTTCCTCTTTAACAAAATGTATAATCTTAATTGTGGGCCTGCTCTCAATATAAATTTTAGGGTATGTACAAAAGTAATTCCATTTTTAAATTTGTAAATATGTTGTGATACATGTTATGATGATTTACTGAACAAGTGGCTTTACTTTAATTATAGTGTATTTACCTCTGTACCTCAACAATTGTGTCGTACTACAGCACCTTCAAATTTGGTTGCTCAAAGGTATGGCCTATTGGAGATTGTAAACTGGCTACAAACATGTATAAACCACTCTACATTCAAATGTCCTGGTGGTATGCATACGCATCATGTTTTGCATAAATTTGGTTAACCAGTTCGCGTCGGAGGACGTACGCGTGTTCACACGATCTGGCTGCTTTTATACTCGGGCACGACTCACGTCCGGGTGACGTCTCAACACGCTAATCCCTCATTTGTTTTGTACACACACACAAAGTCCGAGAAGTCTGTGGAGGTGGACCGTGTGTTGAACTTGGCCGCTAGTGCACGGCCTGTTGTTTTACAATTTACGCTCCGGTGGGCGCACCCGGAGTATTGAAATATATGAGCTTTCGTACAAATACTGTTGAAATGACTCTTGCAAATCAGTATCTGTGGCGTTTGGCTGTGTATCAGAAGTTGGCTGCTATATTTTGCCTTTTTGGAAAATAAAAATTTTTGGCAAAAATAATCCCGGCGCGAACTGGTTATAAGGAGTGACATCAAAGGTCACATAATTCCAAGGAGATCTGACTTGCGACGTCACTCCTCAACCAAATTTTATGCAAAACATAATGCGGGCACATTTCAATATACCTGTAGATGTAAATATGCGACATCCAAGGGCTCATAGTCTAGAAGGAGAACACCCTGTCCCAATTTATGCAACAATAAAAGGGATAGGATCCAGTATCATGCACATTTATGAGACCAATTGCCCCTTTAAAGCTATGCACTACGCTATTGTTGTTGTGTTTTCCACTGCATTTATTTTAAGTTAATTTCCCATCTTTAGCCGCGTTCGCCTTGGACTAACTTGTCAAAAGTTACCGTGCGTGATTGTTAGCATTCGATCCACTGTGGTTATTCTTCCGTGTGTCCACTCTTGGATTACATGGCTCGTGTAAAGTCCTTGGCCACGTAAACTTTGCAGTGGTCAAAATGCACGTTTTACATTTCAGTGGCTGTACTGTCCCCAATGGACTTTTAGCGACGTAAAACTAGCCACGTAACTCTTCCGCTATACGGTTGGCCCAGGCCTGTAAAAGTTCCCGCTGCAGAGGGATCAACTGACAACCGACACTTGACAATTTGGAAAGTTTACCGGCTGTCCACACTGGACTTAATTTGGTCAAGTTGACGACCGCAGGCTTTCAAGCAGACCCAGGTGAAAAAGTAGAAAATAGTAGGATCAAATTTTCAGAAAAACAGGACAAAATCAGGAATTTGTTTAGGACTTTTGCGAGCTTTTAGGAGTAGTTTTCATTGATACTCACCTTTGTCCACAGCATCACAAGCCTCATTTTTATTTACATGTACTCATCACGACACTTGTGTTTCAACCTCAACTTATAAGCTCTTTGAAGTAAAGTTGCAGTACTCCTGCACCCAAGCCCCGTATTGTGTTATTTTCATATAACAGTAACACTTATGAAAATTATTCAATGAGATTTCATTTTTCAGAGTTGTGGGACCGAAAAGTAGGAATACTTGAAAGCTTCTCTGTACATTTTACCAAAAAAAGTCCAATGCGAACACGGCTTTTGTTGCTACATGTACCAACATTTTTTGAGCGAGGAATATTATATAGCTCCAGAGTGTGCTTCAGGGTTTTGCTTACAATTGTTGTTACATGATTATGTATCAGGATTGCCTTTGATATTGAAAATGGCTACACTTTAAATTGGTCAGCTTTCTTCAAAACATGCCTCTTTTTGGGGTAGGATATATTTGAAGATTGTTTCTAAACACACAAGTTTCAGGTTTCATAATCCTACATGTGTGATGAGTACATTTAGAATTCCTTAATAAGTTTCCCAGAATATAATGTAATTCGGTGTTCATGTTTTGATAACTTATATGTATTCAAGGCAGTGTTTTGAACATGTCTGCTTAGATTTCAGATTTTAAAAAGTCTACAAAACAAAAGCATTTTTTAAATTGTATTCATAAATGCCTCAGCGAGTCACGTGGGTGTGTTTAAACGGTTGTTTAAACACGGCGCTTCATAACAAGCTGTTCTCAGCCGATACGCAACAGGGAGAGCGTAGTAGGTGCGCGCACAAGATGTACTGAACTTCATAATGTAAGACCACGCTAATGCACACGTATAAAATGCTGCATCTCGTGCACGCGACAGATAGGCACGGAGCGCCTTCACGAGGCCGATACATACGCATGTGTTTTGTACTGAGCAAATGAGAGGAAAAAAGTGGGTGAAAAAGCTTTGCATTTTGTCCTTTTTACGGGAGGTTTTTGCATTTTTCGTAAGAAGGCCTTTTTGAAGGGGGATAAAAATGTGATGACCCAGTCTTTACCAGTCAATAATAACCTCAAAGGGTCGTGACCGCTGTTAATGGACAGTGGTCACGGCCCTCCTCGGTTATTATTGACTGGTAAAGGCTGGGTCATCACACTTTTATCCCCTTATTGAACTCATTAATTAAGCTTTCTCATAACACTAGTTTGAACAGATTTAGCAAGCATTTCCGCATTCACAAATCAAGCATATTTTGTTGTATTTGGAAGATCTTTAATGATCTTTACAATAAATGAATAAAGCTTTACAATGTACATGTTCCTAACAGTTTTGTTAAAAGATAATGCGAAGTTAAATTTCAACTGCACAACTATATGTGCACAGTGACATTTTATTCCGCGTGACCTAACGCGCACGTGTTAAATTCAATCAGAATGGGTGTTCGCGTAACATGATGTCAACAATTTTATCCCGAATGACCTAATAAAATGCCCGATAAAAGGAAAGGGTGTCTAACTCGCTGTATTTTGTGAGCTGTCCAATTTTGTGTGTGGTGCGCGTGATGTATACAACATAGTAAGTCCTATTTGCTATGTCCAGCACTAGCACTATCTGCACACAGTTATTACGTCTTCGCGAGCGCAAGTACGTGTTTTATTATTAAACCAAACAGGAATTTTCTATGCGAGTTTGCTAACTTAAAGGTAGTGTACACGATTGGTAATCCTCAATTTTTTTTTACTGAATTATTACGAAATACATTACTAGACTGTAAGTTAATAGTAGTCTCAATCATCCTGTGAAATGATGGCACCAGGTGTGCTGTCGTTGTCAAGAAAAGTGGATATATATATCGTTTTCCAACGATTTCCAACTGGAAATCGTTTGAAAACTGCCCTGTAGCCTTTAGTCAAGGCGCGTGTGGCTACCCGGACAAGTGGCGCGCCCCGGACATGCTGGCATTCATTCGAGGCGCGTCACGCATCCAGGTAGCCACGCGCACCTTGACTAAAGGCTATCATCTGCCCGACGGTTAAAAACGAGTGCCGTTTTTATCTTCGTTTTTTCGCCATCCAACAACGCAAAACTTTGAACAGGTCAGTGGAACGATATTTCCTATAAAATACTAACCCCCAAATCCGCCCATTTCTGAAAATTGCAACAATGACCAATCATGTACACTAACTTTAATAAAAATGGCAAGTTTCCCATGAAGGTTCCCATGTTACATGTATAACCCACATTTGGTTCCAATTGGACTTCAACTTTTCAAATGACACCAAATGAGAGCAAAAACTTAACCTAAAACCTTATAACATACGGTCACACATGGGCAGAATTCATGACTGATAAGTGCCCCCCAAAACATTCATTTAGGCGACACAAAAACTGTCATGGAGAAGACATTGCACAACATCAAGAATGGTCCATTCTCCCTCAACATAGATGAAGCCATGAGTAGCAGCAACAAGAAAGTGCTAGCCTTATACTCCTAGTCAGCTCATACTCGGAGGAAGACAAGCGTGTCGTAGGAGAGCACCTCCAATCACTGGAACTGGTGCTTTTTTTTTTGTTAATTCAGAGTCGCTCTACAATGTGTTGGTGCAATATTTTGAGGACCTTGATATACAATGGAAGAATCTTGTATCTCTTCTGATGGATTCATGTGCAGTGATGCGTGAAAAAGAACCGGATTGGAAAAGCGGATACAGTAATAAGGCATCTCATCTAGTGGACATTGATGGAGACATTTGCCACCACATCCACAATGCAACAAAGAAGTTCTGCCACCCATTTGATAAGTTTGTGGAGAGGTTATTCTGTGATCTGCATAACGATTTCAAATGGTCGTCTAATGCGGAAGCCGAGATCCCGATTTCCCCTCATCTGTTTTAACTGTGGACAACAAGGACATCGGTTGACTGAATGCACCAATGACACCAACGCACTTTTGGTCCAACAACAGATGGCTTCTGGATGCAAGTCTACTTCGGGAAACGAAGGTGGCCGCCAGTAGCCGGATGACCAGTGGCCAAGTTTACGCATACTCCGACACCAAAATTGAGGTACATACACGTATGTGGGGGTCATTTTTGTTCCAGTTCAGTACAAGGACATAACACTGGACCACTTCACCCTTCATGTTGCCAAGAGCAGAAGCCATGGGTGTTGACCTGTTTGACAAACTGGTACCGTAACCCCCATGTATATGGTGGACAAACCAGTACCCCACCATTTTCACCGGCTTCAGGGAAATCAAGCACTTTTGCATTCCCCAGTGTTGACCCCGATCGGTCAAACCAGTTTCGCAATACCTTCGCCGTGTCCCCTTCGCAGTTCGCGACCAAGTCTCCAAATTGGGGCATTCAGGGGTAAAAGGGGGACGTTGGACTTTTTTAGTTTAGGACCAAAGACAGCACCCATAGGGGTAATTTGCCCCATAAGTTGTTTTATACATGTTTAGAGTGTCCATTTTTGAGATATCAGATTTTTGAGAAAAAAAAAAGAATTTTGGGGGGGTAATTTTTACTTTAGTAAAGGCAGTGTACATGATTGGTCATTGTTGCAATTTTCAGAAATGGGCGGATTTGGGGGTTAGTATGTTATAGGAAATATCATTCCACTAACCTGTTAAAAGTTTTGCGTTGTTGGATGGCGAAAAAAACGAGTGAAAAACGGCGCTTGTTTTCAAACGTCGGGTGGATAATAGCCTTTAGTCAAGGCGCGCGTGTCTATCTGGGCGCGTGACGCGCCCCGGATATGCTAAGGCGCCATCATGTCCGGGGCGCGCCACTTGTCCGGGTAGCCACTCGCGCCTTGACTAACGGCTACAGGGTAGTTCTCCAACGATTTCCAGCTGGAAATCGTTGAAAGACCATATAAATTTCCACTTTTCTTGACAACGACAGCACACCTGGTGCCATAATTTCACAGGATGATTGAGACTACTATTAACTTACAGTCTACAAAGGTATTTTGTAATAATTCAGTAAAAAAAAATTGGAGAATTACCAATCGTGTACACTGCATTTAAAAAGTGTATTAATGTTAAGTTCATTCTGTTTTACTTTTCAAAAAAGTCAACTTAGCACAACACAAGGAAGTTTCTTAATAGCTATAACACCAAATAATAATACCAATGATCACAGATACATGTATCACAACAATGGTTTGTATTAAAATATCTTCACTAGCCACAGCCTTTTTCCCCTTTAGTCGTATAGAATAATTCCGATATTCTTATAATAATCTTTTGTAGAGAATATTTATAACTTTGTTTTTGAGTGTTAATTTTCTGTTAAAGCACAAATAGACAAAAGAAAAGTTTGTAAGTACCATCGTTCAGCTGTTTTCAAAAGGGTTTAGAAAATTAAATAATTTAAACAAAATTTCCATACATTGTATTTCGTGGTTTTTCGACCTAAATTTTCGGCAAAATCTGGCCAAGGCCGGAAACTTTAAAAAGAAAATTCAACAATGGCTAGGTAGCCTAAACATTTTTGTATACCTCCTCTAATCTTTTGGCAATTATGCATTCAAGCATGATAATACATGTAATCACCTTGGTAATAAGCTGTAGCTATACAGTTAATCAAGGGAGTTTTAATGGACTCCTTATCAATAGTGCACGGGGTTACAGCCAGAGAGCTATGCCCGGCATGCCTTTGTTTCATTAAAAATGGATACTAGTGTCTTTGATTTTTTTCACAATAGGTTTTTAACGGGCAAAGATAAGGTAGCTGAGCCATTTCGTATGTCATGGTGAGTTCTACATTCATCATGATCAACACGTTCCTCCGCCAACTTAGTTTTGCTCATTGTGCAGATCTACAGTTTACCCTTTGTGCTGTACAAGTGAAGTCAGATCAGTTTCTTTTTTTAAGCAACGAGATGCTTATTTGCGTTTTAATAGGCATAATGGTGTTGCGTAATTGAATTGCATATTAGCCTTTTACAAGCAGTGATATTCGTTGATTTCCTCTGTTGGTGTCATACTTTTCATGAGATTTTTTGGAAGCGGGGTTTTTACAAGAATGCGAATCCCATGGAAGTGAAGCTAACGACTAACTTGAAACCTTCCTGGTGATTATTAGTGTGCAAATATTTTGTTTGGTCAGATTCACGAGTTTAAACCCGGTGTAGGTTGTGCTTCGATTCTGTAGCAACAATTGATTAACTGAACTAGCGATCCCAGTGATTTTCTAATAGTGCATAATTCAATAGCTTTTTATCATATCGATACCAATCACTATAGGAATATGCAAAGAATCGATACTATCTACTTCAGACTTTACCTGACAATGTTACAAAGAAATCAATAAATAATACTTTAAAAAAACTTTGCACGCCTGATTTTATGATGTGTCTTGGGAAACTTCTTGTGCACATATATTTCTAGGATACATCCGACAGAAAACCCCGGAAGAGATAATTTAATTGGTTCATATTGTCATAGCGTTTGTACAGTATTTTGGCAACACGTCTATAGTAGCAGCCCGATGTAAGACTATCTCACAGACACTATTATCAATGGCTACGGCTCTTCACCGTAGCCTGTCAATGACCAAATTCGAAGCCGTAGCCACAACAGATCCGATCTAGGCAACGGCTTATACTGTGCGATTGCAGCATACCAGTCAACATACACGTCAACATACGTGTCAATGCCCCTATACACACTGAGGTTAAGATGAACTTTCTACTTCCCCTCATCACCACCACTTTTCACAGTGTATCTGGTCTGTTCTCACTCCTAGCCTCTCCAGGTGTGTCTCCATGTCTGCTATCATGGGTGGGGGGCCACAGAGGAAGCACCTCAGCCTGTTTTTGTCTAGTCTCTTCAGTGATGTAGCTATGACTATTTCATCTATTCTGTGATCTGTAATAAACAACAAATGAATGACGACTAACTCATGAGTTTCAGGTGAAAACTCAGGTGGAAACTCAGGTGGAAACTCAAGTGAAAACTCAAGCTAAAAATGGAATCTGTGTACCACAACAGGGGATTTCCAAGATACTGCTCCCATGTTGATTTAAGCAAGGCTTATACAGCAAGGTATTGAGGATGCACACAACATGGCCTAAAACCAAGATCCAGAACTGCAGCAGAACTGCAACTGAACTGCACTTGGTCCACCGCTCACGCTTGCCTCTGCCACTGTATGGGCCAGCCAATCAAAACTACAGATAGGTTCAGGTACCTCGGTTGTGGGACTGGTTCCACTGGCTATTCCTCTCCCTACATCCTTCAACAATGAGGACTTGCTTCATCAACATTTGAAAAGCTTGACTGCATATGGCGAAACAAATGCCTCAACCTTAAAACCAAGGCAACATGTTTTTTCTCTGCCTGTTGTACTCTACAAGTCAGAGACCTGGACGCTTTGCATAGAGATGAGCGAAAGCTTCACGCCTTTAACACGTTGACTGCCAGCCATAATTTATAGGGCGCCACCACATTGCCATTGTGCAATCTGGACATACAGCGCATGCGTCTATACTGATGAGGTGCTTTCAAGCTGTCTCTATCGATCACAACCATTCCATACATTGATGTACTCATACTGCCAGCAGCGTATTCGATGCGTCTTCGGTGATGCCAGAGTATTCATTTACCATAACAATAGCGTTTGGTTCACTACGAGTATACTCGTAGTGGCAGAATCCGGTACACCCGTCACTACGAATATACTCGTAGTCGGCAGTCAACGTGTTAACATGAGGTGCCAATGGCACAGCCTCTGTGTCCAATAGCCCGACTGTTACCAATGGACCAATCTGGAAGACATCTGTATCACAATCTCACGGAGATGCCGGCCACTCCCTCTTTAGTCATGTCTGATGGCTCCTATGAAAGGCATGCCTGCTCACGCCAGACTCAAATTACGTGTTGAAGCATTACGGGGAAGCATGAGTGTACAGATGAGTGGGGTTGATAATTAAAATCATACACGAATGATGAATAGAACTTCACCTGATACATGGCTTGCTGGCACAATCTTCTCTTTGGTGATGAAAAAGTGACAGGATATATTTTCTGTGTTCACAGCTATTGCTTCAATTGATTCCTAAAGGACAAAAAAATGCAGAGGGAAAATACAACTGATTTGGTGACTAACTAAACACACTTATTGACTATGTTATTTTTGTATACTATATCAGACCTGCCCATCTTCACACATCAACTAGATATAATAGGCCCAGATATCATACAGAGTACTATATCGGGTATTGTCCATAAAACATGCACATCATATGGAAGATGATCCAGAGACAGGTCTTACCAATATTTTGAGAAAGAAGTGCCACTAATTATTTCACTTTGGTATTGCACAGTTCTACTTGGAAGATTTTAATATTCTTAACTTAGTCAATCTTGCAATGGAGGTAAGTGTTGTGTAATCCCATAATATCACTGCTACAATTGACAATACTAAAACCTTCATCTCCAAAATGATATCTTTTCTTTTTTACAGGAGCACTTAATTCGTAGAAATTCTAACCAACCCGGATTTTTAATTTTTTTTCCCAAGTCGGGGTCAGTCAAACTTCATGCTTGCAGTCATTTTGGCAATAATTCTGTGCCTGGATTGCTGACTTGGCACCACAAAATACAAGACAAACCCGCACCTTGAAAATGAGCTCCTCATTACTGGATGCACTATACAGAAACTCCACCCTCCCCGGTCTGTATGAGGTAGGGTCTGACGACAGACTGCGCAGACGGAGGTTTCTCACGTGTTGTAGTATGGAATACAAAGGGTTGATGCCAATACCTCCTGCAACTAGCATCATGTCCCAGCTAGGGTCGCCACATGATGGGTCATAGATGATCTGATCTCCACCAACACGGACACCAACCTTATCACCAGCTTTACACTAACAAAGAAAACAGTTCAGTTTTTTTCTAAATAATTTGTTACTCTTATTTTTTACATTATTCTGGCTTTGGTTGTGTGGGTGGGGCTTGGGCTTACACCATCCAAGTACAAGGCTGTGTTGTTTCGTGTAGAATCGCGTCATGGGGGGAGGCCTCTGTGGTTAGCCCTATAGACAGGCTACAATCCTCTAGATATGCATGTAATTAATACAGTAGGAGTCATACACAAACCCTCAACCTGTGCAGTACTGACACCTTGGTCAAGAAAATGACTGCGAAGGTTGGATTTTTGCTAAGAGTTGGACAGAAAGTTCTCACACAAATGCAACAAAATGAATTCAATTACCTGCCTATGAACCCAATATGCAGGAGCATGCTCACTGTACTTCACTGCCAAACCCATTCTCAGATCCTTCAACAGTGATGTGGGGGATGTGTACATGGAATATCCACCAACTGTTCTGACGCCGGGAATGAAAAAGTCCACCCTTGAAAATGGACACAAAATGGTTTAAGAGGCGATTTGGTGCAAGATACATGTACATGTACATGCAGCATGCTTTAACAGCACATTTCTGGAAATAGTTTGCTATGTAAATACACGACTCCACCCACCCTTTGGAAGTACAGTGAACCTGCCTGCTTTTAACCCCTTGCAAACGGATGACGCCATATGGCGTCCAAAAAAAAAAGGTGCCACCAGGCCGGATGACGCCATTTGCCGCCATTTGTGCAGTTTCAATCCATTGTTGGATTATTGTTTATGTTACGCTTGACTGCACAGACACATTGTAGCGGTTCGCTTGGCTGCCAGAAACCCTGACGTCTTCCTTCAAAAAAACGTACTCAAGGGGTTAACTACAAAATCTAACCTTATTTTTCAAAACAAATAATTTTATCCCTGTAATTAATTCTCTATTATAATTGAATACATCAGTTTGAGGTGCATTTTGTCTAGAATCTGTTTTTAAAGTTATGGCAATGTGTCATACTCATTCAAACCTTGGAATTTGTTCTCTCTTGTTGATTATTGCTTTGTTTTTCTGTCACAGTTTGTTGGTCTCAGTGTATATTTTGTGTCTGCTGTCTGTAGCATAGTCAGGTTCTTTTCAATGGGGGTTAACGGGGCTAATCACAGTTTTTCTCCAGATTTTTAGGATAAAAAAAGAAATAGTTTGTGAAAAAGGGGGTAACAATCAGTTTATTTTTTTATTCAAGATAACATAAATAAACTTTGTGGAAGGTGTACAAAGAAGCACTGTCCAAGTCGTTAGACTCACGTTTTCTTGCAATTTCACAAATTGCAAATTGCCTTTCAGAAAACTGTTTGCACGCTGGAATTGAATAAGCAATTAATTGTGTAGAATCCACTCTTTTTGATATGGCGTGAGTTCTAATGCAGACAGGTAACTGTACCTCTGTGTGAACCCACACGGTGGGCGGATAGTCAGATTTCTGGACAGCAAGGTCAAAGGTCGATTCTTGTTGTAGTTTGCTCGGTGCTGAGCTCATGGAGAAGCCGGTGAAAATCTCAATGCCCGGGATGAAAAAGTCCACCCTACATGTATATTGACGATTGAAACATGGATGAAATGGGGACATATGCACAAAGAACATAGATGTTTCTTAAATTTCCATAAATAATATTCTCCATTCAATCCTTCAAAACCCAATCTGGAACTGTTCCAAGTAATTTGCACTGACGAGTCCCACATACTCTGAAACGAACGTCGGATATATGAGTATGCACATTTTATGTGACCCTGCATCTAGTCAATCATAGCCGACTTTAAACATTGTGATGCAACGTTTGTGGTACTATTTAACCTATTTGTTTTGTTCTTACCCATACTGGTTTGCTACGGTACTACGTGTAGGCCCTTACAAGCAAAAAAAAATAAAAATCCGCCCCTGCACTGTCATTCTGATTTGGCTTAACCCTTTGCGTACGGATGACGTCTGTGGACGCAAAACAAAAAGTGCCACCAGGCCGGATGATGCCATTGGCCGCAGTTTGTGCAGTTTCAATCCATTATTGGATTATTGTTTATGATACGCTTGACTGCACAAACACATTGTAGCGGTTCGATTTGGCTGCCAGAACCGCCGCGACACCCCGACGTCTCCCGTAAAATACCGTGCCCAAGGGGTTAGTGCTACTTGAACTAAACCAAAGTCCTACCACTGTCCTGCCTTGAATTGGAAATGTGGATCAGAGACTTGCAACGTGAGGAGCTTGACAGTGGACGAGGCATCTTTCACTGACACTATGGTCGCATCGCTGATACCCTGAGGAAAGAAAACAAATTATACAAATTGCTTTGAATATGGTTAATGTAAACATACACATTATAGAAGATGTCATGTCCAGCTGCAGGCTCTCAAGGAGATCCAGGTGAAAAAGTAGGAGAATAGGAAAAACAGACAAAGGTTTAGGATGTACTGCACACAAGAACTCTCTTCCCCGGATTCACAAGTTGTTTTTGAACTCATGAAACTCGTTAGGGTCGCATTCCTTGTGTAATTTAAAATGAACTCTATGATGACATTTCCTTATCACTCACATTAGAAAAGAAAAAGCGATTGGCCAGTATTATTTAGTAGGCATGTACATGTATGTACCAAAACCCATGTGGATTACCTAAACAGTAATGCTCGATTGTGATTGGTTGATAAGCCTAGAAAGGCAGGACTGAATAAAACCCATTTCTTCACTTCTACTTTGCTTCACTTTTCATGTAGAGAGGGGGACCACTAAGAAGTCGGTCAGTTTCCTGTGTCCAATTATTTGTCTCAGCAGTGTGATCCACTTGACCCGAGTGTGATCCACAGGTTACCCAATGCACTCCCCAAATCAATACACCGGCTGGGCCTGTTCACCACTATTGTGTGGATGCTTTGTGTCTGATGTCACCAAGTACTGTGGCCTGTCAACTGACTAAGGGGCAGGGAGGCTAGTGGCGACACATGTTACAGTATATATACTTGAATGAGACAATTTCTGCATTTTTCTTTACACTTTACCCATGGTATCTGTAGAGCCAATGATTTTCCGTTTCAGAAAAGTCAATTTTCCGTTTTGACAAATCTTCTTTTCCGTTTCGCCCATTAGAACAGTGTACAAAAATCTGTTTCATTTCCATTTGACATTATTTCATACATGTAAATGAATGCACAATGAAAGAGGCCAATTCCGTTAATTCCGTTTGGTTTCCACTAAAACGGAAAATCATAGCGTACCGAAGTCTGACGTCAGTTGCCGGGGCAATGGTTCTACACACATGCAGTTTAGAATGTATTCTGGTTCCAAACATTGCATTGATTGACGTCATCACTTCGGTACTCTATTGGCCCTACATCTGCATGTTTCAGAAAGTCAAATTTTTAAGACCCTTTAAAAGCTGCCCTAAACAAAATTTAAGACCAAAAATATGCAGACCGGAACTAGATGTATGGATGGATTTTGGATACCGGGATTGGAATGCTCGGTAAATACATTGTGCGGTGTCTGCCACGTGCGATCAGCTTTCCCGAAAAATTTGCTGTGCACTCCAATAGCTGATTTTTTACGAGCTCATAAAAAAAAATCATTACTCGCTTCGTCCATTTTTTTTAAGACCTTGGAGAACTCGATTTAATACTTTTTAACGCTTTTTAAGGCCTTAAATTGAGAAAATTCAATTTCAGACTTTTTAAGACTTTTTAAAGACCTGCAGATACCCTGTTACCACATAAAAACAACTGGAGAGCAGAAAAAATTGCGAGGGTTGAAGCAATTTTAAAATGTTAATATACAAGTGTACAATGTTTTTAACCCTAACCTACCTGAATCCATCAAAATCCATACCCCTGCATGTTTTGGAGGATTTTGGCGGATTCAGGATACCTCCATATTAACTCTTTCAGTGCCCATGCTTTTTAGCATTTTGACCCTAAAGTGCCCAGCTTTTTGGGAGTTTTCAGAATTCTGTTAAAAAATAAATAAATAAGTTTCACCCACCAAACAAGCTGTATCTTGCTCTTTCATAAACTTCTTCAAGAGTAAAACGTGCAGGTTTACAGGGGGCCGCAATCATTTAAATACGTCACCACAAGCAGACAACGTAGCTAAATATAGAATACATCAAAACAGCTCAGAGACCGATGCGCCCTCTCGCAAGAACCCGAATTTAAAAAAATTTAAAAAAAGTACATGTACGAAATGGGTAGAATACGATAGAGCAATAGCACCCTCTTGCGATAATCTGAATAGTGTAGGTCGTACATGTACGATTGATGGCACTTTTGGAGTACAAAGCATGGATCGTACATATACGATAATGGCACTTTCGGAGTAGATCGTACATGCACGACCTTGGCACTGAAAGAGTTAAAAACTGGGAGATTTTGATGGATTGAGGATTGTAAGCCTAGCGGAACTGCAGGATTTTGATGGATTCAGGATACCTCCATATTGAGCATTCACCAACACCAACTTTTTGTGCATGACAAAATAGGTGGATTTTGGCGGATTCAGGATACTTTCTAGTAAAGTTACCCAAGGGGTTAGGGTTAATGAATGTTAGAAAAACCCTTCCAGTGAGACACCTGTTACCAGTTCTCAGGTACAGCAGATCAAATCAAAAAGTGCAAAGAAATGCCCAAGGACTGAGTGACAATAATGGGGGACAACTGATAGATACAAGGGCTGTTAATTTTTAAATAATTTAATATTCAATTTTTCGAAACTGAATTTGACTGAATATAATATCAAATGAATCCAATATTTGATAATCCCTTTACAAGTTTTTCACGCGTCAGCTGCAACCTGCGCATGTGAAAAGTTGCACGCAAAAGGTGTCACCAGGCCGGATGACGCCATTGGCCGCCGTTTGTGCAGTTTCAATCCATTGTTGGATTATTGTTTATGTCATGCTTAACTGCACAAACACATTGTAGCGGTTCGATTTGGCTGCCAGAACCGCTGCAACACCCCGAAGTCTCCCGTAAAATACCGTGCCCAAGGGGTTAACAAGCAACTGCAGATAATAAAGCGTCATACATAGAACTCAGAAACATTTCTATGGGGGATGTGGGTTCCCTTCTCTTTGCAAACATCTCTTTTAATGACAGGAATTTCCTGAAGGGTCTGACACTGGTGCCACTTTTTGAGAAAATCAGTGTCAGTAGCATTTGTATTTTATATGCATGCATGGTATTAGTTAGTCCTTGGTCTCCCTGGCTGGTTTTGCCTCTACAATTGTACATGTGCATTGGGGCATCTGGCTCTTAACTCTTTCACTACGGTATTATAATGGGGGCTGTGACGTAATTGTTTTACAGAATGTTTACAACGAGCCGCTCTGAGCGGCTTTCCGGCAGGAATAGGCTTTTTTCGAGCCACTGTGAGCGGCGCGCCGTAGCGGAAGAGTTAACCTTGCATTCAAGTTAAAGTCTGCCAATGCTTCCAGATCAGACAGTTTGCTGTACTCATGAACAGGTTTGACAAAATTAAATCCTTATACTTACCGACTGCCTGAAGTTATGAGCCGTTCTCTCAAGGTGATCACTCATTCTTCTCAACAATCTGCTGGATACAAAAGGTCCCAAATATATGTGACCCTCTCTGCAAAAAGGGCACATATGTTGCAAAATTTGAAAATAGTGTTTTATATACATAGCTGGAAAGGACATTTCATAAGCTTTCATATGGTATATGTCCGAGGTCTCTAGCATTTTGCAATCACGAGATATTTGGAAATTTGCATGTTTGTTTTCAGGAATTTCTTGAAATAACTTAAGGAGAAACAAGCCATTTAAATAAAACAAAAAGCAAAGCAATAGATGGAAGCACTCAACAAAAACACATTCTTTTTCCAACTTTATTTACTGAAATCAAAGATTTTGGTTATGAAATAATATAGGTATCAAAGATGCAAAAACTTCCCTCCCTTCAAAATCACTTGTTTGAAGAATTATTCACCCTCTTCACATTGAACAGCCCATAACTCGTAAAAGCATACAGCGACTTATGTGCCCTTTTTGCAGAGCGGATCACATATATATGTACAATGTAGTTGTTTTGAAAACAGAAAAATTTAATATTTAAGCCCAAGACAGTAAATGTATGTAAATGCACATCACGAAACAACACAGTGAGTGTCCCGGCCCTACTCCTAGTAGGGCTAGGGACAAATTTGTCAGTGGACGCGTACATCACGGCCTAATATTATTAAAATGAGGGATGTCAGGCAACTCGACAGCTGATCAATTTAACTTGAGGCAACTCGAGCATTGCAAGATAACTGGATCGTGAGACAATCCGACCATTTCCCCAGTCTTTTAATGAGTTAAGTTGACCCCCGGGACAACTCGATTGATTATTGGCCAAACAAATCCTACGGGTTGTGTGAATTACAATGACTGTAATATCCTTTTTAACCCTAACTCCCTACATCACTTTCCCCGCATGTAACCTGAATCCTCCAACATCCTCTGATTTCAAAGTGTTAAAACTCCATATAACCTGAATCCTCCAAAATCCTCTTATGGGGATCATAGCATGAATCCTCCAAAATCCTCTAGGTGTTTTTTGCATACCCCTAGTAACCTCAATCCTCCAAAATCCTCATGTATCACATTGAGCCTGATAACCTGGATCCTCCGTATTCCTGCAGGGGAAAAAACCCCTAGTAACCTCAATCCTGCAAAATCCTCCGATGCATCAACTTCCAAGTGCCCTCAATCCTCCAAATTCCTCCATTTTGCAAAGAGGATTTTGGAGGATTTGGGAAGGTTAGGGTTAATGTTCCAGGAATTTTGCTTGGAAAATTGTGTTTGCTTGCTTTGAAGCGCCACTGTAATCTGATTGCATGCCAACCCCCCCCCCCCCCCCCCCCCCCCCCTCCCCCACAACTTCCTCGCAACTCCTGTCCCATCGGCATCCATGCATCACACACAAAAAATAAAGTAAGGGTGGAGTGGGTAATCTCTGGTCAGGCCAGGCCGTTGAAAAGCCTGGCCAAGCCCCTTGGAAGCTGGGGCCTTTGGGCTTCTATACATGTAATTCCCTGATTGTACACAATAAACTGCCCATTAATTCTGGAGTCCAGCTGGCTCCCATTGTTCACCTAGACTTGACTGACAGCTGAGGCATTGATGCAGCTATGAATGGGTACAGATTGTGTGGGAGGGGCTACAACCAGGCCTGGCCTGGCAGAGGCTGGGCTTTATTGATTAGGCAACCTAAAAAAATTCTTGTTTCTCAGCGGCCGGGTGGATATTTTTTTATATTTTATAATTATAAAAGTTAAAATATAAATGTACCGGACACCCAGAAATTCCGAGCAGAATTTTTTTTTTTTAAATATATATATACGCTATAAAACACTCTGTTATAAACAATGCCAGTTAGAACTCACGTTGGAAAGGTTTCTATTATAAACACCGGCAACCTGACCCAACAGCGGGCCCTGTGAACTCTACTGTAATGATAGTAACGTTAGTGGCCATGTGCCAGAAGCTGGGAAAATCAAAAAATCTACTATAGTTTGGTATCATACACAGTGCGCACACACACATTTTGTTCCTTGGCCAGCAGGACGCGTGCTATTTGAATCCGTGTCTGAATCACTTGGTATACACAAAGATCGTATACGTCTTGTCGATGTTCGGCTGGCCTGGTGGGGAATACATGCGCATGCAGCAAAGCATGGACTCGGGGGGAGGGGGGGGAACGGGGAACCTTTTGAGCGTGCGTATTGTGCAGAGCGAGTCCGTTGTTTGGGGGACAATAAATCATGCAACACCGAAATTCATAGTCGGGTTCCACCTGCGTGTAGTGAACAATGCCCGTGTATCAAGTTCAGTAGCTAGACACGCATGCTTACATGCAATTGCAAAATGATTTTGGAACCTCATACTCGATAAGATTCGTCCAGAAAATCGACAAGATTAATTGTCCACAAAATCCCGCCGAAACCAACAAACAGTTGGATCAACAAGGACAGTCATCTATTTAGATCAAAACTTTTGACAAATTGCGACAAGAAGTGGACCAGTGGTTAAGTTTGTGATAAATGGCTGTGTGGATAATTCTACGTGTGGCCAGCATGTTACGCACCGTGCATGGGGGCTGCTAGTTGGCCGGGCACACCGTTGTACGGCATGGAATACTTTACCTACCACGGCACAGCAGTTTGTGATATGGTGACCGCAAAAACAAGTCAGTTGCATATTTATTTTGTTTAGTTTACTGGTTTTGCTGATAAATATTCATGCATGCTATTTTACTATGTTCATTCTTTGTTCTGAATAAAACATTGCGATCCCAACTGAATGGATGCAACTCAATGCTGTGAACAAATTATAAAATACAAAAGGTCCTGACGTACATATATTCTTGGGTATATGGAAATTTGTATTCTATAAAATATAAAATATAAATTGCCCTGACGGACCTTTTCGCCACAAGGGTTCTGATGAGAAACAACTAATTTATTTTATGTTGCCTTAGTTGATGCTCAGGGTTCTCCCCAGGATTTTTCAAAACTGTGGGTGATTTATTTTGTGGTTGACTGACAATTTGCGAAGCATTTCCTGGGCTTTTCAAGTACTTTTTCTCAGGAAAAAACATGAGAGATTTAATAGGCTTTTTTTAATTTAGGATATCAACATTTCATCAAATGACTACTTTTCCTTTCTGGACTAGTAATTCTAGTCACAAAATGAGCCATTCCAAGTTTCAGATATGCAACATAAGTCCCCTGCCTCATGTGGTGCTTTCGGCACAATGAGCACAGCATTCCTGAAACGTGAATGCAAGTCATTAAAAATATAGTAGAAAAGAATTGCCAGAGCTTACCCTTTTGGGAGTGCCATAAAGAAAATGTTTCATTTTCAAGCTACAATAAAAAAAAAATGTTTTGTAATAGGTGTACTGTTTTATGCATGCTATAGCTTAAAAACCCTGAAAATTACAAGAAAAGTACCCCCAAAATTGGCCAGGGTTCCCCCATGGGCGGTTAGCCCGTTTTTTTAAGCCAAAATCATTTTTTTAAATTCATGTGAAAAAGAAAATTGGCCAGTGGTTCCCCCATGGGCGGTTAGCCCCTTTTTTAGAATGCTGTAAATAAATCATTGTGTTGTTTTTAAAAATTCATGTGAAAAAAATTCAATTAAAATATTGAAACTAACGTTAATATTATTAATTTTACAAAATTAGGCCTTTCGTTAAAACATGGAGGAAGGAACCTTCCTCCATGGTTAAAATAGTTTCCATTAAAATCAGTTGCAAGTAATATGGGTTTCCATGCGCGGCGCGCACGGACCGCTGATGTTATGTATTGGTTTAAAAAAAGACCCTATTTTTTATTGCTTTTCCGCCACGCGCGAGACAAAAACGTGGTGACTTGGCAACGTCCAACAATCTCGTCCCCATCGTAAATGCCTTTAATACAAAGAACTACGGCCATGGAAAAAAACTGACGTGCGTGGGGTCGATCTTGTAAGCACTGCAAATGGTGTAGTGCAAATTTTTAACCCTCATAAAAGTTGCCCCTGCTTAGCGTATTGAGCACACGACCGGCACCAAGAGAACACACGCGCGCACGCGCACAGGAAGGTGCGTGCACGAAGAATTGTCCTACAACGGAGGTTCAGATTTGGGGCGACACCGACCACGAGGAACTCGTGTGTGGTGCCGATACATGTACTGTGTGGCCACGCGTTGTGCATGGCGGTGCGATGTGTACGTATCTGCACGGTGTACGTCGTGTACGACACGGAAAATGTAGGAAGATTTACTGCTTTTTCGTCTAGATTTCGCCGGACATGTAAAATTGCAAGCTAGGCCCTACGCCATGCAATGGACCTGCATCATGTAAGATAATACTGAGCCATACTATTGTGCGTATCGGGGATGACAAAATGGGTATCGGCGGTTTTTTTGCGTATCGGGCAGAAATAATTGCGTATCGGGCCGATACGCAAGTTTGTACGTGAGGAGAACCCTGATGCTGTATTGTTAGGTGATTTGTGGCTCACAATAGCAAGAGTAAAAGCCCGAAGGCCTGGGCATGGCTGGGCTTTTCAAAGGCCTGGCCTGACCACAGATTAACCACTCCTCCTAAGTTGGTTTCAAGGATGAATTACTTCAACGTAGCCACACAATTGTGTGGTAAGGACTACTAGCTGCACTGTATAGCACAATGAGTATCCAGGGGCCAATTTTATAGAGCTGCTTAAAGGTAGTATACAAGATTTGCCTTTGCTGTAATTTTCAGAAATAAATGGATTTGGGTAACTAGTATTTTATAGCGTGCTAGCAAATACTGCAACACTGACCTGATTCAAGTTTTGTGTGCATAGATGCTGGAAAAACAGAAAAAAGATTATGTTCTAGTACTGTTCCCTGACCATACCGTAGACAAAACGGGGCAATTTATAGATGTCGGGATTTATCTGGTCGGAGAACTAGACTATTTCCAACGATTGTCGGCCAACAATCATTGGAAAACGATATAAATTTCCACTTTTCTTGAAAACGACAGCACACCAGGTGCCATGATTTCACAGGATGCTTGAGACTGCTATTTACTTTAATTTGAGCACGTATTTCGTAAAATCCACCTTTTTTCATTGAATTTCTGGGGAATGACACTTATTGACAGGTGCTGTATGTGCTTGCGGAATTTGGTGTAAAAGAGCATGTGTAAGTACTGAACAGGAAAACGATAATAAATCTTCCCGTCAATGGACATGGAGTCTTTTATCGGACAATAACGTTAGAGTGGTTTCGCAATGCAACAGAGCGTGGCGGTGTATACCGCCACGTTTGCGGGTCTGACCAGTCCATGCTAACGTTAGTCGGACTCCAAGGGTGCGTTCGAGCGTGTTACTCTTGATACTCGCGGGTGCAGGAAATTGTTGCGTGCGCATTACTCTCGAACCGCGTCGCGCGAACGGTCAAGAGCTGCGTTCCACTCACGCGAACGTTGCCAACGTTTGCCAACTACGCGAACAATCTTCCATTGGATGTGCACACAAATTTGAACATAGTTTAACATTTTCCATAATCCAAAGGTCAGTTCAACAATCGAAAAACGATCACAAAACTTCATTGGGAAAGTCCGAAATGTTTACTTTCCGCCATCTTAAAATGTTAAGTGGAAACAATCACGTGACGACACCTCCGGTGCAGGAGTATACTCTCGGTCTGAGCGGGAGTATACTCTCGGTTACCCTCGGGTCATACTCCTACCGTTCGTGTGCTTGAAAGTTAAGAGTATACTCGTGTTAACTGTTAACACGAGTAACACGCTCGAAGGTAGCCCTATACTATGCCCCGCTGCACGAGTAGACTCACGCTCTGGGCCATACTGCGCTGCCTGCAAAAAGTTGGTGATTTTTTTGGTTTTTTAAATGGAAATCATTCGGCCTCAAACTCGGCATACAGGTTCACTTACCCAAGCATCTCAATATTTCGCCATAATTAGGACTTTTTCGTGGTTCTGTCTGGTGTAATTTGCCTTAAAATGTCCAACATGAACTGTTTGTTTACCCGGCCTTCTCAGCCGTGAAGACCAATTCAATATTGCACCTGACGGTTGTTTTATGAAATTGGATGTCCATGCACCAGTTAATGGTATTTCATTATTAAAACAACCGTCGGGTTTTTTGGTGTGATGAGCTGTGTGCGCCTGCGCAGACGTGACGCCGCCATATTGAATTGGTCTTCACGGCTGAGAAAGGTAAACAGTTCATGTTGGACATTTTTAGGCAAATTACATTAGACAGAACCACAAAAAATACTGACAGCGATCAGCAAACAGCCGTTGGATATCGAGCCCCGAGGCGCGCGTAGTGCCGCTGGCCGATAATCGATCGGAAAACATCGTTCATGTTCAAAAATCCGCTACATTACTTTGTACACAGCTGGTTTGTGCATGCACCGAGTTGCACGAAATTTTTTCGGGTTTAACTTGATCATATTCTCATTTTGAGGGGATCAAAAGCTGCATGAATGACTGCTCTACAGTTCAAGGTGAGTGTTTAGTTGATATATTCAGGGAAACGGAAGATATCGGCAAGATCTTAAACGACCCTAACGTACCCTATAGAATTCCTTCCAGCTCTAATGGCGAATCTTGAGCCTAGAGCTGGAATTTTCAAGCTAGTATAGTCAGACTCCCTATTATCGCGGCAACTCTATTATCGCGGCATCGGAAATTCCTTTTTTTTCCGTTGCCAAAACTCCTTCGACTGGCAATTTTATATCCAATTCATCAAGCATTAAGGACTTTCTGCTGATTTGTGTAAAAAAATGACGATTAAAAAATGTTGTGTGGGGACTTTTAACGATTTTTAATAAATATTCACGTTTTCCAAAACTTGTACATTTTGCCTCACCGTGTCTGCTAAAAGGTACCGTCTATATTTTAACATGAATCTTTAATGGTGCTCTGTCCATGGAAGTTCCATTGTCTGGTTCCCATTCGCCGAAGGACGATATTTCCACCGCGAAATCGTAGAAACATTTACGGGATCAAAATAAGGACAGTGCGGTAAAACAAATAAAACGACGCACCGTGTAAAGTGAATGGCGCCCCCAATCGTCAATCAGTAGAATTGTCTCAGTGAATGTTGTCGCCTTCGAGGGGGGACAGGGTGTTAAGAAATCATCTTGCAGGGCCTAATCGTCTTTAATCAACTTGAACTTTACAGGGAAAATATCAGACTTTATTCAGGGGATGTTTTGGTCAAACATTAACCATGAATAAAAAAGTTGAAATCATTGTAAAAAACACTTCCCACATACCGCGATAATACAGAGTCTGTACTCCGCCGAGCAATGACGAGCAATGACGAGCATGTCTATTTTCACAGGCATCGCATGGGAATAAACCAAACCACCGTCGGATTTTTTATGTCAGTTTTAAAAAAGGAAGAGTTATACAACACAAAAGACAGGACAATTCGGGAAGGTTAGTGAGCAATCTCTATTCCGATCGGGAAACGTGATATCACCCTGATAAGTACCGCGGTAATACAGCGTCCCACCCTACAACAAGTTAGGGCTAACCATGGACCTCCATAAGCCGTTTCGCGGATACCGCCATCTTGGATTGAAAATGTGGTCACGTGATTTCTTAGGGGGCCGATCAGAAAATGACGTCACAAGCGCAACGTAAAAGGCATGGGGAGGTAAGAGCTGCTCTGAAAAATCTCTTTTTTTTCGTTGAAAGCGAACAAATATTCCATGCAAAGTTGGACAAATTGAAAAAGGGATTACTGAGCTACCGTTGGGTGTAGAATTGATGAAAAAAAGCCCCACATGCAAGTGCTGCAACCCCCAAAAGAAACAAAATTGTTGTGCATCGATTGTTTGTGCGGCACACTCCCCGCTGGGGCTGCCGGGCCGGCCACGATTTCATATTGAGTTTTGGAACATTTTCTGGTCATATATGAGTTAATGTTAGTTCTTATAATTTATTTTATGTGTTTTATCTGATAATTGCGCCCTGTTTAATTGGTTGTGACAAAGACCTTTGGCCTATTTATTAATTTCAACCACAACTTATGTATTTTTATTTACAATTACATGTATTTATTTATTTATTTATTTATTTATTTATTTATTACAATTCTTTAATGCCCAGGCCCCAGAGTGTGCCAAAGCAGTTTTAAACTATTTTACACAAATAAAATAATCTTTATACATGCATATACGTGTACAAATTTATAATAAATCTATATCCCTTTTCCCACGAGTTATTTTTTATTTTTACTTTATTATAGACATGATAGAAAAGGAAATATGGAAACCAAACAGCCTGCACCCGAGTTTGAAAAATGGACGGCCAAGAAACTGCAAGACTTTATCGTAGCAAGGGAAGTACCCATATTTGGCAAATGATATTTAAAGATATTTGTGTACACAATTATAATGCTGCCTAAGTTTTATGCTGGGTAGGAGCCCATAAGACAACAGATGAGATAAAACAGCATTGCTGATATACAGTGGAGGCTAATGCTGGATGGAGGTGTAATCCAACTATACCACACCCTGAAACCTTTCAGTTTCCACACCCGGGTCACAGAGGTGGGTAAGAAGTGCTTGAACCGGGTCACATGGGTAAGGCAAGGAAAGTGCTACTAGGCCAACCTAGTGAAACTAAAAGTTTGGCTTTAAATTTTAAAGCTGCTACTCTATACAGACACTACATATATGTAACTGATAAAAAGCACTTCAGGTTGACACGCAGACTCCAGGAAATAATTCCAAGTAGTCTTGTTGTGGGTGGTTCAATTCCACTAGTGCTTCAGGTTCTACATGTACGTGACTGTGTCTAGAACAGTAGCTGGTCACTTTGCATACACAGATCATATGCGTCTTTTCTCTGAAGCACACATAAAAAGTTCACTGTTTTAAATGTTCTCAGATCAATAAATTTGTCTGTTTAAGATATAGCTATGAGAGTAATTTGCATTTTTAAAAATTAATTCCTTGTCATCTACAGTGTCGTATCCTCGCACACATAAAATGCTGTCGATGCTCTCTGTCTGGTACAGTCTGCAATGTGTGAAATGGTTGCTGCAGATTCAAGTGCTGCTTGTGACTCGTCCACCAGTTTCAATACTTTGAAGCTTTTGCAAATGACCTTTGACAATCAGCCTGTAAATGAAAGAAGGAAAAATTTAACATTAAGTTCTATTTACATAACATACTTTGTGAAAGCTTATAAGAATAGCTATGTTTTAGTGATGTACATGCAAGTGCACATCACTATCCCCGATGACCAAATGACCATCAGGGTCCCATCATAATCCATAAAAAAACAATAAAATCAAATTTTACATAATCCCCGTGCATAATAATCATTAACCCTAACTTCCTAGAGTGTGTGGAAAATCAGGACTCAGGACTGTTAAGGTTAAAGTGTTGACCATTTCTGCAATTATATTTGGGCTGCTACATGTACTATGTGTGCTTACTTGTTAAGATGCCTTCTGTCATTCCTGTATCCGAAAATGGCACAATGATCTCCTTTGCATGTTTTGAGACATCTCCATTAAATTTTGTTTCCGTTAAAACAAAACAAAAATAACATATTTTTCTGAGCCGCTATTGGAAAGATTCTTCTTTGAAAATAACCGAAGCTCCTTGATAACAACTGTCTAAACATGTGGCACAACCTGTTATTTCAAGATTTATGTAAAATCTGTAAAAACCAAATGAGGCTGAAATCAACATATTTGAGTCAACATATTTTGAGTGACCATTCACTGTGCCAAGAACATCTAACACAAAACACAAACATTCTTCCCCATAATTGCACGAAAATTTCCTGACGATCACTCCCCGAAAATTAAATGTGGTACAAAATACATGTATTTAGACAATTCTGAACACAAACAGATGCTTATTTTCCACGATTTTGCTGTTTCTGACCGTTTTGGGGAAAGAGTTCTATACCCGGCCATCACTTATAGACCTCGTTGCACAAAGTCTATGAGCCATGACGGAAAAAGTAAATTTTCAAAGAATAAGTTGCAATTTTGTCCCTCCTAAATTCGTGTTTCTTCATCAGATTTACACTTTTTGGTAGTTTTAAAGTCGTATAGGCCTAAACGGAAAATAAGTGATGGCCGGGTATGGAACTCTTTCCAAAAAATACAACAGTCAACCACCTGTTCCTTGCTCTATGAGTCAACAATCCTGCTGTGATACGAATTCAAAACATAAACAGAGTTGAGCTACATGGCCTTGCTTGGCTGCGGCTAGATACGTATATACGGCCCCGTACATACTGATCGAAGTTGAACACTCTTCTGTTTCTTTTGGAGGCTACTGCACTTGCATGTGGATTTTCAAAATCATTTTCACGCCCAAAGGTAGCTCAATGGTCCCCTTTTCATTTTTCTTCAACTTTGCATCGACTATTTTTTCGTTTTCAATGAATAAAGAGAGATTTTTCAGAGCAGCTCTTGCCTCCCCATGCCTTTTACGTTGCGCTTGTGACGTCATTTTCTGATCGGCCGGCCCCCCTAAGAAATCACGTGACCACATTTTCAATCCAAGATGGCGGTATCCGCGAAACGGCTTATGGGCTAACAACATAACAAGTTATATTAGCTCGAACGCACCCCAAAATGACCAAAACATTAAATCAACAAAAATCCATAACTTTGCATATGACATACGTACATCCTGCCCGTAGTTCGTTTCGAAGCTGAACACAAATACCATGCGGGAGTCCGTATAAGGCGTAATAAATGATACAGGAGCGATTTCATCCTTTTTCAGGTTCAACACATCACATGCTGGCCAAAGTACAAGATTCTTTTCTCGCGCTCGCGAAAAAGTGAAACAGGAAGTAGTTACTCATGGGGGGAAGGGCGCCCTCATACCTTTGGTAGGTACAACTTGCGAGCAACCGAAATGTTTCCTTCACAATAAATAAGATGGAGAAAAAACGAAGACTTGGTGCTCCGCACTGATTGCACTAAATGACACCTGCAACAAAATTTGGCAAGGATTGGTCTGAACATTACATACTTAATGTTTCTCCCTCCTTTTTTATTTCTTTCTTTCTTTCGTTATTGATTAATTAATTTATTTATTAATTCTGAATTTCTGCCACCTTTTGCAAATATCATTAACTTACAAATTATTTCTCAGAGAAATTGATCATTAAATAGTATTTAAATTTATTTTTTTTATTTACTAAATTTTTGTTTATTGCAATTTTTTTATTTTCAATGATATAATAAACAAAAAACAGATTTTATTTTCCAAATCATATTACTGGGTGTGTCTTACTTTGTTACTGACTGTCTGAAGTAGAAGTTATGAGTAAAGTTTGATTTCATATATTTTTCAGATGCTTTATTTAGCTTCATTAAATCGTTCAAGTACAACATGACTGTTACTTTATCATTAAAAAACAACTCAACTATGGATAATTCCCGTTACAACAAAGATTTCTTTTTCTTTTTATGAAAAAAAAAAATCCACCCATAAGGAATGAATAAAATCTGATACCTGCCAACTTAAAACCAATATCTCAACATTTCAATCTGGTTTTCACATGTGAAAAAAATTCAGTTGGCCGGTCTCATCGCCTCAATAACTAAAATAATGACATTGTACAAATGTATTCCCTGATTTACGTAAATACATGTATTATAATGGAGGTACCTTCGTATGGAATTCTATTGCTGCCATTTACGCGTCGCATGTGTGGCATTTTTGCTTGGGTCCGCAGCCGTTTGCGCCGTCAACGGCGCATATATAGTCGCGTCGTACCGTCGCATAGTCGCGTCGTGCCGTCGCATAGTCGCGTCGTGCCGTCGGATAGTCGCATCGTGCCGTCGGGTAGTCGCGTCGTGCCGTCGCATATAGTCGCGTCGTGTCGTCGCATTGTCGCGTCGTGCCGTCGCATAGTCGCGTCGTGCCGTCGCATAGTCGCGTCGTGCCGCGTCGCATAGTCGCATTGTCGCATTGTTGATTTTCAGGGTTTACGGCGTAAACGGCTATAAGGACCCGAAATCAACAATGCGACAATGCGACTATGCGACGGCACGACGCGACTATGCGACGGCACGACGCGACTATATATGCGCCGTTGACGGCGTAAACGGCTGCGGACCCAAGTAACACTGCCACAAATGCGACGCGTAAATGGCAGCAATGGAATTCCATACCTTCGTGATATTATATATCCATTCACTTATTCCTTTATTCATGGAGGAAGGAAAACAGTTTCCTTCCCCCATGCTTTATTTGTCCTTCGTTTCTTCATTTTGTCATCTTTGTCGAAAATGACTGAGGGCGTTAAATTATGCGCAGTGTCGGTTGCGAGTTGCGACACCGACCGGACGCTCCGATCCGATCCCCGCCGCGCCCGCGCGCGTGCACGGTATATTTGTTGGAAATGAGTTTGTAAATATATCAGAATTTCATAGTGACACACATTGCCTTATAGGCTATAGACCAATTGAATTGCCGTGTGTAAATCCGTAATGGAGGTTTCGGATCATCGGCCGATTTTGCTAGAATTAATCGAATTATTTTAGTAGCGGTTTGCGAGGTGGAAAACCACTGTTTTTTGCACGCGCATAGTAGCCAGACATTTCGGAAAATGTTTCTCTGTGTTATACAATCATGCAGGCTATGGGCGGCGATTCCGGGGGGGGGGGGGGGGGGGGCGGGGGAGGGGGACATATCCCCTTTGGGGGGGGGGGGGGGGCTATGGCAGTGTCCCCCCCCCCCCCCCCCAATAATTTCCCCATGATCATATACATTGTATGGGTCATATAGCTTACCAGAATGCACCAGAATACACACAGATCCGCACACATTTTCAAAAAATTCAGACATACACCGACCGTGACAAAACGCTCAATAACATTTGTTGGTTCTGTGTGCTTTTTCCTCCGTCCCCCCAACCTTGACGAGAAATCGCCGCTGCTGATGCAGGCACAAGGCGGTCGGATAAATTATCTTTTAATTCCTCATTTTGTCCCGCCGAACACAAATTTGATGCTAGTAGCTCTGTACCTTATACTGATTTTGTAAGTTTTCCACTTCAACAAAATGCAAAACAATACAGACCGAATTCGAGGAATTCCAGTGAACTATTACAGCCCCATTACCATTGCAACGAGGAGCTATAGCTTCTTGCCTCACTGGGCACGCTACTCAGCTCAGCTTGAATTTATACGGAGTGTGTCATAAATTTGCATGCTACGGTAATTGGAAAGATCATTCAAAAGTGTCTGAAATTAGTTATTTGACGGATACAATTTCGGGATTTTCTTGTGCGGAACTGCCAAAAGTGGAGGGGCATTTCCCCCAAGTGGAAAAAGTGGGGGTCCAAATGGCCCCCGTGGCCCCCCTGTTCCGCCTCCTATGCAGCTGTGCTCTGTGGCTATATGAGACCATAGACAGTGTTTGGGCCGGACACCGGGTGACGGATTGAGCTCAAAATTAGGTTTGTTATTTCGAGTACCGTACAGTATGTTGCATCCTACATATAAACACTGCATGCGTTGTGTTGTCAGCTATATATAATAAGGGAAAGATCGGACACTGGGTACCGGGTATCTTTTTGTACCGTGAGCGCCCGATGAAACGCCATGACGTCATTATTTCCCCCCGTACTATGGGGAAGGGCGCCCCAAGTGTTTGATAGGTTAGTAAACGCGTGCTTGCGGCTGCAGTACGAGAAGTACAGCATCGGGTATAAAATGCGAGCGGGATTTTCATTGATGAAGAAAAAACTTCACAAAGATGACAAAATGAAGAGACAAATAAAGCAATAAGTGAATTGATAAATAATATCACGGAGGTACCTCCATTATAATACATTGTAGTTACGTGTTTTAGTGACATGATTTAGTGATATTTGTAAATCAGGGAATACATTTGTACAATGTCATTAATTAGTTATTGAGGCGATGAGACGGGCCAATAAGCAGTCAATTAAGGACTGAATTTTTGTTCACATGTGAAAAACAGATTGAAATGTTGAGATATTGGTTTTTAAGTTGGCAGCTATAGCAGATTTTATTGATTCCTTATGGGGAAATTATTATTTTTACGGTATAAAAAGAAAAAAAATCATCTTAGTATCCATAGTTGAGTTGTTTTTTAATTATAAAGTAACAGTATGTTGTACTTGAACGATTTAATGAAGCTAAATGAAGCATCTGAAATATAAATGAAATCAAACTTTGCTCCACTCGAGAAGTGTTAATACTCATAACTGCTACTTCAGACAGTAACAAAGTAAGACACACCCAGTAATATGATTTTAAATACAAAATCTTTTTTTTTATTATATCATTGATTAGATGAATAAAATTGTAATAAATAAATATTATAGTAAATATATAACAATTTGTATTAATGTTTTTATTTTGAAATACATTCTATTGATCAATTTCTCTGAGAAATATTTTAGTTTTGTGCCATATGTACAGTTATATTTGTTTTTAATGATATTTGCAAATTCAGAATTAATAAATAAATAAATAAATAACGAAAAAAGAAAGAAAAAAGGAGGGAGAAGCATTGATTATGTAATGTTAAGACCAATCCTGGCCAAATTTTGTTGGAGGTGTCATTTAGTGCAATTATTCAGTGCGGAGCACCAAGTCTTAGTTTTTTTTATCGATTGTGAACTACAAAAAACACTTCGGTTTAGTCTGGTTCCCAGACCAAAATATTCGGACTGCCACTTCCCATAGACTCGTGTGTAATTTCAAGCCGCAGCCAAGTAATTTGGACAGGGCCTACTGTATTTCTTTCTGATGAATTTAGACGTCAGGGAATCTTCAGGTCAGGGAACCAGATTAGTCGCAAGTTTTACCTACCAAAGGTATGAGGGCGCCCTTCCCTGATTCACTTTTTCAGCGGATTTCCGATCTTTCCCCTTTCTACGATCTGATCTTTGATATTTGCCAGCGCGGAACCGAAATAAGTACTTTTATTGGGCGAATATTAACAGACTCTTCCATTCTTAATTGAAGGAAGGAAAGTGGAAAATAACCCGCAAATCAAGTAACCTTCGACCTTCTAACAGGCCGGGTCAATGAACTTTCAAAGGTAAACATGGCGACCCTGTTGAAAAGTGACAAGCAGAAAGTTTCTGCACAGCTAAAGACTGAAATAGGCCGGAACACTGGACAACAGCAGCTGAATGAATTGCTAGACATCGTTCTTAATCCGAAGACTTCACTAGACAACAATGACCTGGACTGGTGTCGATCACTGATCGCTGGGGGTGACACATTCCAGGAATTTATGAGGACTGTGCGGCAGTACGACAATGCGTCGACGTGTGGTCTTGTGTGGACGTCAAACTTCGTTGCGTATAGGTAGATCATGTAGATATATACATCATGTGCATAAGTGTCTGCGTGTGCATCGAGAAAGGGAAATATTTTAGGAAAGATTTTAATTTAATACCTTTCAGTTTCACCAAAATAATTGGTCAGGAACAGCAAATATTAGAAAATAAACCATTTCGTGTTAAGAATTATCATGATTATAAACAACTGGCAAGGGTCATGTTAAGCGTCAACAAAGTGTCAACAAATTAAATACGAAAGTTTCAGCATCAACAATTATTTCACAATGTCATTTATTTCCAAAGTTTCAGGGTTTTTTCACCTCATTTTCCACTGGTAAGAAAAAAATACACCCCACAGCTGGGAATCGAACCCGTACATACAGGGTATGTAGCGCTGTCGCTTACGAGTCACCAGCGTTAACTAAGCGACCACGTGCCAACTCGGCAGGAAGAGCAGTTTATTGTTAATATGAAGTTGAGCTCCCCAAGAAACGACTGACTGCGCATGCCCAGAGGCTTTCACGGCTGAATAGCAGTAAAAAAGGCGGTTTACGGCATAATACCAAAGTAAATGCCTGATTTAAACGGCATTTTTCATGATGCCCATGAAATATAAACTAAAAATATTATTGGTTTATTGGAATTGAACTTGTAGCCAATGGCTAAATTGGGTCAATTTTCAGAAATACAAACGTTTTACACATTAAAAGACAAGGGTCGAATTGTACACTACAAAGTTAATATACCAACACCAAGACATTATTTTGTGATACATTGTTTCCCCTGGATATGCACAAACACAAATCATATTTTTCCACGTTTTAAAACTACATATTTCACAGCTTCAAGTTGTTGTCTTTTTGGTGGTTACTTTTGCACAGATGTCGGACGTGCGGCATATCTCCCTGCATGTCGATATGTGCAGACTGCTTCCATGGAGGGGATCACACGGACCATGATTTCAACATGTTTCGAAGCCAAGCTGGTGGGGCGTGTGACTGCGGGGACCCCAATGTGATGAGGAGTGCTGGGTGAGAAAACACAGCATGTTTAAATTCATTGACATGTGTTTATGGTTAAGCTTAAAAGGTAGTGTACATGATTGGTCATTGTTGCAATTTTCAGAAATGGGCGGATTTGGGGGTTAGTATTTTATAGGAAATACCGTTCCACTGACCTGTTAAAAGTTTTGCGTTGTTGGATGCCGCAAAAAACGAGAGAAAAACGGCGCTCGTTTTCAACCGTCGGGCGGATGATAACCTTTAGTCAAGGCGCGCGTGGCTATCTGGGGCGCGTCACGCGCCCCAGATTGCCATCATGTCTGGGGCGCGCCACTCTTCCGGGTAGCCACGCGCGCCTTGACTAAAGGCTACAGGGCACACCTGGTGCCATAATTTCACAGGATGATTGAGACTACTATTAACTTACAGTTTAGTAAGGTATTTCGTAATAATTCATTAACCCTAACAGCCCAAGGCTTTTTACTAGAATCCTTCCCTAACCACACAAACCCCAACACTGTGTAGTAAACCAATGGCACATTCTTTGTACTTAGACAAAATCAGGGCATCAAGTCCCATGCAAAGTGATGGTGCCAAGGCTCTACAGTACCCAATCACACAAAATTCAACACAAATGGGGTGTTTGATTTTGGCAGGTTAGGGATGGTTAGGATTAAAAGGAAATTGGAGGGTTACCAATCGTGTACACTACATTTAAGCTCACAATCTGTAGAAATTCACATTACACATGTACCTTGTACTTGTATGAATCTGTTGATTAGACCAGTCACCATTGGGCCTCTGCACATTACTATACATCTAGTGTCCGAAAACATGCACAGTTCACTCAAACTTAACCAACTACTCTTAGGAAGGCAGAATATTTATTTAGTAGAGCTGATCTGCAGTCTATAACTGTAAAACAGTATAGAGTATAGACGAAACATATTTTCATTACCGCCATCTTTCAAAAGTCTGAAATGAGCTAAGCTGCAAGTGCTGTGGTACTGAGACTCTCTCAAAGCTCAGTTTATCCTTCATGTAATAAGAGGAAAAAGACTTGCCTTGATTTTGGCTGAATGTAAAAAGAAAGAGGAATTCTCCAGAGATGATCCTTGGCCATGCATTGGAAAAACAGCAGTACTGACATCGCAAAGGATTCCACGGTTGAGGTACACATACAATGTACCAGTGTAGTTTTACAGTGGTGTCGTATGTTACTCACAATGCATGGTCCACATTGTGCGCATCCAACTGCACTACCATGGGAGTGCGTCGAGGAGCTTGTTTAAAATACCACTGAATAGTGATGTAATTGCATCGTAAAATTGACGCGAGAGACTGCTCGGCATTAAAAACACTGCCCTTTTTGACATTCTCAAAGCATCATAGGTATGGATGACAAACAGTATCAACCATACTGGCATTAGAAGAGCATGTACATTAGCATGTATGTGATTAGTCGTATTGGTTGTCATGGTTGTAACTTACTTGTGAATCCAATTCTGATTGGCTAATTATGGAACTATTATATATGATATAATTGCAGAGGTGTTGTATTCATGGTACCCTGAGAGGGATTCCCAATTATTTCCTTATTTTATATGGAGCGCTGTGGCCTGGTGGCTTAGTGTATCAGACTCAATATCTCAGTGATACTGCAGATTGTTGTGTCCTTGAGCAAGGTACTTTGTCACAAGTTGCTTCTCTCCACCCAGGAGTAAATGGGTACCTGTGAGGGCAGTGATGGTTATGTGCTTGATTAGCCCATGTGCGCTTAACTTGAAGCCGGGGCTGTATACTCCCCAGGGAGTTGAGAAGGTTTGAGGAATGATTAATGGGCCTGATGAGCAGAGGTAATAATATTTGTAATTCCATGCAAAGTTATGCGAAAATAGTGTCCTCTCATCTCAAGACAGATATATGGAATAAAATCAGTGAATGTTTGGACTGGTTCACAGCCTGCCGTAGGTTTGTGCATAAATTACAGGGTTTGCGTAGGGTGCGTTGTGGCGGTCATAACCGAAAACTGGTTCTGTTGTTTCTTGTTGGTTAATCATTTTGGATATTTGAGTGTTTCATTACGGTGCGTAATTCTCGCCTATTTAAAATTCCCAAAGGAATTTTAGCGACAAGAAACAACTGAACCAATTCTTGGTTATGACTGTTTATGAGCGCCAAAATGCACCTCTGTCATCCATACCCATAATGCAGTGAGAATGTCAAAAACGTTTATTGCAAAGCATGCTTTGGATTTTCTCACTTTCATTGTATGCTGTGGGACTGGAGCAAAGACATTGTGCAGAGACATCCTCTATAGACTTGTGACTGTAATGAATGATTTACTAAAAATCCTGCTGTGTTGGTTCCCTCAATCTTCCAGGTTTTGTTCTTTACATGGCCCCGATAAGCCCAAGAACCTGACTGTTCCTGCTGACTTGCTGCCCATGGCAGATGCTGTGGTCCCAAGGATAGTCTTCCGATTTACGCTGTATCTGCGGGAGATCTTTGAGAAACGTAGGTATTGCTTACTGGGCTCTAGTCTTAACCCCTTTTATACAACACCTGAATAAATCCCAGCCATCCGATTGGTGGATCGTCGATCACGTGCATTGAATTATTCGTCCCATCGCACGACGCGAACCCGCACCGCCAAAAAACGTTCTATCACATGGTTCTATCAAACGGTAACGCGTTTAATAGAACTTCCCCGCCGCTACAACACGGCTGTCATTGGACTGGTTCCCGGTCCCTTCGTTGTCCTTCGGACTTCAAATGTATATTATATACATACGGGGACCGGGAACCAGTCTAGGCTGTCATTCACACAAAATGGCGGACGTTGTTTCCGAACCGCGGTTTGTTTTCCTAACAGACGACGAAATATTGGAACTCGTAGGCGATGCTGACGCTGCTAACACAAAGAGACAAATGAAATATGCAGTCAAACGATTAGAGGAATTTGCAAGACACGCAGGAACAACAATTAAGGCTTTAACTGATTCGGAACTGGACCACGTTTTGTCGGATTTATTCAGGCGTTGTATAAAACAAATAATGAATGTTTCACATTCGTGCAATGGTAAGAATAGTTTCATTCAATCTGTCGCCTCATGAAATTATTCTTACCATCGCACTCATAAACATTCATTATTTGTATACTGTCCGGCTGTTATTAATGGGGGTGCTGGTATGGCAAGACGGGCTTGTGCAGCCAAGCGTAACACAAACATTAGGCAAACAATGGATTGAGTATGCACAGGAATGCGCGTATAGATGACAACTGACCAGGTGGTCTCTTTCAAACCGTGGCTATGGCCGTCGTCCGTATTCAATGCGTTGAAACATTCCCGATATTGCATTGCCAGGGGTTAGTAAAGGATCACGCATGCGGCCCTGGAGTTGAGGATCTGCGAAAGATTCTGACCAGGAAATGCACGGCAGTAGACACCCATTTATTGATAAAAATCTGGAGGTCATGAGGCGGTTGTCTAGCAGAATTAATCATGGACTGGAATCACGGACATTTCTGACAAATGTCTGTCCCTGTTATGAATATGAAGTCTGGAAGATACACAGCCTGTGATTGCAAATGGAGGTTTAAAGTCAGATTGGCCAGTGGCTTTGCGTTTGCAAAGCCACTGGATAGCTTTGCGTTTGGAACAAAATTGGGGATAATTAATTCATTTCATTGTTACTTTCCAACACTTCATGATACAATTTATCCATGTTATGAATGTTAAATCTTGAAGATGTTCCTTTGTAATTTTTGGGAGGCAATGTTCTTACAAGGATATGGGATGTAGTGGAAGAGAAAACATGGCAAAAAATACAAGTATTGATTGCTTTCCTTAGTAACCTCTGAATGTCACACTTTCGTGCAGACCCAAAATGTTGCCCTGTCACATCAACTACAATTCTAAATTCAACAGCTTAAAATTCTATAGGGTTAACTTAGGGGTGTGGCTACACGTATGTACCAATGAGTAACAAGGCCAACTTTCTCTCTTTGAAGGCCCTCTCCCTCCTTCCCCCCCCCCCCCCCCTCTTTGGTAATTGACCTGTCGCAGTTTGCATGCTAACCACGCCCCTTAGACAACCAATGCAGTTTTGTACGGAACATTTTGGTTCGTCTTAGATTTTGCATGTTCCACATCAAATGAAAACTAATGTGATCAGACAAATTTCACAAGCTGCGTTTGCGCAATAAGCCAGTTCGGTATTCCAACTGCGCATGTGCACAACATGATTCCACGATTTTTCTCTTGGTAAAAACGTTGCAGATAAATGCACACAAGGCTATGGGGGACGTGGTAACCGAATCTGAATTCTGTGAAATTTTTTGTGTAATTGAAAAGGCAAAGGAAACTTTTGTTCGAACAGAAAAAAAGTTTAGACACAAAAGACACCTGAAAACACTTCGCTGTCCGAATGTTTTTTTGCAAAAATGTTACTTCAGAACACGACGATCTCTTTAAATTTGCTGGTACCTGCTATGCGTTTGCACACATACGATGAAATGTTTCTCCCGAAAGAAAAATTGTCAAATCTTGGAATACAGAACTGGCTTATTCCACTGCAAGAGGTCAGTTGGATCCCAGTTACTCCATTTGTCATGGATTTTCAGATTCCTTCCCGTCCACCTGACCTCTTTCAGCTGGAGTTTGATGTATTTTAAACATTGAACTGTTTGAGAGATCTGTACGAAATTGCCTTTTTTTCAATTGTGACTGGCTCTGCAAAAAGGGCTATTACATGTATGTCGCAAAATTTGAAAAATGAGTTATATACATAGTTGAATTGGTTACCTCCTAAGCTTTAATTTGGTGTGGGTTTGACCCCTGTGGCATTTTGTGTTCTCGAGATATCTTGACATTTGCATACTCCTATTTTCCCAATTTAACGGAAGTGCGTTTTATAGAGAGCTGTACAGGCCTTTAAAAACACAAAAAGTGCAAAGAAATAAGACAGAAGTAATTTTTATCAACATTTATTTTTTCATCTTTATTCATAAATGTATATTAATGTTTCTGAAAATAAATTCTGAAAATATAGATATAACAGAAGCAAAACAAACCAAAAACAAAAAAAATCACTTACGTGAAGATTTGTTTCACCCGCTTCACATAGAACTGCCCTGTGTGTGTTTTTTGCAGAGCCGGTCATAATTACAGTGCATCTGCGGGTTGGTCTGACTGACAGGGGAAGTTGCCCCGCCTGGGTGTCTATAGGTCTGACAATTGGGATCATTTCTCTGGAATCTGTTGAAGAATTATCCTCTATTTGGGCCCTGGAAAACCGTAAGGGTGGTAGGGTTGGCAATTCAAAATGTTGTCAACACTAACTCTGATCATAACCCTTTACCTGGAGTGGCCTTTAGCCTAAAAATAATAAAATGTGCCTATGTCTTGTGGACCATGCACAGGTTCTGAAAATCCAGCGATGCGTTTTAATTTAGTTGAGGGAGAGCCACTCCTCGGCTTGCTTCATGAATTATGCAACATGGGCGGAGCCATGCGAAGTGTGATGACAAGAGCACTGACCGACCAACAGCTCTACAAGAGCCTGACTGAAGGTAAGGTACTCAGTTGAACCTTTTTTTGTTTGGTAGAGAGATATGCTACATTTCTATTGACAGTGTATTGACATTTACCATGTTTGAATTTCAATTTCAATTTCAATTTGAAATGGTTTATTACCATTCGACCATAACAACCAAAAGCTGAATTGCAGTCAAATTACAAAGGAAACCTGAAAAAGTTGCACATTAGAAAGAAATAAAAATGGACATTTAACCAGTTCACGTCGGGATTATTTTGACATTGAACGGACCCAGGCACGGGATTATTTTTCACAAGCCTGGGTGCCAGATGGGTTCAAACCGTCATCTGCGGGTAGCACGCCCTGATATTTCCGGCCTAGCTCGTTTCGAGCGAGTCGCCGAGAGGTGATTCCGGCCTCGCTCGAGTGCGTGTTTATCCGTCATCCGTTCCGAATACCGCAAAAACCTCTACGTGTATACACGTCATCCGACGCGAACTGCTTAAAAGCAAACAGGAAAACCTGTCATAATGACTAATAATGATATTATGATATTATGAACAATTATACATGTATGGATCGGAGATAAAATTGTCTTTAACTAGAGTAATATTTAAAATTGGAAAACCTTAACATAAAAACAAAAAAATATATAACGTATTTAATAAATGTGTTACTGAAAAATCTTTAAAACACTAATGACATACATGTAGGAAAGGAAAAGAAAAATGTGTGTAAAGTTTGTTGCATGAAAATTACATTTTCATATGGTGTAAAAATGTAAGTCATAACTGCTAAAATAGCAAGTTATTGCTGTTTTCTCCTCTGGCAAACTCTATCAAACAAGAAAACTTGTTTGTCACTTGAACAAATGGCACTCCATACACATAACTGTACAGGGAAACTTCGGATACAGTTTTCTCAAAATGTTATATAATGGTGACATATGAATTTGATAGCACCATTAGAAAGATCTGAACAAACTCTTTCTGTTGGTATATAAGGATCAGGCATAGACAGCCAAAAATACAAACACTACAGTTTGTTGAAACATGGTGAATATATTAGTTGTTTGGATGATCTTGTGTAGTGTTTCCTTGTATTACTTGGCATTGGTAAGCAGCGGCGGTGCTGTGGCCTGTCAATTAATCTCCACATCCGTAAGGAAAGGGTTCAGCCAAACTATTCTCGAGGACATGGTTATGTTGTATGTACTGAAAGTTTTGAGTTTAAAGGGCTGTTGCTTCTATCAGAACCTGACCACTCCAAAAGCTGGTATTTGTATACCAGGCAGAGTTGACGGCTCCAATCAGTAACTCAGACTAGGGTTACAGGTTTTTTATTTTTTTTTAAATTAGGAAACTTTTCAGCATGGATTTAATAGAGCCCACTGTTGTATTTACTTCAATTAATCGCCATCAAAATAGTTGACATAAATTTCACGTTTTCTTTCAAAAATATTTAGAAATACGCACATATCAATTTTTCCCAATCCTCTCCCACATTGCCCCACCCCCGGACATACTGGGCGTATTCGAAACCCTGTTCTCTGGTAACTTGTGTTCTCTCAGGCTGGTTGCCGACTACGAACACCAAAGTGCCGTGTATACACTACGTCCCAATATGCTACTAAGTTTCTGCACATGCGCTAAATTAATATAAATTTCCATACTAATTAGCTAAAGCAGCAATGTATTCCAATGTAAAAATGTTGCATTTGGACATTTTAAAAAATTACTTATAATTAAAATTTGGAGTTTTTTGGCCTTGAAGAATATCAGTTTCTGGTTTTGGAGTACTTCATGGAACTGGCTGTGAGACTGCTTTGTTACTCGAAATGTTGATTTCTCAGTCAGTTTGGTATGAATATTAGGTAAAAATCTCTGAGATCCATGTCAGCACCATGTACCCCGTGTCAGATGGAGCCGTGGTTGCAAACAATTAAAAGGTGCATTCATTCCAGTTTGTTTCATATCATGTTTACAGGGTCTAGTGGGTGCTACAGTCAGTTCAAATTGCACATTCGCCAATCACAGGAGATCTTAAACAGTGCACAGAGCAGCCTCAGTGTGCCAGAAGCTCCTAAATTTCTAAGAGGTGGGTATACAAAAGTGTCCTTCACTGTTGTATGCATCATATGTGTATAATGTACAAGACTGAACTTTGACCTCAGAATCCACGTATGTTGAGAAGTCAGCCGCACACCCTGGGATTTCAAAGGTTTGTCACATAAGCTGGGTTATAAGCAGGCATGCAACTTTTCCTCGGATCAGCTGATTTCCTCCTTATTTACTTCATACTTATGCCGTTGAAAATTGAAAAACACTGTACAAAGTCTTGTAAAGATTGGAATTTCCTCGTTTTTTGTTAATTTCAAGTTGCATGCCTGTATAAGGGTATCAGACTGAAGCGGTTAATGTTTTGCAGACCTGGGTAGGTAGTGCAATGTTGTTGAGCTAAAACAAGGTTTACCTTATGGCAAAAATTTGCGACTGACCAAAATGTTTGGTAATGTTTCTGGTATACCTGTCTTTTGCTTATAGTGCTTGGTTGAACAAATACTTGGTGAAATTGGGACATTGAGAAAATATTGATTGAAAGGCCCCACCCCCACAGTCAAACAAACCGCAACAGAAACTGACTATGTAAATTTGAAGAAAAAAATTCAAAGTCAACAATTAAAACTGGCAGGAGCAGGATTCGAACCTGCAACCTCCAGAATTCCGTACCGGCGCTTGCCCTTTGTTGGCAGTCTCCCAAATTGTCAGTGTCTTTGTTCGGGGTCACTAGTCAGAAGCCATAAAGCCCATAATGCCGTATAGCTAGGGATCACCAGTGTTGTAGTCAAGACCATCACAAGACCACACAAGACCCTGCAAGACCAGCACAAGAACAGCACAAGACCAGCAGTCTTAATCCAAGTCTTAAGCTATTCAAATGAACTGTAACAAAAGCATTCCTTTGTTGTGGTTTATGCCTGTTACTTGTGCCTGTTACAAGCTGGTCTTGTGCATGGTCTTGAAATGGTCTCGACTACAACACTGGGGATCACACCCAATTTTACGATACAACCAGATGGATATTTTAGTAACCCTGTGAGTTATTAGTGCCAGATTTCACTTTTAGCATGTTCACTTTTTCATTTCTAGGTAATCCTGCCGTGACATATCCTCTTGTGCCCATGAGTTTTGTAGAGGAACTCCTTTTCTGGGCCGTGATATTTGAGTTTCCGGAGAACATTGTGACCCTTCTACTTAAAATGTTGCCAGACAACAGTTACAAGGTAAATTGTCATTTTACAATGTGAAAACACAACCATATAAAAGTATGCATCTTGCATAAATTTTTCTTGCAGAAACATTTCTCAAAACTTACCCATGTGAAACATCTAAAAACTGGCATAGAGATGGTTCGACTGTCAACTTCCCACCCTCCAATGATTTTCTACAATCTGATTTATTTTAGATCTGGGCCAAGGAAAACCATCAGGGTTGTAGGGTTGGCAACCCAAAATGTGGCCAACACTACAACCATTGTTCGTAGTCCTTTTACCTAGAATGGCTTTTAGCCTTTTTGGGGGCAGCTTCCTTGAAAAAAGAAAGAAATGTGAATGTACTGTTCTATTTATTATAGATTTTAAAGGTAGTGTACACGATTGGTAATCCTCCAATTTTTGTTTTACTGAATTATTACGAAATACCTTACAATGTACTTGTCTGTAAGTTAATTGTAGTCTCAATCATCCTGTGAAATGATGGCACCAGGTGTGCTGTCGTCATGAAAAGTGGAAATTATATCGTTTTCCAACGATCGTTGGAAAACTGCCCTGTAGTCAAGGCGCGCGTGACTAAAGGCTATCATCCACCTGACGGTTGAAAACGAGTGCTGTTTTTCTCTCGTTTTTTTCGCCATCCAACAACGCAAAACTTCGAACAGGTCAGTGGAACGATATTTGTGACCCACTCTGCAAAAAGGGCAATTATGTTGCAAAATTTGAAAATAGTGTTTTATATATAGCTGGAAAGGCCATTTTATAAGCTTTCATATGGTATATGTCTGCGGCCTGTAGCATTTTGCATTCACGAGATATTTGGAAATTTGCATGTTTGTTTTCAGGAATTTCTTGAAATGACTTAAAGGAGAAACAAGCCATTTAAAAAAACCAAAAAGCAAGGCAATAGATGGAAGCACTCGACACAGACACATATTTTTCCAACATTATTCAATAAAATTCAAAGATTTTGGTTATGAAATAGAACAATATAGGTATCAAAGATGCAAAAAATTCCCTTCTTTCAAAATCACTTGTTTGAAGAATTTTGTACCCTCTTCACATAGAACTGCCCATTACGCGTAAAAGCTTACAGCGACTTATGTGCCCTTTTTGCAGAGCGGGTCACATTTCCTATAAAATACTTACCCCCAAATCCGCCCATTTCTGAAAATTGCAACAATGACCAATCATGTACACTACCTTAACAAGCCTGTGTTTGGTCTCCTGCTTGCACATAATTTACCCTTATAACAAATCAGGACACGTTCACCCGATCGTTTGTGAAGTTCTACGGCCGTATTGCCATGTCTCTGGCTACCTCCACACAACCTGACAAGCTGTCGAGCCGCGTAGTGCACATCAGCGTGCAGCTTTTCAGTAACGAGGACCTGGCCATTCAGATGACCAATGAGCTGCAGCTGATCCACGTACTGATTGTGTCGTTGCAGTGCCTGCTGAAACGCACACTGATGGAAAACCACATGAGAGGTAAAGTAAATATGTGTAGGTAATGGGTCTGTCCGCACTTCAGAGGGAACCAAGGACAGAAGTCGATACATTTACCATGTTTTCGCCTTCTCTGCATCCCATATCCCTGGAAGTAGGGCTGTTCATTTTTTAATAGTTCAGTATTTGACTATTCAAAACAGGGTTTGACCGAATATGCCATTATTCAATACTCGCCGATCAAGTTTTTCACACGTCAGCTGCAACTGCTGCCGAGAGGGTAAATATTGCACCCAAAGCATGACGGTGTTTAACGTGCAGCGATCGATATTATGGACCACCCGATCAACATTTGTTTTGCATGAGTTTGTATTAAGATCATTACGGGTACGTATAATGTTCTGATAACAAGAAACCAAATCCAGCCTGCATTTTTGCAGTAATTATTGTATACGTGTCAAGGTTCTACGGACGGAAACAGTAAACATCCGTCCACAAAAAGTCACCGTCGACAAAAATATGTCATTTGATAATGCTAAGTGCCATTACTTTTCTATTAAAATAGCACCAGAATCGTACTTTGATCTTTTTTTCCCGAATATTCAAACCGACAAAAAGGTATTTGAATATTCAGTTGACAATCGGATATATTCAAATATTCGGGACAGCCCTACCTGCAACAACATTGCCTTCCCAAAAATCTCATAATTTGTGAGTATTCCAGAATAAAGAGGATCATCTTCAAGATTTAATGCTCATAAACGGACAGACTTGTCATCATAATGTAATAATGTAAATGATTTATTCTAAATGTTGTTCTTAATACCAACCTATCCATTGAGGGATTGTAATGAAAGCCAAGTTGACCTGGGTACAAGGTGACTTCAGTGTCAATTGTTTGGGTTTGGGTATGAGTTAAATCGGGTATGAGTTGACTCGTTTCTGCTGGTACATGTGACTGGATCCTATGAAATGCGTTTTAAGAACTTTTTGTGTACATGTATGTTTGTCAGAAAGAGTACACGGAGGTGTGTATCCACTGTCGAACGCGGACGTCCTATTGTTCCCTCTTTTGTTTGTACTCTAATATCTTCGGAAGACTCCCATAGGTTTTGTACACAATCTCAATCGTGGACGTATTTTTGGAATCGCGGACGATATTGTTCCCTTTGTTATACGTCCACGTTTGTTTGGGAGAACACACGCACACCTACATGTGGATATTCAACTCTGTTACGCCATCCAGTATGCCCAGTCAGACACGACTATGAACATTACTTTGATAAACCCCAACTACCCCAAGCCTTACAAACTCCAACAGCAGGTTGTATTGAAGTTTGATGGCTTCAGGACTGTAGCGCCTTGGCACCATTACTTAAAGACCTACTATAACCAAAGTTTAATTCTCTAAAAAAGATTAGTATCTTGACTATGAATTACAAGAAACAAAATTCGTGCAAAATATTGTCATTTTCTATCCATCATTATTAATTAACGGACGAGAGAAAGATGCTAATTAAATATTCAAATTTCGCGCTTACTCCAAGTTCTCCCCCTGCTGCCGTCGGCGGCGCGCTGTTAGCCTTGACGTCATCGTGTGTAGTCATCCATACTAAACTCGGATTTGGAATTGAAATAGGCTTACATGATGGGATGCAGAGACGAAGTTAATTCAACATGTATTCTGTGTAAATACCGCGTACTCATGTATGAACTTGTACCAAGTGCAACGATCGGACTACACACCATGACGTCATGCGCAATAAATGCATAGCGCATGACATGCAAATGGACGTGACGTACGCTTTTTCAGACGATAGGATTTTTAAATGTGAGCCAATTTGCCTTTTTTTTTTCAAATTAAAAAGGACAATACAACATATTGTTTGTGTATTGCTCTCTATATTGACATATCTGTAGACTGAGACAATAATTTCACATTTTTTCAAAGCGTTCTACTAGTTTTTTAACATGGAGCTACATGTATGATGTCCCAATTTGTCTAAGTCCGAAGAATGTGCCATAGGTATACTGCACAGTGTTGGATTTTGACAGGTTGAGGACACTTCCCAGTAAAAATGCCTAGGGGGTTAGAGTTAGGGCTGCCGTATAAAACAAATTAAAAATGCATTTCTAGGTTTTGTATTTGGAAAAAATCCTGTGGTTCCTTAACTAAAACTTTTACATTTTCTAAGTGAACAAAGAAACTGGCAGGAGCGGGATTCGAACCTGCGACCTCCGGATTACCGTACCGGCGCTCTACCAACTGAGCTATCTTTTTTACCCTATGTTGGCGGTCTCCCAAATTGTCAGTATCTTTGTTCGGGTGGGCGCAAGTCAGAAGTCATAAACCCAGAATGCCGTATGGCCAGGGATCACACCCCATTTTACATATGTACGATACAACTTGGGAAGCGCCATTGTACATTTTGGTACATGTATACTCCAATCTAACTATTACAACAGCCCTATAATCTGAAGTATACAAGACCATGTTTGCCTAGCATGCATTCATTTTTTACTTCTGGCCCTAGGCTAGAAAATTTACCGAGTAAAAGAAAAATGTCACAAACATCTTATAATAATTTCTACCCTCACCAAAAGTATTTTTTCCTCAGCCTTGACGTGCTTTATGTTAAAAATCTTTTAGAAAATAATTGGGCAATGCATTTCCATAGGATGACAGATCGATGCATCCTGCGATCCATTTCACAAAACACGTTGCAAAGGCGATGCGTTGAATATACAAGCCTAGCTTTGTATTATCCAGTGCGACTGTTTACTGCATCAAAATCGCATATGTCAGCGCTGAAATGGCCATCCTCCCCCACCCGTCCTTTATACCATTGGCCTACATGAGGAACTAATCTGTAAACCATTAAAAAAAAGTGTTCCCCAAACATTGATCGGATCAGACGTAATCCCGCCCATAAGTTGCAAAAATAGGGTCTATGTTTGTAGACGGCTGGGCCAAATTGGGGTTCTCTGCCATATTCTTAGAAATTATTTAGCCCATGTGCATTAAGCTTTCGTTACTTTTGTGGTATATCCAATCTGATTTTCAACTCTTTCCACAACTTGGAAAATACCCTCTTGCGTAAAGCGGTAACTCTGATAGACCTCCTCCTCACTTAAATGATCTAAAGGATTCTTCCTCTCTCTGAAAACTCTCTTGCCTAAGTGCCCGTTTCGCTTCGCGGTCTGCTAGGATCACAAGCGCCATCTTTCCCTTATTGGTGTGGTTTTTATATAGTTACGACGACCCAAAGACACGTCTTAACTTACGATGTGTTTCACACCCGTTGCCAAGGAATTTGCGATTCGTTCAATGCATCGCAAGTTTTGTGAAATGGTTCGGACGATGCATCGCAAGTTGCGATGTGTTACGCATCGCAACTCCAGTTGCGACGCGTCGCAGAGCTTCATGAAATCGGGTGCTGGCCGGTTGTTATCTATATGCGCATTCCTGCGCTTGTTTAATCCATTGTTTGCCTACTGTGTGTGTTAGCTTGGCTACACAAGCCCATATGCCATACTAGCAACCCCATTAACCCTAACCCCCTAGGCCCTTTTTGCTAGGAACCATCCTCAATCCTCCAAAATCCTCCTGTGCTTCAATCACCATTCATCCTCAATCCTCCAAAATCCTTTGCTTCAATCACCATTCAATCACCATTCCTCCTCAATCCTCCAAAATCCTCCTGTGCTTCAATCACCATTCCTCCTCAATCCTCCAAAATCCTCTGTGCTTCAATCACCATTCCTCCTCAATCCTCCGGTGCTTCAATCACCATTCATCCTCAATTCTCCGGTGCTTCAATCACCATTCATCTTCAATCCTCCAAAATCCTCCTGTGCTTCAATCACCATTCATCCTCAATCCTCCGGTGCTTCAATCACCATTCCTCCTCAATCCTCCAAAATCCTCAAAAACCACCATGAGGATTTTGGAGGATTGAGGAGGGTTAGGGTTAATAACAGCCAGACAGAATGGGTTTAATAATACCGCCTGCTTCATCAGGATGTCCTCCCTTACAAAGAGGTTGTTGACTTGCTGATTGCATTACAGGTGCTCCCGGTGATCGGAGGACGTGCCAAGTGGTCAACTGTAACAATCAGGTGATGCGCCAGCATTGTTACTGGCCTGTCATCAGCGACCTCTCCAACATCCTCTCCCATCGCTCCGTGGTCGACAAGTTCTTCACCGACCCCAGCCTGGTCAAGATGTGGACCAATGTGCTGGCCATGTTCATGTGTGAGTGAAATCATTTTGCGGATTTCCCCAAAATGTTTTATCTTCGCGTAATTGTCTTGATAAACTTTGAAAATAGAACCAAGTGTAACAGAATACACTGTTGCACATTATTATTGGTTTATTAAAATTCAAACATGGCGGCCAAACAGCCGAATTGCGTAAGAAATTACATACATCACAGTTATTTAAAAAGTGACATAAAAACAAATATATATATATATATATAAAACTAAAGATATAAAAAGAAAATATTGCGATTATATTTAAAACACTTTAGCAGAGAGACAATGGCAACACATTGATTCGGACCAGCCGATAACCATGTTAAAACATCTCAAAAGTTAAAAGTAAAATTAGCGAAGAAGAAAAGAATTAAAATAACCCTCCCCCCCCCCCCCCCCCAACCAGGACAGTCAGTCACACAACCTCACGACCACAAAGGAATAAACAATCGAAAATCTTCAATTGCGTAGACCTAACATTTTGGGTTCAGTAATCGGGTTAAACTAGGAATACAGCTGTTTTTATATAGATGTTAGTTCTGCATTTAACAATTGTCAATTTATCTGAATTTCTCAAGTTGTTATTCCTTTGTGGAGGGAGCCAATCTCTATGAGTACTGGAATTCAAGAGAGACTTGCCAAAATTCCGGGAAAGCATTTCAAGTCTCTCCGATATCTGAGGAACATTAAGTACAGAGCATGTGTCAACATAAGAGTGATCTCTACAGTAATCATAAGTCATTATGATATGGAAGGCTTTGCGTTGCATTCTTTCCAGACACTCAAGCTGTTTTGGGGTTGCATTTAGCAGTGGATTGCACAGACATGACAGACAGTGGCGATTGAGCATTGCATTTGTGTCGTTGCTCCTCTGATCCTATAGGCATGAATCTGAATGAGAGGGAGCTGCACAACCATGTTGAGTTTGAGCCACACGCCTACTCCACAGCATTCTCAGCAGAGATAGAGGCGTGTGCTGCACCCATGTGGCAGCTGTATATGCACTGCAAAGATGAAGTGAGTGTGGACTTTATCACATGCTGTGACCCTTGAGTAATAATTACAAAAATGATTGGCACTTCACACTATGAGAATCTTTGCCCCTTAAAAAAAACCTAAGACACCCCAACCCCGAAAAATATTTAATTTTTCTAAATTGCTTTTTTCTAGCAGTACAAAAATTGTTCACTTTTTGTGATACATCAAACGAAAAACCCCACCCACATTTAGTTATTCAATATTTACCTTACAAATATCAAATTATTTGCAAATCGACAATAATTAGGGTATATTTTTGTGTGAATTATGTGTGAGAAAGCAACCAAGATTAAAAGCCATTTTGTGGAGGGTTGAAACAAAAACACTTAGGTGTGTATCCACCGTCGAACGCGGACGTCCTATTGTTCCCTCTTTTGTTTGTACTTTTCGGAAGACTCCCATAGGTTTTGTACACGATCTCAATCGCGGACGTATTTTGGGAATCGCGGACGATATTGTTCCCTTTGTTATACGTCCACGTTTGTTTGGGAGAACAAACGCAACTGATTCTGTTCCTGTGGATCATTTGCACTACTTGCCAGATGATCCAGTGCATACTTTGTATGAAATTCAAGCCCCGGGCTATTGTGATTTATTCTTCTTGTTTCTCTGCAGACCACGGCACAATACACAAAAGCCCTCCTGAATGCATGTTCAGAGACCATTACTGAGTGGCTGGAAGCTGCAGATGTCTCTGAGTCTCTGGATCCTTACCAAGTGTCCTTCCATGTCCCTCTGTTACGCTACTATGCTCTCTTCCTCAGCCAGGTACATGTATGTTCCCCTCCCACCTGTAGAGCTACATGTATATTCAATGATAATAACACCTCATGCATATATGTGACCCGCTCCAGAAAAAGGTGATATAAGTCTTATTTTCTCAAAATTCATTTTTTGTTTTTTGTCTTTAATGACATCTTAAATATCTAAAGTTTCACGTTTGGTGCACAGCAATGTTGATTTCAGTGAATAAAGTGAAAAAACAACATTTTTAGAGTGCATTGTTCCATTGCATTGTATTAGAACTAGCTATTTCGAAGCCTGTTTTCTCTGTTGTGCAATTTGAACTCCATCGAACTAATTAATATGCAAAAACGCAATATCTCCAGAACGGAAAGCTTACATTGCGGGCTTTCCAAACATACATAAAACTCATTTTTCATATTTTGTGACATAATATACCTTTTTCCAGAGCGGGTCACATTATTATGCATTGGACTTTTCCTTGTGGTAAGTTACCGCGACTCACTGTCAAGATTGCGTAATCTTACAGCTGTTCCCATTGGACCTTTCCTCGTGGTAAGTTACCGCGACTCACTGTCAAGATTGCGTAATCTTACAGCTGTTCCCATTGGACTTTTCCTCGTGGTAAGTTACCGCGACTCACTGTCAAGATTGCGTAATCTTACAGCTGTTCCCATTGGACTTTTCCTCGTGGTAAGTTACCGCGACTCACTGTCAAGATTGCGTAATCTTACAGCTGTTCCCATTGGACCTTCCTCGTGGTAAGTTACCACGACTCACTGTCAAGATTGCGTAATCTTACAGCTGTTCCCATTGGACTTTTCCTCGTGGTAAGTTACCGCGACTCACTGTCAAGATTGCGTAATCTTACAGCTGTTCCCATTGGACCTTCCTCGTGGTAAGTTACCGCGACTCACTGTCAAGATTGCGTAATCTTACAGCTGTTCCCATTGGACTTTTCCTCGTGGTAAGTTACCGTGACTCACTGTCAAGATTGCGTAATCTTACAGCTGTTCCCATTGGACTTTTCCTCGTGGTAAGTTACCGCGACTCACTGTCAAGATTGCGTAATCTTACAGCTGTTCCCATTGGACTTTTGTTTACACGGACGGACTGTTAGGTTTGATGTATATGCATCTGTTGTATCCGAGTACAAATTTGCGAAGCTGAGTACAAGTACTTGGATAGTGAATATGTAACAAGTACAAGGACTTTACAAATTACCGGATTCATGCATCTGGTGGTTAAAATAGCACTCGAGTCTGATCATTTGGGCCATTGAGTACAAATAGAAGAATGTGAGTCCCCAAGTATTTGGACATCCGAGTACAAGTTTGTTAAGCCAAGTGCAAGTCCTGGGATAGTGAATACGAGTACAAGGACTTTACAAATTACTGGATTAATGCACCTGCAGGGGTCGAATTTCAGGTAAAAATCTGCTAGACAGCTGGGCTAGTAGCACAAAAATGTTACTAGACAAGAAGGTATTTCATCACAAGACCAATGTTAAAAATAAGAACACAGTGTTTTAAATGAGTGTGCTGTTTTGATTTGTTCTACTTTGCCGACCTTGTTGGGGGAGGGGTTAGAAATGCTGTTTTGATTGAAACTCCCTGCCTCAAAACTAAAAATGGCCATTCCAGAAATTATGGGGCTTTTTCAGCTGACCAGATTTAGAAAAAAATTGACTTTAGTGATATAATTTCATGTAGTGTATGAAAAAAAAAATCACTAGACCACTTGACTAGTTCGGTCAAGAGTTCACTAGACCAATGCTCAAATCACTGGACTCCGTCCAGCGGTCCAGTGGATATTTTGATTCCTGACCTAGTAATACACCTAAGCCAAAAAAGAAAACACCCAATAATTAAAATTATTAAAATTTACTGACCAAAAACATGCCACCCTTCCAGCAGTTTCCAAATATAAACTTTAGAGAAGACCACAGAAAACTTTATGCTACTGACTTGTTAATTCTGTCTAAATATATTCCACTAGTCCTAACAAACAAATACAAATACTTCAGTGGTCGAGTGCAATTTCAAGAAATTTAGTTTAAATGTCTTTAACATAGACTATAAGTACCAACATTTAAGTTCAAGTACTTGGCTATCCAAGTTCGAGTACCTTCACATTGGTACTTCATATTGGCAATCCTCAATAATTCAGAGAACTGGTTTCAGGCCTGCCGGGTGTGTCTATGCTTGTGCACAAACCTATATAAAGCTCAAAGCTTCGTGCAACTGTAGCAAAAGAGATTAACGTATTTGTATTAATGCGGTCAAGAGTGATAAACCTTGCTTTACAATTGACACTACAACACCTTTGTTTCCCACAGGCAATCACAAAACAAGGATTGGACGTGGCTCCCTCAAAGGATTTCTTGAAAAGCTTGATAAATTTTCCTTTACAGATTCAGGTAAAGTGTTACTTTTGCTTGATAAAATGTTATATCAAGAAGGATACTCCTTGTATTATAGCACTACAACCCTATGAAAACCTCAAAGTTTTGTTGACTTTAGCACAAAAGATGAGATACATGCATTTGTTACAGCCAGGGAGTATGACTGGCATTTCAAAGCATTCCGTCTCAGATCGAAATCACAATGTTTCTGTTATTGTTAGCCAAACCTGCTATACTATTTCTGAAACGGCAACACTGTTCAGTTGTACATGTACAATCCTAAATGTTTGGGAACAGGTGTCCTCGTGGGCACTCATTCAAAACTCCCTGGCGGGAAGTAGCATGTGCAGTAAATGTCCTTGCTCAAGGACACAAGCACAGTTCTCCCTAAGCTGAAAGTAAACCCATATTCTTTCTCTGCAACTATTCACAGCAGTCTTGTACACCTGCTGTTCCTCTCTAGGTCATTATAGCTCTCTGCCATGTTGACAGTTCCACGTAGTCAACCTCTTGAGTACGGACAACGGCCCTGACCGTGGTTTGAAAAAGACCACCTGGCTGGTTGTCGTCTATACGTGCATTCCTGCGCATACTCAATACATTGTTTGCCTATTGTTTGCGGTACGCTTGGCTGCGCAAGCCCGTCTTGGCATACCAGCACCCCATTAATAGCAGCTGGCCAGACATGCCATAAAAGGTTAATCAAATTGACCTATCGCCGTTCATGATCATTATCCAATCGTAGCGTCTGTTGAACATCACATGATATTCCAAATCTTGGACAAACTAAAAACATTCCAAAGACGCGCATTATTCGGCCGCATGTGCGCCCTGTTCGTTGAAACGCAGTATGCGAATACACATCAAATTTAACGCAAACGCTCAACCGGCCCATCACGTTTTCATTATATTTATTTTGTTTGCAGCACATTGGCCAAGCCCGTTTTAGAGTATAGTTTGTTCTGTTTATATTTCTTAAGTTCTTCCGATTCTCGGACGGTGAAAATTATGTGAGTGGGGGTCCGGGGAGTCTGCATTATTCAGATACGTGTTATAACGAGCGGCTGGAAATTGGGAAAAGCTATTTTCCCACTTTTTGCAAGAAGTGGTACGGTCGCACGAAAAGTCTGCACGTGGGCAAAGTTGTCTCAGAAATCTGAGACAACTCCTGTATCCGGTCAGAGAGAGCGTGTATGCAATGATTCACCGTAATAAGCTACTGCGCATTTCGCGAATCGCATCAACGTGCTGCACGTGTGTCAAGTTGTCTAAGGGAAGTGGCTAACTCTTAAACGGCGATAGGTCAATTGTCCTGCAGTTTTCCTGTAGTTGTCCCAGACAAATGTGCAGAGTTTATCAGATTGTGAATTGATTTCACTTGCAGCTTTTCCTGCAATTTGTCCAAATACATTGACAATGGCTCCGTTCTGCTTCTGTTGTATTTTCAGGCAATGGTGGGCGAAATCTCCTGTGGGCTGTGGGTGCGGAATGGCCTGCAGATTAAGCGGCAAGCCATTACCTACATGCAGTGCCATTTCTGTGCCTCCATGGTTGACCTGGATCTGTTTCTACTCCAGGTACTTGCTGTTTTCTTTTTATATTTCTCCAGTCCCATAATGGTATGAAAGGTTTAGACTGATGGAGTGAAATAGTTTGAATTTATCAGGAATCAATGGCAAAGTTTTGTAGAATGTGATATTTGAAGTGGTTTTAAATGTTACTATCATTTTATTTAACCAAAACAAAAGATCAACTGACGATTTAAAAAAATCTATGCAATAACACCCCACCTAAAACAAAAACAAACAGGATCATTAAAACTTAAGCCAAATCACTGGTGTTTGAGGCCTGCCAAGAAAAATAAATTAACATTAATCAGGCCTCAAATTTATGATTTTCTAGGGCACGGCCATTTTGCCTTCGATAATGAAACATTTGGCAGGGCACCAAGGCCAAAGCAAAGGGCACCAAGGCCAATGGCATTTTTTTAAAAAGGGCACGGAGGCCAGTCATTATTACTTCTATAATTATAAATATTCTGTGAAGCCCTGTGAAACTCTACAAGCTCTGTAAGACTCCACAGATACATGTGCATTTACATGAATGTTTGTCGCTTTAATCAATCTTTTTGTGGCATTTTTACAAACTTGATAGTTCAGGTTATTATAAACAACACACAATACATCGGTCATACAATGAATGATGCCATGCGCCGCACGTACACAACTCCATGATGAATGCACGAGCGAACTTGACAACCTACTTGGTCGATTTTGCCTGGTAACCTATGCACAAAATATAACCTGGGTACCAGGCACAATCGGTTGGCAAATAGTCGCTGATTAAACTTAGCCGTACCATACGTGTACGTGCTTTAGATTAAATCTGGCTTCTGCCCCCTGCATTCGAAATGAAAATGCTGATGGAGGGATCGAAACCAGTCTATATCAAGCGTTGTCGTATGCATGCTGCAGCAGCCGTACGTACATGTAGTACCGGTACATGTACCGGTACCGGTCTGGCCCGCGTGCACCGTTGCCTCGCTGCGCCGGCCGCGCCGACCGTCCCGGCCCGTCGGTGCAGCATGGCACGGGTGGGTACGCGTGGGCCGGCAACGAGGGCACTACGGCCAGTTGGGAAAACGTCACAGGAAGACTGCCCGCGAGAGTGCGATTTTGTGAAGAGCACCACAGCAAACTTAAGGGCATAGACGGCACTGGCCGTCGTGGCTGCCGTTAAATTTGAGGCCTGCATTAATAATACAAGTAAACCAAGTACAAATATTACATTAAAACGTGACAAAACATTATGTAAGACCGGACCTTCAAAAGAAAAATAAACTACCATTACCTGCAGGTACAGCCCGCAAACTGCATTTAGTTAATTCTAGACATGTTCTTGATAAAGATACATTATTGGGCCAAACAGCACACTTTTGTTCCTATTTTAGGAGGGAAACGTTCCAGTAGAGAAAAAGCAAACATGTCCACTGCCTTTTCGCTGTCGACATTTCAATACCATTGCCACATTCTGATCTTTGTAAGCCCTCAGCAAAAATGATTGCTTGTAATCCTTGCACAAACGCAAGTTAAAGACTTTTTTCATTGGCAGAAAGTGGTACAAGCCAACTTTTGTCTGACTTAAACTACACAACTATGCACATCTACCTGTTGCAGCAGAAATTTGAGGTCCAAAGACTGGTGGTAACGGTGCGAAGAGGGGAGCAACACTGCCCGCAGTCACGGTCCCCGCAACAGGGGGACATCCATCGGCAGGCGTAACACTTGCGTTGGCCACAGATCCAGAGGAACGAGGCCGTCCCCGTGGTCTCCCTCCCGCAGCAGCACGTGTAGATACAGAGGAACGCTTAGACTTCGGCATCGTTACAAACAAATTAAACTTCCGAACAAAACCAGAATATGCGAAGTAAAAACTTCGAAAATGAATTATTAACCAAGGGGAAAGAACAATCCGACTGGCAAACTGCTCTGACAAGAGTGACCACTCAAGCCTTGAGGTTTTGACTTTATACCATACACGACCTTGTGTCAATCAACAGTTGTCCAAATGGGTGCCTGAAAGGAGGGGCCTGTTCCTGGCCTCCAAAACCAAACAACCGTCTTGGGGTAATAAATTCTTTGAAGCCTCATGGGCCTCAAATGAATTAAAAGTAGCTAAAACAGTCCCTGGTGTTTATGAGTGGGATTCAAAGTGTAAGCGGTTGCTGATCTGTTAATCCCCCTGGGGTAATTGCTGTTTCTGACTTTTCCTGGTAGGTTTGTGCTTGTCATCTAGATCCTGATTTCTTCATTGAAAAAGTCTTCTCAAGGTGGGTGGCATTTTTGGAAGAATGTTTGACAATAACTCTATTGACCCCTTGCATACAGCCATCTTACAAACTTGGACACAGGAGGTTTTTTAAATTGTTTTGCATAAACACCTCATTCTCAGCAATCCATGGTGTGATCTGGGTAAGTGACCTAAAGACAAGATGTTGGGTGCATAATGATACTAATTTGTGACATCTGTTTGATTAACCTGCCCTCTCCCAGTGCCAAAATGGAGCCAAATACCCTATCTATCAAAACCTACTGAGTGATAGGTTGTAATACACACAAGCTGTGAGAGAGGAAGGGGGTTGGTTTTTTGATAGGCTGTGATAGTTATAATCGTAGGAACGTTAATATGGGATATATCTGGTCTTCAATTTCCTTATACTTTTTTGCCCTGCATACTACTGCAAGTGCCACAAAGGAAATGTTGCACTTGTCCGTGTGCAAAATGGAAAAATCTTTGGCCACTCCTCCAATTAAAACAAAAATTTGCCTTGAATTAAAGAGCCTTTTCTCATCTCCAAATGGGCCGCGTGGAAAAGAAAACATATTAAGAACAGTGTGTTAATGTGATCAAATTGTCACAGTTTGAGTTTAACAGGCCCTGCTTAGGAGTTAAAAAATTGATGAAGTTTGGCTTGATGGAGCTAGAAGTATCAGATATAACCCACAGGAAGTACATGCGGCAACATGTTAGACAATGAAAAGAGAACATGGCGTGCTGTTGTATGAAGCATGACCTGATGGAATGACTTGAACAGGTCATGTCACTGTCTGAAAGATGTACAAGCACAGGGCAGTATGTACGAATACACTTTGAAGTCATTAGGGAACTTCATTGTTTAACCACTTGGATACAGAGGATGACCATAGCCACGGTCGTCTATACACGCATTCCTCCACGTACTCAATCCATTGTTTGCCTATTGTGTGTATTACGCTTGGCTGCACAAGCTCGTATTGGCATACCAACACCCCATTAATAACAGCCAGTCAGAAGGGGTTAACCCAGCTTGCGTCGTTGGAATTTGTATTTGCAACGGGGAGGTGAGTTTGTCTCACCAACAGTGGAAATTACCCCGCCTGGGTCTATAGGTCTGAAAATTGAGATAATTTCTCTGGAATCTGTTGAAGAATTAATAATTCTGTTGAAGAAATAATTAATTCTGTTGCAGAATTAATCATTCTTCAACAGATGCCATGGAAATTATCAGGGGTAAGATTTGTCAGGATTTTTTGGTCAGTATTTTTTTGACTGATTTCAGAAGTTTTAAAGAATCTCTATGTGATCTGGAATTCCTAAGATGTTACTCTGAAGGAGTTTTTACCTGTAAGTGGATATTGACCAATAGAAACAGGTATTTTAAGGGGTGCCTTTAGGCAAATACAAACCATAGACCCTACGTGTGCTCTGGGGTCATCGGCGAGCCCCAAACACTGCAGATTTCGTAGATTTTTCCAATCTCTTATTATTCTCTGTTTAGATCTAGGCCCAGGAAAACCTTGAGGGTGGTAGCGTTGGAAATTAAAAATGTCGCCAACCCTACAACCCTACCACCTATCGTAACCCGTTATCTAGATTGCCTTGTATTGGGTGATTTCAATTAAAAAAACAAAAACAAACAAAAACACCCCCCCCCAAAAAAAAACCAAATGTTAATTATCTGTCATGATTGATGTCATAAGGAGGGTTTTCAATACCATTTACCTCCTTGCTTTGATGATCAATTGCATTTGTCTGCAGCTTTAAGGTCCTGGAGACACTGACCTTCAACCAGTCTCACAGCAATAGTAAACTCGAGCCAGACAAAGAGGCCGCCATGTTGGAGAGCGCCCTCACTCTCTTGGTGACACTTCTCGGCACCGGAACGCATATGGGTAAGTATAAGAGCCGAATAATAGTGCACTTGTAATAAGCCATCGTGCATGTAGGTTCAAACCAGTGTGTATGAGGTGGTTGGGACACCTGTGTTTATCTCAATTGATGAATTGTATTTATTGTTTTGAAGCACTGAAGTTCTTGTAAGAGCAAGCTTGAGCAATTTTGACAGGCATTAGACTCTTGCCAGAACCCTGTCTGGACGGGTTAACCCTTTCCGTACCACATCGTTTATTGGCTTATCTTCCCTCGGTACCTCAAGCTGAAAAAGCAGCTGACTGTTTGCTGAATGGTTGTAGATTCAACCAAAGATTTCACTCTCAAGGGTTGATTGAAAACGAAAAAATGTTTGTTCCTTGCAAATTACTCTTTCATATAGTGTAAACATTTCAAAAGTCAAAACTGCTAAAGTTGCAAAGTTATGGCTGTTTTTTTTTCTTCAATATTTGCAGGAGCCACTGATGAAGAATTACTTCGTCAAGAAATGGTCACCCTACTGTGTATGCATGACACAACACACAGCCGGCTCACTGATCAAATATCCTTTATTCTTCTTGTTAAAAGTCACGGGGGTGGGGGGGGGGTGTGTGGCTGATGCTTTGTCCAAAAGATGTGGTCTAGAATAGAATGATTCAGTTAGCGGGCCTTCCATTTCTCCTGACTCCAGTACTGCATGTGGTAGGGCTGTTCATTTTCGAATAATTAAGTATTCGATTATTTGAAACTGGGTTTGACCGAATATTCGAATATTCGATACTCGCCGATCAAGTTTTTTACGCAACAGCTGCAACTGTTTGCCGCGCCGATAAAAAGTTGCACGCAAAGCACGCCGGCATTTTACGTGCAGCGATCGATATTGTGGACTGCCCAATTGACCTTGCTATTGTATGCACCTGTTGTATCCGGATCATTACGGGTACGTATTATGGTATAACATTCTGATAACAAGAAACCAAAACTCCAGCCTGTGTTTTTGCAGTAATTATTTTATATGTGTCAAGGGTTTTACGCACGGGAACAATAAACTGCCGTCCACTGCTCAGTGACGTAATTGTTCTATTAAAATAGCATCAGAGTCGTATCTGTACATGCATATTTCTTTTCTTCGAATATTCGAACCGGCAAAAAGGTATTTTTTTCCCACTGGTGTGTCAAAACTGCCATAATTGCTCCAATGACCCTGTACATAGAAACCTGATATCCACAGAACACAGTGAGGTGTCTATAATGTATCATAACGACAAAACCCTTTGGTTAAAGGCAGTGTACATCATTGGTCATTGTTGCAATTTTCAAAAATGGGCGGATTTGGGGGTTAGCATGTTAACTCTTCCGCTACGGCGCGCCGCTCACAGCGGCTCGAAAAAGGCCTATTCCTGCCGGCAAGCCGCTCAGAGCGGCTCATTGTAAACATTCTGTAAAACAATTACGTCACAGCCCCTATTATAGTACCGTAGTGAAAGAGTTAAAGGAAATATCGTTTCACTGATCTGTTCAAAGTTTTGCATTTTGGGATGCGAAAAAACCGAGAGAAAAACGGCACTCGTTTTCAACCGTCAGGTGGATGATAGCCTTTAGTAAAGGCGCGCGTGGCTATCTGGGTACGTAACGCGCCCCGGATATGCCATGGCGCCATCATGTCCGGGGCACGCCACTTGTCCGGGTAGCCACACGCGCCTTGACTAACGGCTACAGGGCAGTTTTCCAAAGATATAAATTTTCCCTTTTCTTGACAACGACAGCACACCTAGTGCCATAATTTTACAGGATGATTGAGACTACATGTACTATTAACTTACAGTCTAGTGAGGTATTTCGTAATAATTGAGTAAAACAAAAATTGGAGAATTACTAATCGTGAAAACTACGTGTACTGTCGTTGTCAAGAAAAGTGGAAATTTATATCGTTTTCCAACGATTTCCAGCTGGAAATCATTGGAAAACTGCCCTGTAGCCTTTAGTCAAGGCGCGTGTGGCTACCCGGACGAGTGGCCGCCACGGATATGCTGGCATATTCGGGGCGCGTCACGCGTCCAGGTAGCCACGTGTGCCTTGACTAAAGGCTATCATCCGCCCGACGGTTGAAAACGAGCGCCGTTTTTCTCTCGTTTTTTTTTTCGCCATCCAACAACGCAAAACTTTGAACAGGTCAGTGGAACGATATTTCCTATAAAATACTAACCCCCAAATCTGCCTATTTCTGAATGTTGCAACAATGACCAATCATGTACACTACCTTTAATAAACATATGTTATAAATAGCGTGCAAGGGGATTTCAGAATCCAAGGAGATTTGGTGAGAATATGGTATATGTACATGTGTATTTTAGGACACACCGTATAGGAGCTACAATGTATACGGTATTCTATTTTATGAATTTTTTTGGTTTCCTGACTGGGCTAATCTGGGAAACTACAATCATGTGGTCTTGTTAAGGAACAAGATGCATTTCAATTTAGAACCTTTTAAAAAATATTCTAAATTGATTACAAAAAAAAAAAAAATGAAAAAATTAACCTCAACTTCCGATCAATCTGTTGTTCAAATTTGTATAGACGAATCCGGCGACCAAAATTAGAAGCATTTACTGCGGTGGCGAGGCGCTCGCGTGCGTGTTAGACGCACGCGCTCGACGTAGCTTCGACTAACGGGGTGTTTACAACTTGCCAAATGCGCACGCGACTCAAATTAAAGAACGCGGGCAGCCTGCACGCGAGCTTGGCACCACTGTAAAAATGGCGTCGGCGAATTCCTGTATAGCTTAAAGACAGACTGTAGCATCCACATTATGTGTACTCGGTGTTTGGCACCAAGACGTTCAGAAAAGAGTTCCTGGAATTGCGCAAGTGGCATGCTTTGTTCTAACTTATTTTTATGGCAGTCACCCAATACAAGGCTAAAAGCCACTCTAGGTAAAGGGCTACAACAGAGGTGGTGGGGTTGGCCACATTTTAGGTTGCCAGACCAACCACCCTTAAGGCCCGTTCTCACTTGAACGATTTTTTATACAACTGCGGTGCGACTATAAAATCGTACAGCCGTGCGATTTCCATACGAATTTCCCTGTTTCTTTCCCGCGCAGTCTCATTTGTACAACTGTCGTGCGACAGCCGTTCAACTCTGGTGCGACCTTTCCTTCCGAAACATCCGATCACGGTTCAAGTTCCGTGCGACTGCCGTACAACCTGTACGAGTCCCGCGCAAGCGCCGTGCGATTTTTGTTCAACTCGCGTGCGACCTGTGCGCGACCTGTGCGCATGCGGTACATTCGCCGTACAACCAATCAGAGCGCCGTGCGACCGCCGTACAAGCGCCGTTCGATCCGCGCGAATCGCATAAAAGCAGGGCCTTTTGGCGTCAATCTTCATAACCGCACTTGATGTTTGACTGTCAACAAGTATTCAACACAACACAACGATGCCACCGAATAAGAGTGATGGCAAGAAGGCAGGCAGCAAGAATGGCACGGCCGAGCCGTGCGACTCTCTTCAGACTCCCGTGAGACCTATCAGACTGCCGTACGACTGCCGTGCGACCCCCATGCGACCAATGCGAACTATGCGAACCGTGTGATAGTCGTATGGAAATTTTCAACATTTGAAAAAACTCGCACGGGCATTTGACCCGTCCGAATTACACATGACATCCCCTACAACCTGTGCGAATCATCAACAGACTGCCGTGCGACTCCCGTACGCCCTGTGCGATTTGGTAGTCGCACGGCATTCGCGTAGAAAATTGTTCAAGTGAGAACGGGGTATTACGGTTTTTCTGGGTCCAGATCTAAATAGAGGATAAATCTTCAATAGATACCAAAGAAATTATCCCAATTTTCAGATAGACCCTGCTGCGAATATAAGATTGGTGTCTGCATTATTGAGTGATGAGGTTAAAGATATGTAGTGCAAAAGAAAGATTTCTTGACTCTCAGCTGTACATCCCTGAGAAGACCGGACTATTCAGCACCAATGAAAACTTTGAGCCTATTCTTGCTGAGGTATGTTTATCTATTATCTCATTCTAAATTTGAGATTTAAAAAGTTAGAGATTACAGTTAATCGCAGCATTAATCTATACACAATTGGCCAACATCAACATTATTATGGCTTGTTTCGTGGTCATAAACTATTTGGTCAAGTTTCGTCTGAGTATATGTGACGCGGTTTTTTAAAACCAGGCGGAATTGGGCGGAGCTACGAACTGAGGAACAGCTGCAAAATACCTTAGGGGAGATTGTTAGCAATTTTGAGATTTTTGGGTGTAGATCCTGTGGCACTTTTGAACATGCAACTAGGCACTTTTGAACATGGGCGTAGATCCTGAGGCACTTTTGAACATCCAACTAGGCACTTTTGAACATGGGTGTAGATCCTGAGGCACTTTTGAACATCCAACTAGGCACTTTTGAACATGGACGTAGATCTTGTGCCACATTTGCACATCCAACTAGGCACTTTTGAACATAGGCGTAGATCCTGTGTCACTTTTGAACATCCAACTAGGCACTTTTGAACATGGGCACTTTTGAACATGGGTGTAGATCCTGTGGCACTTTTGAACATCCAACTAGGCACTTTTGAACATGGGCACTTTTGAACATGGGCGTAGATCCTGTGGCACTTTTGAACATCCAACTAGGCACTTTTGAACATCCAACTAGGCACTTTTGAACATCCAACTAGGCACTTTTGAACATGGGCGTAGATCCTGTGGCACTTTTGAACATCCAACTAGGCACTTTTGAACATGGGCGTAGATCCTGTGGCACTTTTGAACATCCAACTAGGCACTTTTGAACATGGGTGTAGATCCTGTGGCACTTTTGAACATCCAACTAGGCACTTTTGAACATGGGTGTAGATCCTGTGGCACTTTTGCACATCCAACTAGGCACTTTTGAACATGGGCGTAGATCCTGTGGCACTTTTGAACATCCAACTAGGCACTTTTGAACATGGGCGTAGATCCTGTGGCACTTTTGAACATCCAACTAGGCACTTTTGAACATGGGTGTAGATCCTGTGGCACTTTTGAACATCCAACTAGGCACTTTTGAACATGGGTGTAGATCCTGAGGCACTTTTGAACATCCAACTAGGCACTTTTGAACATGGACGTAGATCTTGTGCCACATTTGCACATCCAACTAGGCACTTTTGAACATAGGCGTAGATCCTGTGTCACTTTTGAACATCCAACTAGGCACTTTTGAACATGGGTGTAGATCCTGTGGCACTTTTGAACATCCAACTAGGCACTTTTGAACATGGGCACTTTTGAACATGGGCGTAGATCCTGTGGCACTTTTGAACATCCAACTAGGCACTTTTGAACATCCAACTAGGCACTTTTGAACATCCAACTAGGCACTTTTGAACATGGGTGTAGATCCTGTGGCACTTTTGAACATCCAACTAGGCACTTTTGAACATGGGCGTAGATCCTGTGGCACTTTTGAACATCCAACTAGGCACTTTTGAACATGGGTGTAGATCCTGTGGCACTTTTGAACATCCAACTAGGCACTTTTGAACATGGGTGTAGATCCTGTGGCACTTTTGCACATCCAACTAGATTTTGACCTTTTAAATAGTAGGAGGTATTTATTAATGAACACCACTGTAATGAACACTTTTTGTTGATCCCATTCGTTATAATGGTGTTCTCATCTACTGTACCTGTTTTGAATAAATAGTGTGCCAATTTCTAACTCATTTTTTCAAAATAGGAAACCCATTTATAAACGTCATTGAAAAGATGGAGTAGTATGAAGGATTTTAATTCTTTTTTTCTCTCAACATTGGTCTGTGTGTTAATACGCCAGAGTGGAGAATTTTTGGAAATCTCTCCTATATTGACATGCATGACTAGGTTGCCGACTATCACGACCCAATGTCCGAGACAGCGAGTGGGGGTTTCCAGCAAGGGCGCTACTCACCCAAGCCCAGCATTTGGGAGAGAGAATTTGACCCGGTCCACGTCCTACTCAGGGTGATGCAGAGAAAGGATTTCCAGAGCGCAATGGATCGATACAGCTCACAGTGAGTACTGCTAGATATCACAATCAGGTTTATGTGTGATTTGAAGCTTTGCATGATGGAGAATGATGAAGACCTGGGAAATTTCCCAAAGTCAGAACATATCCCGAACTTGTGTCCCTTATAATTTACAATAAGAAGCAAGGCAATTGGGAATCAAGTTTAAGTATTCGTATTCACAAATATGATCAATAGGTCAAATTTCTTGGATTGTGACTACTATGAACTTTAATTACAGCTGTTATATTTACAAGGGTTTAAAGTTTGTTATTTACAAATAGTATGCCAATTCAAATATTATTAACCCTCCTACTATTACAACTATCACAACCTATCGAAAAACCAAATCCCCTCCTCTCCCACAGCTTGTGTGTCTCAACCTGTCACTCGATAGGTTTTGAAGGTGGTTGGCTCTATTTTGGCACTGAGAGAGGGAGGATTAATTATTCATTGGATATGGAGTTGTCACCATCTGGGCATGGCTTGCCAGGTGGTTGTCTTAGGAGACATTGGCCTTGCCGTTGTCCTGCAAGCCCACTGTTGAGTCTAACTAGATTAGGTTACCCTCAGATCCTCAGAAATTGGGCCTCGGTGTATATTCATCTATCTTTGATGTGTGCCTATTTTCAAGGCTAACTGTATCCACCAAGTGCGTCTGTTTCCCAAGGCTACATGTAACTAGCCCTGTTTTGTTGGTTTTTCCCAAACAGTATGAAGCAAACAGGAAAGCACTCTGGGAACAGTGACCTGTGGCCTCCATTCCAGCCGCTCAGGTATCCAGACCCAGCCTTCAGAAATCTGTACCAGCTTCTACACAGCAAGATTCTTCACGGTGCTGTATTTATCATTCTCTATAAGGTACTGCCTATTAGTGAGATTGGACAATACGTATTATGCTAATTTCAAATACAGGATGAGTAAAAACAAAAAGTCGAACCCGAATGTTTTGCTGTCATTTCTAAGGATATTTTGCATCAGTCATTCTTAAGCCTATGGGCATCAAATTAAATTTCATAGGTTTTTGTTTTTCAGTACAAAAACAATCATTTTACAGATGAAATTATTCTGTAGGATTTGTAGGCCTTAACATGTATAATAACGCTTCCAGTGCCCTATTTTCATGCTCTTGACAAACACCTCAGTTGCCAACCACTTTGAATTTTGTTTTTATTATTATTATTAGTATTATAAATCTCCTGGATGCGGCAAATGGGCGACTCTTCCCAAAATAACCTTATTGGGGCGACACGAGTGTCGCCCTTTTAGAGCACTTTCTCAACGCACCTTACTAAAAAACACTCCAAAGGGGCGACTTTCACAATAGGGCGACAGTTATGTGTCACCCTATTCGACCAGGTCACCCTAACCCACTCTTTTCCAGGATTATGTGTTGCCCTAACCGGCAATTGAGGAAAATTATTATTATTATTATTATTATTATTATTTAATTAATTTATTTTTTTAAATATTTTTTTTTACAAAACACCTTTTTGAGCCCTGTATTGACTAATTATTCTCAATGTGAGGTTTTCTTTTAAGCAAAAGTTTGCCATCTCAGTAGCTCCAGAACCAGGTTTAAAATATGCCCAATTCATACAATGCTTCTTTGATTAGTCAAAGCTATGCTATCCTTTACCTTTACAACTGTACGTCCTCTTTATATAAAGTACTAGCCTGTTCCTACATCTGGGCTGGTGCTTCTGCTTGTCACTTACCTTTATTAGATAGAGTAAAGATTTGTGAAGCGCATTGTTCAAGAGTTGGGCTCATCCTTACAATCACTCTCACACCAGAGATCTGTTGCTACTCTTAGGCCCTGTCCGAATTACTTGGCTACGGCTTGAAAGTATACACAAGTCTATGTGATGTGGCTGCAGCCACTACCATAGACTTGTGTGTAATTTCAAGCCGCAGCCAAGTAATTCGGACACGGCCTTAGTCTGTTCTATAGATTAATCCGACAAACAAAATTAGAAGCCATCTTTGGGTACCCAATCGGGCGGTACTACGCTCGCGCACGCGTCATACACATGCTTATATTGGCGATTGTGTAGTGTAGGGCCCCTCTTTAGTTTTGATCAAAATAGAGTCAAGGGTATTTTTTCTCATTCCAAAATGACCTTTTTTTAACCTAAAGCAGACTTCTCTTAATTCTTTTGACATCTTTTAATTTTTTTTTTGAACAGTTTATTGCGGTAGAAAATGCAATTTTCTTACGTGTTTACGGCAGTTGCCATGCGAATTAACGTTCCGTTTTGTCGTCTTCATCGCCGCTTTACCCCAAAATTTCCCTTAAAAACTAAAACCCTGCCCTTTATCAACGCCATACCTGTTGGTTTGTAATGTCGCTAACTAGTTTGGCAATTCCATGAACCTAAAAGTGGATTTGTATTTCCTTATAGGGAACAGGGCCCTACACTACACAATCGCCCTTATATTTGAGGCGCGTGTTTACTTTGGCAATCCTGTTGGGCAAAGGCGCACAGAGTGCGCGCGTATGACGAGCGCGCGTGTATGGTACTGCTCGATTGGGTACCCAAAGATGCCTTCTAAGTTTGTTCGTCAGATTAGTCTGTAAGTTTTCATTTTCATGGTAAATGTTCCACCGGCTTGTCCAGCTTGGTTCCTTCAGTCAGGGTGTCTGAGCATGAAAGTCGGCTTTCCGCCTGTTCCCACCAGTATAGTAGCTGTTCCTAGATGTAGAATGAAAAGCTACATGTATGCCAGAGATGTAGTCGAGTCCATCACAAGTCCCTGCAAGTCCCTGCAAGTCCCTGCAAGTCCATCACAAGCCGTCCAGTCCTCATCCCAATCACAAGCTATTCAAATGAGCTTTGACAAAGGCATTCCTTTGTCATTGTTCATCCAGTTACTTGTGACCGGCTTTATGAAAGGACTTCTGACTGGGCTTGCGAAAGTACTTGTGAAAGTACTTGCAGAGACTCGACTCCAACTCCGATGTATGCCGATATCTTTTCTCCTCGTTCCGTATCTCTATTGAATTCTTTGCCTGTGCATGATTCTTTCTGCCCTAAAACGTATCTCATCATCTCCTGCCTTTTGCATATCTTTGATTCTTTTTTCACCCTGTACCTGGACCACGTGTACCTGAAGAGGTTCTTTTTTTAGCCTTGCTCGGGGAAATCTTGTATTACAACATGGATACTATCAAGCACGTCCTCTTATAAGTATCCCATTTTGTTGATTTGGCCAGGCTGTGAACAGTAAATCCATCTGCGAGCCTGTACTCTACCTATGCATTGCCCTATTAGACATGATGCTACAACGCCTACCAGACACCATTGCACCAAAGGTAAGAATTTTATACAAATAATGGAGCATTTCATATTGTCCATGTGCGATATTTATTGCGGTATACCGCTGTTTTCTTTGCAGCGTGACATTCCTTACCTCAAACCTAGCTGATGAATGGGAAGCCAGGTGGCTTGAATAACTGAATAGTTATGAGGTCAACTTGGAGCTTGGAGCTCATTAAAGCCCAGTTGGATTGTCTAAGATTTCCAGTTTGCAGCAGTCAGACCATGGACAAAGAACCCGATCAGTACATGTAGTAAAAACGACTGCAGGGTTCTCAGTCCTGGGGAAAAGCATACAGTGTGACGGACCAGCCCTCCAATGTAGTACTAACAGAATGCTGCTGTCAGGCCATTTGCCTAGAGGCTTCTTCAGTCACAGGAGACTATGGATGTGCGCCCTGATGTTGTTTTCCAGAATTGGTACAGTAGTTGAACTGTGTTTCATGTGACTGCAAGCCCCCATGCAAGAGTGACTGTCTCTGTTGCAGTTGCTTTCAGCAGGAACTAAACTCTATCTTTGTTTTCTGCGCGTGCGCTTCACTTTGGCCAGCTGCTGTCTTCAAGAGCTTCTATGCCTGTCTGTACTTTGCATCGCCACCTGTCATGATCATAGTCTTGGTTCCAAGACGTCCTTCGGTGCGACGTATAGCGCGCACGTACGGCCGGCCGGTCAGAGCTGTACAGCGCCCTCTACACACGCACGCCAAGGCCAAATCGCCAAGGACGTCTTGGCTATCTCGCACGTTCTGCTCGAGAACTGTGTATTTGCATGCACGTGTGACGTAGTGCGCGTATAATCGCGTGACTCACTGGTCTAGTTTCCCCCGCGCCATAAACCTTCAGATACGTACGTACGTTACCTGACTAGCCAACTAATTACTAAAACATGATGTTCTCCAGTGCGCAAGCGCCATTATTCTTTTGACCTGCCTGTTAAATTATGCATATATTACATACAGGTCGCGCGCAGTTCCCTGCGAAATAGCCAAAACGTTCTTAGAGATGTGGCCTTGGTGTGCGTGTGTAGAGGGCGGTGTACACTGTACAGCCATTAACCTGTGCGCGCTGTATGGCACCGCGCGATAAGGACGTCTTGAACCTAGACTATCATGATCACTGACAATCTCCTCCCACTGTGGCTCATCAGTATTTGAGGCTTTGAGATCACACTTGCAGACGTCTTTGCAGCGCATGTTTCGGGCGGCCGGGCAGGTCTGTGGCAAACTGGCAATCTCTCTGTACCAAATGTCCTCAGGGATTCTGCCATGCGGTGAACATGGCCTAACTAGCGGTGCTTGAAGCGGTGTGAAATATTAGGATCAATAACATTTCCAAAATTATGCCACCGGGACTTATCCATTTTAACTGAACAGGTGAATAGTGGAAAAGGTTCACACAGGCATGCAACTTTTCCGCGGATCCGCGGATTTCCGCATTTAAAAAAATCCGACCGTAGAAAAAATCCGCGCTTCAGCTCGTTTTCCACCGTGCCGACCGCGGAATCGTCCACCAACATGACCAATATTGCTAGCGCACATCGTCTGGCTCCGTATTTTGTATACATACATTACATAGAAAGGTGCAGGACACAGACTCCGTACACATTCTGTCGCGTACATGTATAGTCTTGCCGTTGTATGAACTAGTCGCTATAGCTCCCTCAATCAACTATAGACTGCATTTTTTTTCTCGCGTCAATGAATACAATACAATACATCGAGATACGGACACTATACCTACATGTACATGTTTGCACGACGTCGTAGGAGCTTCACGCTAGCGCTACGTGCTCGCATGTTATTTTCCGTGTTTTTTTAAATTGAAGAGTTGCATGCCTGTTTACAGTAATGCTAAAAAGAGATTATTGTGCTGATCACAGTGTATTTCTCTTGTAGACTCCAACTCCAGACGTTGTGCAGGATGGTGACTTCTCAGCCATGTTCCCGGACAACGTGATCCTGAACAACTTGGGTCATCGCATCAACAGGGTGGAGATCCCTACCGTGACTGTGTATGAAAAGCCTTCTACATCAAGACAGGTACAGACATGGACATCTCTACTGACCAGGGGCCAATTTCATGAAGCTGTTAAGCACACAAATTTGCTTAGCATGAAAATGTCTTGCTTAATAGTAAAAACTGGTTACCAGCCAAAATTCCATGTAATTTTCATACTAAGCAAACAACACCTGAATGCCAGTCAAAAACAATATTCCACACATGGAAATCTGGTTGGTAATCCAGTTTTTATCAAGGAAGCATTTGCATGCTAAGCAAATTTTTGTGCTGAACAGCTTTATGAAATTAGCCCCAGGGAGTGTGTAAATTGACATTCCTGTATATATATGCCTGGCATTTATTCTGGTAGTGAAATATGAAACTGAAATGGGATTTCACAGCAAATACATGTTCAGCATCGTCAGTTCATGATAAATGCGGAATGGCTTACTATTGCTGTGCATGCTTAAAGTGTGTAAGAATTAATCATGGATCCACGTTTGACCAAGAAGTAATTAACCATTCATAAATGCCTCAGCGAGTTTCACTATCCCTATTGGTCGAGGTGCCTGTCACGTGGATGGAAGTTGTTTAAACACGGCGCGTCATAACCAGCTGTTCTCAGCCGATACGCAACAGAGAGAGCGTAGTAGGTGCGCGCACAAGATGTACTGAACTTCATAATGTAAGACAACGCTAATACACGCGTATAAAACGCAGCATCTCATGCGTGTGCACACGCGACAGATAGGCGCGGAGCGCCTTCACACGCTCACAAGGCCGATACGTACGCATGTGTTTTGTACTGAGCAAATGGGAGAAAAAGTGGGGTGAAAAAGCTTCGCATTTGTCCTTTTTACGGGAGGTTTTTGCATTTTTCGTAAGAAGGCATTTAGAATGGGGATAAAAATGTGATGATCCGGTCTTTACCAGTCAATAATAACCTTGAAGGGTCGTGACCGCTGTTAATGGACCTCGCCTGAGGCTCGGTCCATTACCAGCGGTCACGCCCCTCCTCGGTTATTATTGACGTGGTAAAGACCCTGTCATCACACTTTTATCCCCTTATTTCAGTACCACACTGTTTGTTGGCTTATCTTCTTCCACTACCGCATTGTTTGTTCCGTCAAGCATAAACCACTCAAGCAGAAAAAGCAGCTGACTGCTTGCTGAGTGGTTGTAATGTATTTTCAACCAAAGATTTCACCCTCAAGAGTTGATTGAAAAGGGAAATGTGCGTAAAGTTTGTTCCATGAAAATGACTCTTTTCATATGGTGTAAAAATGGTGGAAAAAGTTATGGCTGTTTTCTTTTCTGGCCCACTTTATCAAACATGAACTGGGGAAAGATCGGACAGAGATTTCTCAGAATATTATAATGGTGACACATGAATTTGATAGCACCATTAGATCTGAACAAGCTTTCTGTTGGTATAAGAATTACGTATGAACGTTTCTTGAAAGGTTGTTTGGATGCTCTAGCATGTGGCTTCCTTGTCGAGTAAACTCCATAAGGGGCCGCCCATAAAGTACGTACGCACGAAATGCTGACTTTTTTTACCCCCCCCCTCCCCCCCCCCCTGTACGCATGGCATATGCAGTGGCTCCAACCCCCCCTCCCCCCTGTACGCATACGCATTCCATATCTCTTTTTGACTTCTCAGACTACCCTATTCTAGCATCATTAAACGTCACAGTACACCTGCTGTAGTAGTATGATTCGTATGTCGCATCCAAAGTCTGAAATAAATCACAAAATGTTGACAGAAAAAAATGCAAACATTTTTATTAACGGACCTGGAAATGATGGAACAGTAATATATTTTGAACCAAAGCAGCAGTCAATGATGACATGAACCAAAAAAGAAAAAAAAAATACCCTGATACACAATTTTTTGCATAGTTTGCTCTTGACGTTTCATGAGTGGTTTATTGAGATAGTGAATAATGCTTTTCACAAAAATATGTGTTTGAACAAGAGGCAGTCGATAGATATACAAGACGTATCGTTTTTGTTTGTTTTGTTTACCTCCAGTACAAGAGCGATTTTGGACAGCACGCGGGTGAAATTGATACAAGTACACGGATACATTTCCGGTGTACACTGCCAGTTTATAAAGCAGTCTTTTAGTTGCGGGCTAAAAATAGGCCTGAAGTTGGCTGGCGGTGGCGCTGGGAAGACTAATTTACTTTTGGTTGGGGTATAGGGTACTGTGTTATAACTGTTTTTTGATGCACACAAGCTGGTCCTGGTAGTTATTTATATGAGAGAGTACACTGATTTCATGACAATTCATTAAATGCAAATTGTCGGTTGCGTACGGTACGCATTGGCTTGGACCCCCCTCCCGCCCTGGAGGCAGGGTGTACGCAATGTCAACAACCCCCCTCCCCCCCTTCGTGCGTATGTACTTCATGGACGGCCCCTAAAAGGAAAGGGTTAAGCTTGTGAAAATTTTGTCTGAATGTCAATAACTTAATGTCCAGGAACTGGACATTAAGTTTGTTTTTTAAACATTTTTTAAAAAGTTTTTTTGTTAATTTGTTTTTGTTAATTTTTTTATTGAGATGCACTAACATGCCTGTTAAATTCAACCTTCTTTCTCTTTCAAAGAGAACAGTTAGCAGTAGTGCCGACCAGCTCCTACAACAACTACTGCAAGAAGAGGTGAGTATGTTCCACCAGAGCCTATTTAGCCTGACACCGGCCTTCCATGCCCCTGCAGACATAGACGGAATGGAGGAAGAGGAAATATTCGAAACAATAGAAGCCATGGAAGATGAGGAGATCATTGAGATGGACAATGAGGAAGAAGACATTGAGGAGATGGAGTTTGGGCAAGGGGAGGAATATGACGTGGCCACGCCCACAGCTAGTGCTGGAGCAACAGGGGTCGAGGTGCGTGGTTGTGTACCAGATATTAGAACACATCTGACGTAGCACATTAAAGTGTATGGAGAGTCGCTTCATGGCTATTTTTAAGCGGAAACATTTCTTTTGTTTTTCACTGGGAAGTCAGTTTTGTGATTTTAACCTTTTTACTTCCGCCAAACCCTTTTCCTCCAAATTTTCTTTTTTACTGAAATATTACAAAATACTTTACCAGACTGTAAGTTAATAGTAGTCTCAATCATCCTGTGAAATGATGGCACCAGGTGTGCTGTCGTTGTCAAGAAAAGTGGAAATATATATCGTTTTCCAACGATTTCCAGCCGGAAATCGTTGGAAATCTGCCCTGTAGCCGTTAGTTAAGGCACGCGTGGCTACCCGGACAAGTGGCACGACCCGGACATGATGGCGCCATGGCATATCCGGGGCGCGTCACGAAAAGTGGAAATTTATATCGTTTTCCAACGATTGTTACTGCTCTCTATAACAAATGTAGCCTTAATTAATTAACCCTCCTATGCAAACATACATTCTGAGCCATGTTGTTGTATGGGTCAAAATCAGTCAAGGTGATTGTTTTTGACCCTCCTGCCATAGTACAAAACCACATGTAATCTGATCATGTCTGTGTAAAAGTATAGCAGGGGAGGTGGAAGGAAATGTTGACTGATTTTGACCTTTTAAATAGTAGGAGGGCTTTAGCCAAGGTGCGCGTGGCTACCCGGACGACTGGCGTGCCCTGGACATGCTGGCATATCCGGGGCGCGTCACGCGTCCAGGTAGCCACGCGTACCTTGACTAAAGGTTATCATCCGCCCGACAGTTGAAAACGAATGCCGTTTTTCTCTCGTTCTTTTTGCCATCCGACAATGCAAAACTTTGAACAGGTCAGTGGAACGATATTTCCTATAAAATACCAACCCCCAAATCAGCCAATTTCTGTAAATTGCAACAATGACCAATCATGTACACTACATTTAAAAGCCAACATTATAGAACTACTCAGTCCCAAATTATTGTATCAAAGTGATTCTTTTTTTGTGGCACTGGCACTGAGGGTATGGTTCACTGATATTGAGCCTCATTTTCTCAAAACAAAGACCAGCCCCTCACACTGAAAATAGACAAGATAATCTGACCTCTTCACAGTGTGAATATAGGGATGGGATGGGTAACTAGTCCACTGCAAGGCATTAATAATATAATGCCTCCACCCATATTAGACATAGAAGTGTCTCAGCCCAGGACCGGGCTCGAACTTACAACCTGCAGAATTACTGGCAGATCATGAATTCAGTGCTCCAAACCACTGGGCCACGGCACTTCCACATGAATTGCTTATGATGTGAATTATCCCTGCATGAAAAGTTTCTTATTTTCTTATTTTTTGTTTTGGACAGAGGTGTGTTATAAAACACATATGGACTGACATAATTCGGTCACTGCTGCACGTCTATTCCTCCCTCCGGCCTGTGAGTGACCAGAAGAGGGTCCCATTTCCCTCGGCCTTCGGCCTCGGGGGAAATAGGACCCTCTTCTGGTGACTCACAGTCCCTCAGGGCGCATAGACGTGCACTAGTGACCTCATTGCCAGTCCATATGTGTATAATAGTGGGAGCAGCGGACTAGCAGATGATTAGCTGTTTTGATCGCGTGATTTGTTTGAGTTAATTTCCACCGAGCAAGGCATGTTGAAATGAAAAAATGGGTTTGGCGATATAACAAAACAATTGTTTACGCATGGGTCCCTCGGCTTCGCCTCGGGTGCCATGTGTCCCTCGGGTGTAACCCCTTGCGTATGGAAGGACGCCTGTGGGCGCCAAAAAAACAGTGCCACCAGGCCGGATGACGCCTCTGGCCACTGTTTGTGCAGTTTCAATCCATTGTTGGATTATTGTTTATAATACGCTTGACTGCACAAACACATTGTAGCGGCTCGATTTGGCTGCCAGAACCGCCGCGACACCCCGACGTCTCCCGTAAAATACTGTTCCCAAGGGGTTAAAAACGTCATATCCCACATCACAACAGTCAACAATTGTTAAATGTTTAATGGCTGAACATGATCCGTCAACACTCTAAACATGTTTTTTAGTATGTTAACATTCAACAACATAGTTTTTGTTTTCAGTTTTGTTTTTTTGCCCATCACCGACATATTTTATATAACTGTATACCCGGTGTTGTCCCGAGAGATTATTTTGAGAAAAAAATCCCCCGGGTGGGACTCGAACCCACGACCCCCTGCTTTATAGTAAGAAAGTATTTAGAAAAGTGTTCAATTGCTAAACACAGTTTTTGCAGTGTGCATCTGTGCCAAATAACAAAGATTTGACTTGCTGTAATTGGCAAACTAAGATAAACATCAACTCAACCCTGCAAGGTCTAGACCTACCAGTTATTGAGCCCTTTCAAATTCATGTGTGTTGGCAAAAGAGATCCATTTTCACAATGTTCAGCACTCAGGAGCCATTACAGAAGTTTCTTTTTCAATTGCCATACCAGCTGGTGTCACATTGGTACATTTACTCTGTCATAATCCTCTGATAACAGAAGTGCCTCTGCTAATCAACTTGTGCACCCTCCAACTCACACAGTCATGTAAACGGGTGCAATCGTGGACCTCCCATTGTTCCTCTTTTGTTTATACTCTAACTTTTTCGGAAGGCCTCCCATTGGTTTTGTACACGATTTTCAATCGTGGACGTTAGGTCAAACGTGGACCCCTTTGTCTACGCCCGAATTCTTTTGTCCTAGGTCCACGATTGCCGGCATATACAAACTCACACAAGTGTGTAAACACCTTCAATCGTGGACCTCCTATTGTCCCTCTTTTGTTTGTACTTTAACTTTTTCGGAAGGCCTCCCATATGTTTTGTACACAATTTTCAATCATGGACACAGTCGTGGACCTTGTTGTCCTCTTTGTTAAAGCCATTGCATCCTCCAAAGTGCAATAAGAAAGGGTTTAAGTTCCTGTATTCGGTTTTTACATCTCACAATCACTAATGTCCTCTCCGATTGAAAATATTCAGCCCCCAGCTTCTGGCACCTTGGATGAGCCCTCAGCATCCCCCTCGGCTTCAGTGGGACCGTCCAAGAAGGTAGCGAGGGTCAGCACGGTCCTCTGGACCCCCTGCAAGATGCTGACCATCAACGAGTCCATGCTGGAGCTTCTGGTGAAGCTGCACGGCAAGTTAGCTGGCAAGGAGGGCTCTTATACACCACCGTCCATGAGATCGGTGGCCAAAGCGGGATCCCAGCCTGCGGTACAGGTGAGCAAGCTAGGTTCCTTGACAGATTAACGATCAAATTAATGGTGTGTATATTTGTGACCGGCTCTGCAAACAGGGCTATTATGTCGCAAAATTTGAAAAATGAGTTATATACATGGTTGAATTTGTCACATCCTAAGCTTCAATTTGGTGTGTAGGTTTGACCCCTGTGGCATTTTGTGTTCTCGAGATATCTTGACATCTGTATACTCCTATTTTCCCAATTTAATGGAAGTGCATTTAGAGATACAGGCCTTTAAACACAAAAAGTGCTAAGAAATCAGATAGAAGTAATTTTTATCAACATCTATTTTGTCATCTTTATTTATCAATATTCATGTTTCTGAAAATACATTCTGAAAATATAGATATAACAGAAGCCAACAAACCTAAAAAAGAAAATCACTTACGTGAAGATTTTTTCGCCCGCTTCACATAGAACTGACCTGTGTATGCGCACTATCCAACGACCATGGTGCTCAAAGCACAACATTACTACATGTACCTTTTGATGGAGAGAAGCAATTGATGACAATGTCTTGCTCAAGGACACAAGCACCATGACTTGTTTGCTAGATTTAAACCCACGGAACGATCACGTGTCCGGTCTATAAAAATGACTGGCACACTCCCAGCATGATATCACATACATCAGCCAGCTAGCTATTGAGCTGTATCATTGGTACCCATGCAATTTTCACCTACACTGTTGACGATAGTAAACTATGGGAGCAGCGGACTAGCAGACGATCAGCTGTTTTGATCGCGTGATTTGTTTAAATTAATTTCCACCGAGCAAGGCAAGTTGAATTATTTAAAAATGGGTTTGGCGATATAACAAAACAATTGTTGACTGCTGTTATGTGGGATGAGGGACGCATAGCACCTGAGGCAAAGCCGAGGGTGCTATACGTCCCTGAGGGTGTTAAAAACGTCATATCCCACATCACAGCAGTCAATAATTGTTAAGTATCACCCAGATCTTAAAAGTCCAACCAACTGACCATCCAACCAACCACAACAAGACACAGGACACGGGACACAAAGAAGATGATTTAATTGATAAAAATTAGAATGGCCATGCATCAAAGTCTCACTGTACTGCAGCATGTAAAAAGAAGGTTCTCACCTGGGGATGGATGGGAGTGTGAATAGGCTTCCTGCTTCCACCGCCCGTGGCATTGTAAACGCCCTCGTGTCCTGCCAGGCAGCAGACAAATTGTGACACGCTCCAGAAAAAAGGTGATATAAGTCGCGCTATGCATTTACGTGTAATGGCCCTTTCAAGTTGAGAGGGTGAAATTTTTGTCAAAATTCATAATGCCACCGGTTGACATCTCTGCAGTTCAGTCCATTATTTGGGTATTATGTACATTATGCTTGGCTGCACAAACCTCTTGTTTCCGTTTTGCTTGGCTGCACAAGCCGGCATGGCACCCCGGCACCCCCATATGATATCCGAGGACAAGGGGTTAAGCATCTAATGTTTCAGGTTTGGTGGACAACAATGTTGATTTCAGTGAATAAAGGGAGAAAAATTACCTTTTTAGATTGCATTGTTCCTTTGCATTGTATAAGAACTAGCTATTTCAAAGCCTGTTTTCTCTGTTGTGCAATTTGAACTCCACAGAACTAATTAGTATGCAAAAATGCGATATCTCCAGAACGGAAAGGGCTTTGGAGCTCTATCCTGTACCAAATGAAAGCTTACATTGCGGGCTTTCAAAACATACATAAAACTCATTGTTCATATTTTGCGACATAATGTACCTTTCTCCAGAGCGGGTCACAATTGACCTATCGCCGTTAATGACCATTATCCAATCGTAGCGTCTGTTGAACATCACATGATATTTCCTAATTTTGGACAAACAAAAAACATTCTAAAGACGCACATTATTTAGCCGCATGTGCGCCCTGTTCGTTTAAATGCAGTACGCGAACACACGTCAAATTTAACGCAAACGCTCAACTGGCCCATCATGTTTTCATATTTTGTTTGCAGCACATTGGCCAAGCCCTTTTAGCGTAGTTTGTTCTGTCTATATTTTAAGTTTTTCCGATTCTCGGACGGTGAAAATTATGTGAGAGGGGGTCCGGGGAGTCTGCATTGTTCAGATACGCGTTATAACGAGCGGCTGGAAATTGGGAAAAGCTATTTTCCCACTTTTTGCAATAAGTGGTCGCACGAAAGTCTGCATGCACACGTGGGCAAAGTTGTCTCAGAAATCTGAGACAACTCCTGTATCCAGTCAGAGAGAGCGTGTATGCAATGATTCACTGTAATACGCTACTGCGCGTTTCGCGCACCGCATCAACGTGCTGCACGTGTGTAAAGTTGTCTAAGGGGCGTGGTTAACTCGTAAACGGCGATAGATCAATTGATGGGGAAGTTGTGAATCTATTATTGGTACTGCAGGTGGGTGGTGGAACCTTCTACATCCAGCAATTACTGGACAAGATTTGTTGCTTACACCCGGAGAGCCAGACACAATTAGAAGAGTTGTGTCGACTCAAGCAGCAACCTAAAGCTGGCACTGAGGAGACTGACGCACAGAGCCCAGCTACTGACAGGTAGGAATTAATTGTTTGAGGCTAGACCTGCCTCCAGTTTCATGAAACAATGCTAGGGGTGTGCATCGGAACCGGGTACCCGAGTACCCGACCGTTTATGTCAGGAACCGGTTCCAGATAATGGAATCGAGTACCCGTACAACTTTACATTATCGCATAGTATATGTTCCCTGACAATGATAAAGGAAAGGTTTTAAATGTTATTTGTCAGGAATTTTCAAAAATTAAAAACCGACTACATGGGAAACCAGCACATATTTTACGTTTATGGCGCTCACGAAAGTTGACAATGAAGGGAATTTACCGGTCGTGGTCTTTGTAATCTGGGTATAGATTTCAGCCTCGACCAGACAAAATAGCATACCTCATTCCACAATAAGTACAACTGTATAAAGCTTCCGGACAACCGTCTTTTGTGATATGTCGGCGCATGCATGTGCCGGCATATGCAAAGGCAGAGAAGTGATTATACTGGACAGGTGCAGCATTTTTGCGATCAATTTCACAAAAAGCAGCGTAGCTGCGTAATGCATATGTTTTATCATACGATGTTTGATTATAGCAATAGAAATTCGTAAAACTGCAGCGGTGCCATTTTGAAACTTTTTGGTCTCTTTCACTTTAAAAAATTAGTGGCAACTTCCGGAGGAATTTTGAAAGGTAAACTTGCAGCGGATGATACATTCAACATGCTGAGATATGTGGCCTGTTCCCTTGAAATGGATGTAAAGTGCAAAATCTGAAAATCAAGATTATGGTATTTCCTGAAAGTACAGGTTCAAAGCTTTAATTTGATATATATATTTTGTGTTGTGGTATCTCATTCCTAGTCTCCGATACAACTTTTTAGAGTTATCAGAGTCTTGACCCCTTCTTTTGAGAAAATGAAGCTCAAAGTTTGTGAGCTGTGCAAACAAACCTAATTTCAAAATAAGAAATCCCCCCCAAAAAATATTTCGAGAAGAGATTTCGTTTAAGAACTAAGGGATATGACAGAATAGGGTTTTTAAAATAGAAAGTCAAACAAATTGACTTTTCAGTGAAAAATTGTTGTTTCTACTCAGAAAGCCATAGTGCGACTTTACACTCATTTTGTGCTACCAGGTCACATATAATTTGGGTGTAATCTAGAGAATTTGATAAATTTAACAACAAATGGCTCTATGATGCCTATGCTTAGCTAGTTTTATTATATCGGGGTTTCTACAGACCAAATTACGCCACCTAAAATGAGTGTGTAAGTTAATCCATAATTTGTGATCAACAACTTGCGCATTGCGTAACTTTCGTGAAATTGATTTCAATAACGTCATATGTTGTGCAACTTTAATACGTAGTGAAATGTCACGTAAGTGGAGTTACACAATTGTGGAAGGTTCGGTGAAATTGGCTGCAGGAAATTTGTGCAGTCATTTTGTCGAAATATAAGTGATCGGATTAGACAGTATCTATCAAGCTGCTATTATGCAATTCTACCCCATGTACATGTTGGTCAGACAGTTAAACTGAGACTGTTCTCAAGACCCTCCTCAAGACCCTCAACAGTTTGTGGAGGGAAAACGCAGAGAAATCAGGTTGCTTTTTGTGACTTATCCACTTCTATGTGTGACGTCAATTAGAGTATGTTGCTTCATATGCTGTTTGCAGAGCCCCACGTATTTTAGTTCTTGCAGTGAATGCTACTGAAGGAGATATGTTAGGTGATGAGAATCAAATATAGAATGTGCCTCATGACATTTTAGTGAGGCTAGTTTTTCTGTGGCTATTTCTATCTGAGTGTATAAGTCAGAGTTGTATTCGAGTCCCTGCAAGTCCTTTCACAAGTCCCTGCACGTCCCTGCAAGTCCATCACAAGCCCTCCAGTCCTGATCCCAATCACAAGCTATTCAAATGAGCTTTGACAAAGGCATTCCTTTGTCATTGTTCATCTAGTTTCTTGTGACCGGCTTTATGAAAGCACTTCTGACTGGGCTTGTGAAAGGACTTGTGAAAGGACTTGCAGGGACTCGAATACAACTCTGGTATAAGTTTACAAACTATGCAATCCTGTGCCTAATTGGAACCTCACCCAATCTGTACACCAGGCGGAAGAAGGCCCGGGAGGCTCAGCAGAAACTGTTTGCCAAGCTGGCAGCAGAGCAGAAGAAGTTCATCGAGAAATCCCTGGAAACAGGTATGGCAAACTCACAAACAGAACATAAGTGGTATACACAAGTATGTTAACATATCTCACAGAACTCGTGAAACTTCACAATTTTCATATTAACCCTAAATCCAACAGAGTCCAACGGTGACTCATATGAATTTCCTGCTCAGTCCAACACAGTCCAACATGCCAAGTTGCTGGGTACCCAAAAATATAAATGACTTACATGTTCAGTGGAACGCCGCTATAACAAACATTGCGGGATCCACAGATTTTGTTCGGTATAGCGATCGTTCGGTATAGCGATTTTAGCCGCCGGTCCGCCGCGTGCCCATTTTTCAACATGGCATCCGTTCTTTTAAATAGCGCCCTCTTGCGGCATATTTGAAGTGTGCTCTCTTTTGATTGTAATTGAAGGTTTTATTCAATTGTACTACATATTTCCCCTAATTTTGCCGCCTGGAAATGTAATATTCTGCCGCACTTTTTAATATATTTTTAAGTAACTTTTTATTAAAAAATTGGTTTAAAGTTAATTTTAAGGGCCTCGGTAGCAAGCGGGGGATGGGAGGCTCTTAAGTAAAGGGGGCTGGGCTAGTGCAAGGACCATACCATACAAACAGCTTGCGGTTTTCACGCATTAGCGGTGCATTTCTCGCACCCGCTCGTGGATCGAGACACAAATCGATCTTGGCAGCACGTCACCCTGCACGCCCTGGCAGTTACCTAAGGATGTCTTTGAACATGTGTGGCCATTGAATCATGTAATTACATGTTCATACTTTCTAAGCTTACCGAATCCTAAAGCAACAGTTGGCTTTTCCCTTCAATTCATTGGGGAAATACTATAGCCACCTGTCACTCTTTAACATAAAGCTGCGGCCGTTTGGGAATTACAAACAGCCCAAATACCCGATACATTTTATTAATCCGTTGCCTTTTTTGTTATAACAACAATGTTCGGTAAGTTTTGTACACAAAATGTGGGAGCCAAGGATGGTGTTCGGTATAGCGGTGTTCGGTATAGCGGTGTTCGGTATAGCGGTGTTCGGTATAGCGGTGTTCGGTATAGCGGTGTTCGGTATAGCGGTGTTCGGTATAGCGGTGTTCGGTATAGCGGTGTTCGGTATAGCGGTGTTCCACTGTACCTTCTAAATCCAACATAATCCAACTGTGTCTTAATTTTCTGTTGCCTGCTGAATCTGACAGGATGTAACACAGTCCAATTGTCCAAACTATAGCTTATCTCATCAATCCATCAAGGTTTAACAAAAATATCAAACGGTTGGATTCTGTTGGATTTTAATTGATGTAAAATAATTTTACAGGCTTGATTCTGTGAAGCTGGGTTTTGTACATGTAAGTGTATTTTACAGTCCGTTTTGTGTCCGCTGTGTTTTTTAGTACGTAGCCTAACCATAGGCCAAAATCGCAGAGAGCAAGGCCTTGCAAAGTGTTTGGTGGTTTAAAGGTAGTCCACAACATTTGCAAACATCAGAAAACCAAACTACCGAATTATTATTTAATACCTTACTTGACTGTAAGTAAATAATAGTCTCAAGCATCCTGTGAATTCATGGCACCTGGTGCGCTGTCGTTTTCAAGAAAAGTGGAATTTTTGAATCAATTTCCAGTGATTGTTGGCCGACAATCATTGTAAATAGTCTCGTTCCCCGACCTGTTAATTCCCTGAAATCTATAAAATGCTCTGTTTTGTCTGAAGTAGGGTCAGGGAACCAGACTACAAGACAGCATTTTTTCCCTCCCTTTTCTCAGCATCTATGCACACAAAACTTTAAACAGGTCAGCATTACAGTATTTGCTATAAAATACTAACCCCCCAAATCCATTCATTTCTGAAAATTACAGCAAAAGCAAATGTTGTATACTACCATTAATTAAGGATCTATACCTTTGAATGGTTCACATACCATTTGTATTTTGCACGCTGCCTAAATAGGTTGTTGACCAGCAGCAAGCTTAAAGGCAGTGTACATGATTGGTCATTGTTGCAATTTTCAGAAATGGGCGGATTTGGGGGTTAGTATTTTATAGGAAATATCGTTCCACTGACGTGTTCAAAGTTTTGCGTTGTTGGATGGCGAAAAAAACGAGAGAAAAACGGCGCTCGTTTTCAACCGCCGGGCGGATGATAGCCTTTAGTCAAGGCGCGCGTGGCTACTTGGACGCGTGACGCGCCCCGGATATGCCAGCGTGTCCGGAGCGCGCCACTTGTCCGGGTAGCCACGCGGGCAGTTTATTAACGATTTCCAGCTGGAAATTGTTGGGAAAACGATATCATTTCCACTTCTCTTGACAACGACAGAACACCTGGTGCCATAATTTCACTGGATGATTGAGACTACTATTAACTTACAGTCCAGTGAGGTATTTCGTAAAAAAAATTGAGGATTACCAATCGTGCACACTACATTTATTTTTGTGGAAAGAGAGTAGGGTTTTGGTATTTTAGGGAAATGATGGTGTAAACAACGACAAAGGCAAATGCACAACACATTTAACAAAAGTGAAGTTTCACATTGTGGAACCTTGTTTGGAAGCACATTGCAGATAGGCTGATGAAATTAGATTTGTATAACCCAATCTCTGAATAGTCAAAATTAGATGGGGGGGGGCGGGCATTTTTTGGTTGGAAGGGTTAGCCAAAATAGGGAGTTGAAGAAATTGCAATATCTTCCATGGCTCCAACTGCACTAGTGGGCAGGAAATCACCATTTTAACCAAACTATTGTGAAAATTATAAAAAGTCTTTATCCAGATTGTGTGGTGAAGTTGGGGTGTGATCCCTGGCTATGCGGCATTGTTGGTCTGTGATTGCTGACTGGTGTGTCTCAGCCCCCCCCCCCCCCCACCCCACCCCCTCTTCCCCCCCCCCCCCACCCCCTCTTCCCCCCCCCCCCCCCCCCCACCCCCTCTTCCCCCGAACAAAGACACCGACAGTTTGGGAGACGGACAACATACATGTAGGGCAAGATAGCTCAGTTGGTGGAGTGCCGGTGCGGTTTTTCAGGAGGTCGTTTTCTTTTTTTTACTATGAATATTTATTCAGATTACCTTGTCAGTTTCCCTTGTGGTTTGTTTGTCGATATGAAAAGTAAAGTTTGAATTAAAAAAAAAAAACCTCGATCTTACAAAAGTCATTTGGAATTGTAAAAACCACGAACTATTGAAATAAAATGTCCATTGCCCACCTAGCGGATCATCTCAGGATGCTTGTTTTTCCACACCATGTATCAGTCAATTTTCGTATATATCCCATCCTTCTATATCCAGAGGATCCCTTGGATGAATCCCCTATTGCAGATGAGGAGGGAGAGGCAAGGGCAGCGGAGGAAGCCACCAAAAGGGAGATGTTTGAATGCGTAATATGCGGGCAGACAGCGCCCTCTACAAACGAGAAACCAATCGGTATGGTGGCGCTGATGCAGGCATCTGGAGGTAAGCTGCGCGACTTCATCGTTCCCTCTATATGGCACAACCAAGGATTAGAAACCCTTCTGAACCATTTGGGTCAGCTCTGATATGTTGGTCAAAGTGATTGGGGACCGTAGTGCCAGCATTGTACGAAGGATAGCTTCTGAGATCCCCCCTCCCTTAAAAACAATCCAAAACCGCAAAAAGGATAAATACAAATAAAATGTTTAAAATTTACAGTAAATCCTTCACAAGAGAAAAGCAAAATAGGAGGAAAATAAAAGCAGTAGTAATTACCAACCTGTAAGCTCGAACTACTGAGCCACTGAATCAGCTTTGACCACAATTGTTTTTCAAAGCCAGACAGATCCATTATACATTTGACTGTAGCAAAAGCGGAGCCTGCGAAGCCCATGAATTGTGTAAGGGAGGAGTGGTTAATCTGTGGTCGGGCCAGGCCTTTGAAAAGCCCAGCCATGCCCGGACCTTCAGGCTTAATTTCACTCTTGCTATTGTGAGCCACAAATCACCAAACAATAGAGCATCAACTAATCAATAAAGCCCAGCCTCTGCCAGGCCAGGCCTGGTTGTAGCCCCTCCCACACAATCTGTACCCATTCACGGCTGCATCAAAAGATGCCTCAGCTGTCAGTTAAGTCTGGGTGAACAATGGGAGCCCGCTGGACTCCGGAATTAATGGACAGTTTATTGTGTACAATCAGGGGATTATAGAAGCCCGAAGGGGCTTGGCCAGGCTTTTCCACTGCCTGGCCTGACCACAGACTAAACACTCCACCCTAACCTTGTGCAATCAAAAGAAGGTAAAACAGAAGCAGTTTAAAGGTCATCTGCATGTCATCCTGAAGCAGTGTGGCACACCTCCTGGGCAGCTCAAGACTCTTGCAGCCAACTATAGTTTGTGGCACAGTACGTGTCTTATCAGGCCGTCAATGCCTGTAAGACTGCGTTCGCAGGCTCGGGAATTGCGCAGGCTTCGAAGGCATGAATAGCAGCAACGTCCCCCTCCGGGTGGTGGTATTTCTTGCCCCTCTTGTGGAAGGTGCTGCGCCTCTGAATTTGGCCTACGAAGCTGTTGCGGGTACATTCTTCCGACTTATCGAGACCACAACTTCTTCTATGGGAGATCTCTGATGACGACATCTTCCTCTTGACAGACTACCACAATCATAGGTGCTAACACCCAGTGTGTGCAAGGCACGCCAAGCGCGCCCTGCATGATCAATTGTGCTACAAATGCAAGGCCTGGGTTGTTCCTAATTGACAGTGTCTCTGCATGCTGGGCTAATTTGGCCAATGATAACCCTTTGGTTCTGGCTGTCGGGATCTGGGCGGGGTGGGGCTTGGACTTCCACTGCTGGCACCATCAAAGTCAAGGCCTGTCGGCTGGATCTCTGTTTTTGTGTTGGGGTGGGGGGTGGGGCAGGGGGTGGGGGTTGTCAGAGGCTTACGTGGTATCGTAGACTGGCTCTATATAGTATGAAAACAGTATTTTAGGGTGGAGTGGTTAATCTGTGGTCGGGCCAGGCCGTTAAAAAGCCTGGCCAAGCCCCTGGAACACCCGGGCCTTCGGGCTTCTATAATCCCCTGGTTGTACACAATAAACTGTCCATTAATTCTGGAGTTGCAGCGGGCTCCCATTGTTCACCCAGACTTGACTGACAGCTGAGGCATCTTTTGAACCTGCCGTGAATGGGTACAGATTAGTGTGGGAGGGGCTACAACCAGGCCTGGCCAGGCAGAGGCCGGGCTTTATTGATTAGTTGATGCTCTATTGTTAGTTGATTTGTGGCTCACAATAGCAAGAGTAAAAGCAAGAAGGCCCGGACATGGCTGGGCTTTTCAAAGGCCTGGCCCGACCACGGATTAACCACTCCTCCCTTAGCATAGTTGTCGCTATTTCTCAAATTACAGTTAAACGCTGACGAGTCGGTCAAGGAAGTCAGTTGTTTTTTCCACCATCAGCAGATAGTCCAAATGGCCACACCTGAAGCCCTTGTAATTCAATATTTCTGTTAAATTGATACAATCTTTGCAGTGCTCAGCCACCAGTCCCAGGTGTCAGAGGCCCAGGCCCTACCAACGAGTGACAATGAACTCATCAATAAGACGGGACGATGCAAGGATGTCAATCTACAACGGAAAACAGATCTGCTAAACAACTTTGACAAGGTAAAGGGTTTCTTTAAATTTAATAAAACATTTTGCTCAGCAAAAATATATGCACAAGATTATTGACTAGTTATTATACATGTTGTAACCCTAGGTTTGTGAATGATTATTAAAGGTAGTAGACACCATTTGCTTTTGCTGTAATTTTCAGAAATAAATGGATTTGGGGGTTAGTATTTTATAGCGTGCTAGCAAATACTGTAACACTTACCTGTTTAAAGTTTTGTGTGCATAGATCTTGGGAAAACAGAGAGAAAAAAAATTGTCAAACAATCCACAAGGGAAACTGACTAGGTAAATTTGAATATATTTTCAAAGTGAACAAAGAAACTGACAGGAGCGGGATTCGAACCTGCCACCTCCGGGTTACCGTACCGGCGCTCTACCAACTGAGCTATCTTGCCCTATGTTGGCGGTCTCCCAAATTGTCAGTATCTTTGTTCGGGTGGGTGCTAGTCAGAAGTCATAAACCCAGAATGCCATATAGCCAGGGATCACACCTAATTTTACGATACAACCTGGGAAGCGACATTGTGGAGATCACTCAATAAGGATACGACTTTTTAACTTATAATTCATCAAACAATCCACAAGGGAAACTGACTAGGTAAATTTGAATACATTTTCAAAGTAAACAAAGAAACTGGCAGGAGCGGGATTCGAACCTGCGACCTCCGGAATACCGTACCAGCGCTCTACCAACTGAGCTATCTTGCCCTATGTTGGCGGTCTCCCAAATTGTCAGTATCTTTGCACAGAATTTTTCCTCATAAAATAAGTTGGTTTAAGTTCCATACCCATTTGAGGGTACACTTTTACGTCACACTAAAGTATTTTGTTTCACTTTCTTCAATTAAATGTTCTCCGAGTGCTTGGAGTGTGTAATTCCATTACAAAGGTAGAAGAGTTGACTAGTTTTGATGATTGATATTTGTCTTTGCAGGCCTCTGTGCAGAATTCCATTAACGTCGGTTGGCATGGCGGAGTTCACATTCAGAGTTGCAGGCACTACATCCATCTAAGCTGCCATGAATCCTATATCAAATCACTGCGGGTGAGAACACGTTCTTGACTCATTTATCAGCTTTTGCAAAGTCTTTCTCGGCCTTCAAAGATACAATGTCTGTGCTCTTAACAAGTTGGATATTTTTCTGATGAATTTTAAAGGTAGTGTTTTAGTTTACCTATTACACTATTTCTATCTTGGGCATATGCAACCCCCCCCCCCCCCCCAAAAAATAAAAAATAAATAAATAGAAAATAAAAAAATAATAATATAGGTTACCGAGGATAGGTCATTTGGAAGACATTGCCATAGACGCGTGCACAAAATGTTTCAACTTTCATGAAGCCTAACCCCACTTTCCCTTATCCTACCCCAACAAATGTTTGGTATATTTATGTTTTGGACCATTCTCTATCGATTTAACTCACTTTCAACAGTAAAATTCTGCCTCTAAATAGGAGCTGTGGCATTAGGGAGGCACTGAAATGTCTCCCTAATTCCACTTGTCTCCCTAAGGTATAAAAATTGATGACAAAGTGTCTCCTTAACGGTACTTTTGTCATTATAAAAAAAATAATAATAACATAAAAAAAGAAAAGTAATACTAATAATCCAAACCATTCCAGATCGTTTAGAATTAACCAGGAGGTTTGGGAAGATTTTTGAAGGATTGAGGAAAATTAGAGCCCAGGCAATTTTTCCTTTCATGAGGCTTGATGCCCATTGAAAGTTCAAGTGTACAAAAGGTATTATTTTGGAGGATTCAGGAAGGTAGCTGACAAGATAAAATGGCATACGGTTAAGATAATGGGGGCCATGCATTGGGATTTTATGATATGGGTACCTGAACATGTAGGACAGCATTATTTGCATGATACTATATAAAGTTAAGGACCTTTGTAGCAATTGCAGGGGAAAATTTAGTTTCTTGTGTAAATGGGTCGTTCCATTAATTTGCAGTCCAAAAGTGTGAGATTTCTTTGGTGTCCCTGTTACACCTGACCTGTGTAATTTCCATCAAGTGTCATTAAAATTGACATCACACTATTTTTTGCTTTACACAATCACTCTTGGAGATAGAAGGCATTAAAGAATGTTTCTGAAATTGCAAAATCTTATACATGTCACGATGTAACAAGGACACCAAAAGTGTCACACTTTTGGACCCCAAATTTATAGAATGACCCACATGCAAATTTCGTATATTTATGTGCCAAATGTATCAACCCAATGTTATGCATGATTTAATTGGAGGCACAACAGAGTCGTCTCCAAAGCACTGTGGACAAAAAAAGAAAATGTTGTACAAGATTTTCTTGGAGAAGTTTGCATGTTTTTGACTTTTTGTTCACTTGTAGCTCATTTGGAACCTATTTCTTACCAACATTTCTTCGAAACACTGTTAATGAGTTAGTTGAGCGGGGAATTATTTTAGCACGTATTTTTTTAAAAATGAATACATGTTTTTCTTCTAGATAAGGGATTAAGATTTCACAGCTTTGCAACAAAATTTGGATGCATGCACATTATTTTGAATGACGAGCGGGATGCTCTCTAGCCAAATTTGAAATTAATTTATTGATTAATTATTTCTTTCTATATTATTTATTTCTAATCAATTGCTTGTGTCCAGTGTCTCATTGGAAAACTAATAACTTTGGTGTCGCTAAAAAAAAATTAGTCATTCACCTTAATAAAAACATATTTTTCGTCAAACAATCCACAAGGCGTGGCGAAGGCGCCACACCTAGAAAGGCGCCACACCTAGAAAGGCGCCACACCTAGAAAGGCGCCACACCTAGAAAGGCGCCACACCTAGAAAGGCGCCACACCTAGAAAGCATTGACAACAGGTTCTTTTTTGTTTCTGTTCTTTTTTAACAATGTTCCCTGGAACCAACCTTTTAGCAGCAGGACTACCAAGCACCTCTAATTCACACGAGAGAGAAAGGCGAGTATGAGTGTCCTCTGTGTCGGCAGCTGGCCAACTTTGTTCTGCCTTGCCGGCCGTCAGCGGCAGGGCCTACAGGAGGAGTGCCCGGCCCAGGAGACCGGGGCCATGCCGTGGTCGCACAAGAGGTCATGGCGAAATTGAAGCTTGGCAAGGAAGAGAGTCGGGAATCTACAAAGGTGAGAATATCCTGGTAATTACGGGAGGTCAGCAGTAGGGTGACTCCTGAACAGTGTTCTAGCCAGGGTGAAATTGAAGCGTAGGGGCATTTTACTCAAGGATGGACAATGATCGCTGAGCGTGAAGCCCTATTTTGACATTCACCGGACCCAGGCGCGGGATTATTTTTTCACGAACCTCGATGCCAGCCGGGTTCAGGTGGAATCGGGCCGTAATCTACGGGAAGCACAACCTGATATTGCCGGCCTCACTCGCTGTGAGTGGGTCGCTGAGAGAAATATTACCGGCCTCGATCGAGTGCGTGTTTATCAGTCATCCGTTCTGAATACCGCAAGACCTTTGTGTGTGTATACACGTCATCCGACCCGAAGAGGCCCGAATTTCTTTTTGGATTCTAGATCTTGCAATCTGAGGCAATTCCTGGCCACTTTTCCTTGACTGTTTTGAGCAAAAGTTTTTAAGATTATAAAGGCAAATTTTGAGAAAACTATCCAAAGTCTCTTCCACAGTCTTTTGTATGGAGTGCCATTTGTTTGTGTAACAAACAGGTTTCCTATAGGGCTGTTCATTTTCGAATAATTTAGTATTCGATTAGTCGAAACTGCGTTTGGCCGAATATTCGATACTCGGCGATCAAAATTGTTCACGCGTCAGCTCAACTGCGTGCGGCGGCGATCAATATTATGGACCGCCCGATCAATTTTTTGGCATGCACCTGTTGTATCAAGATCATTACGGGTACATATAATGTTCTGATAACAAGAAACAAAACTCCAGCCTGCATTTTTTAGGTTAGTCATATCTGTACGTGCATATATCTTTTTTGAATATTCGAACCGGCAAAAAGGTATTCGAATATTCGGTTGACGATCAAATTTTTGAATATTCGGTATACTCGGGACAGCCCTAGTTTCCTGTTGGGTAAAGTGGGCCAGAAGAGAACACAGCCATAACTTTGCTATTTTAGCAGCTATGACTTTAATTTTAATTTTCATGAAACACACATTTTCCGTTTCAATCAACTCTTGAGGGTGAAATCTTTGGTTGAAAATACAACCATTCAGCAAGCAGTTGGCTGCTTTTTCTGCTTGAGGTGTTCACACTTGACTGAACAAAGAATGTGGTACTGGGGGAAGATAAGCCAATAAACAATGTGGTACTGAAAGGGTTAAACTGTAAGGTATCTGATCACATTGCTGTCGAAGCCACTGATGAGTACATTGCTAATAATCAGGAAGTTTTCAAAGTGAACAAAGAAACTGGCTGGAGCGGGATTCGAACCTGCGACCTCCGGGTTACCGCACTGGCGCTCTACCAACTGAGCTTTCTTGCCCTATGTTGGTGGTCTCCCAAATTGTCAGTATCTTAGTTCGGGTGGGCGCTTACCAGGTTGTATCGTAAACAAAATTGGGTGTGATCCCTGGCTATACGTCATTCTGGGTTTATGACTTCTGGCTAGCGCCCACCCGAACAAATTGACCTAGTCAGTTTCCCTTGTGGATTGTTTGACGAATATTCAGGAAGAGCGGAAACCAGTTTGTTATCAAACAGAAACCTCTACCCTGTTTCCTTCCAGGATTTAACCGCAGCAGCCCGGAGTGTCTTTTTGCAGAGACTGCTGAAGGAAAACAGATCCCAGAAATTCCCCTTTGGTGAACCCCAGCTTCCTGTCGACCACTCTGAATTGGTAGACATCGTGCTCTGGTCAACCGCAAGGTGAGGTTCTGTCGGTCGGGTTTCAAAGTTTATCAGTAAAGTGTATCATTAACCCCTTGAGTACGGTATTTTACGGGAGACGTCGGGGTGCAGCGGCGGTTATGACAGCCAAGCGAACCGCTACAATGTGTTTGTGCGTTCAAGCGTAACCTATACACAATAATCCAACAATGGATTGAAACTGCACAAACAGCGGCCAATGGTGTCATCCGGCCTGGTGGCACTGTTTAATCCAACAATGGATTGAAACTGCACAAACGGCGGACAATTGCGTCATCCGGCCTGGTGGCACTGGTTTTTTTGCGCACATTTGCGGCATCCGTACGCAAGGGGTTAAAGGTTAACACATGCTGGCAGTGAAGCATTACTGGCTGGTAAAGAGGCCGTGCACAAATTTTGTTTGAGAATGCCCATCCAATTCTTTCCTGGTTTAACCGTCGAGGTGGGGGGGGGGGACATTTTGACATCAGATGTATATAAATCGTTGGAATAGTTGTCACTCCGATGTTTCCAATGGTGGGTGAAAACTACCTTGATTGCTTGTACATAGAAACCATGCATCCACAGAACAAGGTGCAGTATGTATAATAAGGGAGTTTCACGTACATGCCGCGGCTATCTTGAGTTCAGCGCTCCAGCTGATGAGGGGCCCCTCGGAAGTTAGTGCGGGCTACCGAGGGCGCTCTGCTGCGCATGCGCAATTGGAATGCGAATCAAGCTCGAGTATAACCCGTCGGTTAATTAGAGTGAAATTTTGCACAGGTACCATCATTTGCAGAATTAATTTTATAAAAAAATCTGTTCCTATTTGGCTGAGATCTGGGGAGGACTGGGTCAGTCAGGACTGTAAACAACTGTAACAACTTGAAAGAGAATTTTAGCGGGGCCTATGAATGAGCTGCAGCAACAACACAGTGCATCCAATTAAAGCTTATTGCATTAAAGCTTATTGTTATCAGAAAATAACACACACAAGCTCAACTTTTGCTACTTTTCACCTGTTTCGTTGGTGTGAAGTCACATTTTAGGAAGACCAGATAGAGTGCATGCTGTAATGGGTCTTTTTTTTCATTAAAAATATAGTTTTCTTCATAATTTAATGGTAGGGGAAAATCCTTTGAATTGAAAATTGTAGTCGGCACAGACATTGCAGTTTTAACAACTGAACATAATATTGTATATTGCACGTACCTTTGGGCAAAGGCAGTGCTGATTATAAATAACTGTTTTCCTGGGTTGCTGTTGCCAGAGTGAACCTAGAGTTAGACCTCGTTGCCAGGGAGACCTTGCTGCTTCCCCCGTCATCTTGCCAGTCGTCCTCCACCAAGAGAACTTGCTTAGGTAAGAACAAGTGTTAATCTCAGAGCCAACGACAAAATATTACTTTCAGGGGGGAAAATGGTGCACTTTATAACACCTTTATTAAACTCGGCTTATTATCACTGCTGCAATCATTCTGTATGAGTATCGCAGGAAAAGTCGCAATTTGCACAAAGTTGGAATCTTCACTTTTTCCACCCGGGGCAAAGTGGATGTGTTAACCCTAACCCTGCTGAATCCAACAGGATCCAACCATTTGATATCCCTGTTGTAACCTGTTGGATTGAGCAGCTAACTCACAATGTTACAATCCTGTTGGATTCAGCAGGCAACAGGAAAATATGACACAGTTGGACCGTGTTGGATTGAACAGTTAACCCATACATGTCGTGTTACAATGTGTGGATTAAGCAGACAACGGAAACATATGTCACAGTTGGATTCTGTTGGATTTAGCAGGCAAGTCATTTTTTATGACGTGTTGTACTGCGTTGGATTGAGCAGGAAACCCATATGAATCACTGTTGGACTCTGTTGGATTTAGCAGGGTAGTCCTGGTGAACCATTAGGGGGTTAATTAATACTGCCCGGCAACGTGTGAATGCAGGTTGATGTTGTGCAACACTGACTGCCACTGTGTGCAGGTTCAGTACAAGCGCAAAGTGAGAATTTTGCTGTTGATTACTGCAGGCACCTCCCTTCACTTGTTGGAAATAGGTCTAGCCTTGGAAATATTGTCAATTCACATGATTTCCACATTACGGGGCTTGAAATATCCAGTGGACCGAGTCTAGCGAGTTAAGTACTGATCTAGTGGTTTCCACTATTAAACAAGTCCGATTTTTGAGTAAATTTCATTCACAAATCTCTTAAAGAAAGCACCGAGCCCTGCATTGCCAAGGTTTCAGGAAACTATGTTGATGATTATTTTTCTGCCCGCAAAATGTCCACAGGTACGAATATAATGTTACTGGTACGGTTGCATTCCCACTTTGCAAACATAGACGAATCCCGAATTCACAAAAGTAGCACCGATCTGCGCACTTCTGGATTTAAAAGCGAGGATCACTGCTATTAAAGTACACAACTCACTATACTGAACACGCGTTGTTCTGCCATGGCGTGCTTCATTCATGCAGGAATGAATTGGTTGCAAAACACTGTGTTTGTTTAATAGCACTGAAAACATCACTTTCAACTTTAAGTGCTCAGGCGGGGCTAAAGTGAACTTTTGTCTATTACAATTCCCACTTTGCCCTGGGCATATTCAGAATTTGCCAAGATTCCCACATTGCGTGTGATGTAAACACAAAGGCTATCTTTTATGGAGTGCATTGTTTTGACTGCAGATGTGGGGAGGAAAATTGCACATGTGGGATTGAAAATTCACAAACGTGATTTATGTACATGTGATTAGCCCCTGTTCTAATACAAATACACACATGATGTTATTAGGACTAGGTTTACAAAACTAGATTAGTTGGAGGTATTCTTACATTCAAGGCATGTGAGCATTTTGCCAAGTTACGAACACATCATTGGACGATGGGGCAATGAAGTGCAGGGAAAAATTAACGCCTGGCGCTAAAAATACCAAGACACCACGTGCAATACCGACCCATATTTTAGTAAGCAGATTAGTCTATTAGAGCATTTTCAGAATGACCACCTGTTTATACCTGTATTTATAGCTTAAATTTTGTAGTAGATCATGCCTTTTTTGTTGAATGAGATTACAAGAATTCACTTTTTTGATATTGTCGCATTTTAATCAGGTACTCTCCTCGAGATGCTCAATTGGCTCCTGGACAAAAACACTGTTGCCGTGGCAACAAAACCATGGTCCAGGCTGACAGTGGTGAAACCTGAAAGTGGAGCGACTGCAGAAAGGTTTGTCATAGAGTACCGAAGTCTGACGTCAGTTGCCGCGGCAACTGGTTCCAAACACATGCAGTTTAGAATGTATTCTGGTTCCAAACATTGCATTGATTGACGTCATCACTTCGGTACTCTATACCATCAGTTTGTATCGCCGAGAGGCTGTGCATGCATTGCCAAACCTGGTTTATTTGCTACCTTCCCATCCCATGTTGAACTTATGGGATGATTGACTGGGCTGGCCTAGTGTGTGATGTGATAATCTTGTTTGTGCTGAGTGTGATCCAGTTCCATGCACAATGCAATGTATACATGCATTTTCCAACAAGAGATTTTGCGGATGTCTTGTCAATGTGGAACCCTTGGATGTGACCTTTTTTCTTCTCCAAAATGGACAGGAGGATTAGGTGGATGTGATTTTAATAATGAGGGTCCAAAATCACATCCAGAGCCCAGAATAAGCCAGTTCGGTATCTCAAAAGTCAAAGGTTATTCGGGATAAAATTGCTGACGTAATGTCACGCCATGTTACGCGAACGCTCATTTTGATTAAATTTAACACGTGCGCGTTGTGCGACCACCTTTTGCGTTCACACGCGCGCGTTATAAGGTCACGCGGGTCATTCGGGATAAAATGTCATTGTGCACATGCGCAGTTGAAATATCAAACTGGCTTATTACAATGAGGTTCGCAGTAGCAGAAGTCGCAGTATACGCTTTGTCAAGGTGGGTCAATGGCTTGCAGGCTCCGGATGTGATTTTGAATAAGATGTGATTTGGATACCCATTGTGGAAATCACGTCGTAATAATCGCCCTGTCTATCTACCATATCCAAGTGTTTGTCTAGCTTTTATTCAGAACGGGGTTTTATGATGATACAATGTACATGTAAATGTAATTTTGACAGCTTTATTGAAAGATTGCTGCTATTCACCCCAATAGTAATGATCAGTGATAGAACACTGCAAATCTCCATGTGTGTGCAAGCAATTGTTGGGTGTAGTAGGGAAAAACACTACTATACTTTAATTTGTTTCGCCAAAGTTATAGCAGATTCTTTGCAAATTGTGAAGCGGTGCCATGAAAGTGGCTTGTGGTCGATCGAACTCCTGAAAATGTGAAAGTGATGCAAATTTGTCAAATTCCAACAGTAGTCCTTGTATTGTGACGTTCACCCTTGATACAGCTTCAGTGTTGGGGCTAAAATATTAGATCGGAGTTGTGATGAGTGACTTTACACTTGGTGCATTCTTGAAGCTACCGGTAGGACCTAAAAAACAGCATGTTGTGGTATTACAGCATGCATTTCAATACAAGTTAGGATCATATCAATTGCTGCATGTTGGTGTGGCAAACAACCGAGACCATGCATTTCAAACTCATATGAAACAACAATGGTTCCCTTAGGCCCCTATTAAGTAAAAACTAATCCTCAAAATATGAATATCCTTGTTTAACCCTAACCTACATGTATAACCTCAAGCTACAAAATACCACTAGTACTAAACTGTAGTGTGTATTACTCTTACTGCACTGGCATTATTAGAAATTATTTAGTACTTTGTAGTATGTGTGACCCGCTCTGGAAAAAGGTATATTATGTCGCAAAATATGAAAAATTAGTTTTATGTTTGTTTGGAAAGCCTGCAATGTAAGCTTTCATTTGGTACATGATAGAGTTTCAAAACCCTTTCCGTTCTGGAGATATCGTATTTTTGCATATTAATTAGTTCTATGGAGTTCAAATTGCACAACAGAGAAAACAGGCTTTGAAATAGCTAGTTTTAATACAATGCAATGGAACAATGCACTCTAAAAAGTAAAACATTTTTCACTTTATTCACTGAAATCAACATTTTTGTGCACCAAACCTGAAACAAAAAATGAATTTTGACGAAAAATGTCACCCTCTCAACGTTGAAAGGGCCATTACACGTAAATGCATAGCGCGACTTATATCACCTTTTTCTGGAGCGGGTCACATGTTGTCCTTTACCCCAATTGAATGCCTAGGACATAGGGTTAATCTATGTTTTATCAGTGGAGATAACGTCTGCTTCTCATGGTTGACCTTACAATCTCTGTGTGCCTACTTGGTAAAGACAGTAAACTGTGGGATATCATTACGAGTCGGGGCTATAAAATGCATGGGAATCTTGTCGTGAAATTGATTTTGATTATGCAGTTTAACGGGCGTGAAGTATAACTTTGGTAAAGATGAAAATACATTTCGTATTCGTTCCAATCTGAAAGCTTAGGCCTACTGTTTATAAATTCTCAAATTCTCTTGAGAGTACAAATTCTCTTGAGAAATATTAACGTCTGAAAAACGTCTGAAAAATATTAACGTCTGAAAAATTGTATCCGAAGAATGCTGTGGCTTATTTCAGTTTCAACATTTGAAATTGATCACATTTTGATCGTGCACAAAATCGCTGTAAAAACGAAACGGGTTTTTCCACTATTTTCGTGTGACTTGGTTGACGGATTGAGCTCAGTCTTTCACAGGTTTGTTATCTCATGAAAAAGTGTGAGCACTGTTTGGTCAAATGCTGCATCATACCTTAGGGAGGAGTGGTTAATCTGTGGTCGGGCCAGGCCTTTGAAAAGCCCAGCCATGCTCGGGCCTTCCGGCTTTTACTCTTGCTATTGTGAGCCACAAATCACCTAACAATAGAGCATCAACTAATCAATAAAGCCCAGCCTCTGCCAGGCCAGGCCTGGGTGTAGCCCCTCCCACACTAATCTGTACCCATTCAAGGCAGGATCAAAAGATGCCTTAGCTGTTGGTCAAGTCTGGGTGAACAATGGGAGCCTGCTGGACTCCAGAATTAATAGGCAGTTTATTGTGTACAATCAGGGGATTATAGAAGGCCAAAGGCCAGGGCGTTCCAGGGGCTTGGCCAGGCTTTTCAATGGCCTGGCCCGACCACAGATTAACCACTCAACCCTTAAACTGATTAAACAACAAATGTATTGATTGCAGGAGTAGTGGATCAGCAGAGGAGGTACCTGTTCTGTTGAAGGACCCCATAGCCGTGTTGATTCATCTGGTGCTGGCTATGAAGCATCCAGTATCTAGAGGTGAGCTCAAATACAATATTGTAGGTTATAAGGTATACTCTGTATCCAAATCTGTATCGCATAGTGCAGTGATGCTGTTAAAGTAAACCAGTCGACATGTGCATGCTGCGTACGTGGACGTGGTTTAAATGTAGTGTACACGATTGGTAATCCTCCAATTTTTCTTTACTGAATTATTACGAAATACCTTACTAGACTGTAAGTTAATAGTAGTCTCAATCATCCTGTGAAATGATGGCACCAGGTGTGCTGTCGTTGTCAAGAAAAGTGGAAATTTATATCGTTTTCCAACGATTTCCAGCTGGAAATCGTTGGAAAACTGTCCTGTAGCCTTTAGTCAAGGCGCACGTGGCTACCAGGACGAGAGGTGCGCCCCGGACATGATGGCATATCCGGGGCGCGTCACACGCCCAGATACGTGTAGCCACGCGCGCCTTGAGTAAAGGCTATGATCTGCCCGACGGTTGAAAACGAGCGCCGTTTTCTTCTGGTTTTTTTTGCCATCCATCAACGCAAAACTTTGAACAGGTCAGTGGAACGATATTTCCTATAAAATACTAAACCCCAAATCTGCCCATTTCTGAAAATTGCAACAATGACCAATCATGTACACTACATTTAACCTGCTCCATACAATACATCTACAATGATCAACTGTACTTTTGAAAGGAGTAAGATGCAGGAATGTAGTCGAGTCCGTCACAAGTCCCTGCAAGTCCCTGCAAGTCCATCACAAGCCCCCAGTCCTAATTCCAATCAGAAGCTATTCAAATGAGCTTTGACAAAGGCATTCCTTTGTCATTGTTCATCGAGTTACTTGTGACCGGCTTTATGAAAGGACTTCTGACGATACTTGCGATAGGACTTGTGAAAGGACTTGCAGGGACTCGACTACAACTCTGGTAAGATGTGAACTCTGGTAAGATGAGTACTGATTGGCGAAACCACATTTTCCTAAATCCTTTCCATTTTGTCAAACAATCCACAAGGGAAACTGACTAGGTAAATTTGAATACATTTTCAAAGTGAACAAAGAAACTGGCAGGAGCGGGATTCGAACCTGCGACCTCCGGAATACCGTACCGGCCCTCTGCCAACTGAGCTATCTTGCCCAATGTTGGCGGTCTCCCAAACTGTCAGTATCTTTGTTAGGGTGGGCGCTAGTCAGAAGTCATTTTGATTAGAAAATCACATCAAAGGGGTGCACAAAGTAATATCCAGAACCACAATGCTTGGCATTGATTACTAAAAGGGGTTCCAGGTACAGAGACAAAAACTGAACCTTCGGAAAGGCAGTTTGTGGCAAAACCATACCGATGTGAACTCCTTTGATGTGATTTTTCTATTCAAAGTGGACGGGGGATTAGGACAACATGATTTTGACAGTGCCTGTCCAAAATCACATCTGTCCAAAATCACATCGGTACAACATCAAATCTCAAGCCTGAAAACTATTGTTCCACCTTTACAAAGACTACATTGTGACTTCTAGTCTAACAAATCTCATTGTTATATCTCTGTCTTGGATACTCTATTTTGATTGGCCTAGAACAATCACGTGACCAGTCTATAAAAACGACTGGCACCCTCCAAGCATGATATCACACATCAGCCAGCTATTGAGCTGTATCATTGGTACCCACGCAATTTTCACGTACACTGTTGACGGAGCAGCGAACTAGCAGACAACCATGGGCCAATTTCATGTCAATGCTAGGCAAAAAAATGTGCTTAGCATGAAAAATCTTCTTTGGTAAATACAGGATTACCAACCAAATTTTGATTTGAAGTGTATCGCTTGTGGCTGGCATTCAGCGGTTGTTTGCTTAGCATGAAAATCCCATGGCCTTTTGGCTGGTAACCTGTTTTAGCTAAGCAAGACTTTTTGGTGCTTAGCAAATTTGTGTGCTTAGCAGCTCCGTGAAATTGGCCCCTGCTGTTTTGATCGCACGATTTCTTTGAGTTAATTTCCACCGAGCAAAGCAAGTTGAACTGAAAAAAACAACTGCGTTTGGAGCTATAACAAAACAATTGAGACTTCACTGATGCCAGTGGGGGTATATAGACATAGATCCCCCTATGGCGAGACAGACGTAACCCCATACTGAGGTTTGGGAGCTGGCTTGGGACCCTCATGTTATATAAAAATATTAAAAGAAATAGTGATTTGTCATTAATTGGCTGTTTCGAAAGCTTTCGAAACAGCCCTTGTTTTCGTTAAGATTTTTTTTTTTTTTTTCCTTTTCAGACTATTGCCCATAGCATTTGCACACGTTTTCTTTCTGACCGGCACTTTGGCTACTTTTAAGCAACCGATTGCATTTAAACTTAGCAGACACTTAGACCAACTGCTCAGAATGTATGCCGATCTTTTACGTCATGATGACGTCATCACGTGATTTTTTATGAATTTTTGAAATTTGAAAATCGTAACATTCTTTTCAATATATCTAGCGAACAAAACAAGATATTTTCAAAATTCTTTTTGTTACAGCTTTGGTATGTCTCAAAGATATGCCCTAAAAAGCGAAAACTGTGCGACGTCATGATGATGTCATCAAAAATGTGGTTTTTTTTTAACGCATGTAAGGGTCAATCCGATTACAAAAATGTATACATTGAATTTTTCTGTACCAAATTCCAAAATTTCATGATCGTGGCTCACTCAAGTAAGAAATAACAGCCATTTCAAAATTTAGACCAAATTCAATATAACACAAAGGAATTCTGGGACGGGCAGATAACCATGGCTATTATGTGCTTGCTGTTTATAAAAGGGGTTGATTTCTAGTCTTTTTTCAAGTCGCTAAATTTTTGAAGTTTTAAAATCGTAACATTCTTTTCAATATATCTAGCGAACAAAACACGATATTTTCAAATTTTTTTGGGTGATAGCTTTGGTATGTCTCAAAGATATGCCCTAAAAGGGAAAAAATGTGTGACGTCATGATGACGTCATCAAAAGTGTGATTTTTTAAAACACATATAAGGATAAGTCCGATCGTCATGAAAAGTGGTGGGTAGGTAGATACTGTCACTAGCATGCAAAATCTAAAATGAGGTCATAATGACGTCATCACGTGACTTTTTATGAATTTTTGAAATTTTAAAATCGTAACATTGTTTTCAATATATCTAGCGAACAAAACAATATATTTTCAAAATTATTTTTGTTATAGCTTTGGTATGTCTCAAAGATATCCCCTAAAAGGGATAAAATGTGTGACGTCATGATGACGTCATCAAAACATTTCTTTTTTTAAACGCATGTAAGGGTCAATCTGATTACAAAAATGTATATATTGAATTTTGCTGTACCCAATTCCAAAATTTCATGATCGTGGCTCACTCAAGTAAGAAATAACAGCCATTTCAAAATTTAGACCAAATTCAATATAACACAAAGGAATTCTGGGACGGGCTGATAACCATGGCTATTATGAGCTTGCTGTTTATAAAAGTCGCTGAATTTTTGAAGTTTTAAAATCGTAACAATCTTTTCAATATATCTAGCGAACAAAACAAGACATTTTCAAAATTATTTTTGTTACAGCTTTGGTATGTCTCAAAGATATGCCCTAAAAAGCGAAAATTGTGTGACGTCATGATGACGTCATAAAACAATTCTTTTTTTCAAGTCGCTAGAATATTGCCCATAGCAATTGTAAATTTTTTCTTTCTTACCAGCCACTTTGGCTACTTTTAAACTTGGCAGACACTTACCCCAACTGCTCACAATGTGTGCCGAACTTTTACGTCTTGGTGACGTCATCACATGTCACGTGACGTCATCTTTAAAGGGGCATTTTTCGAAGTCATATATCTACAAAAGTACAAGTCCGATTAAGTTGGAACGTAATATCTAGGTATGCCACCGGGTGTTATAGATGAACATTGACATAACGTTATGATCAAGTCATAACATGTCACGTGGTTTCATCTTAAAGGGGCACTCGCTAGATTATTGCCCTTAGCATTTGTAAACGTTTTCTTTCTTACCGTTCACTTTGGCTACTTTTAAACTTGGCAGACACTTACCCCAACTGCTCACAATGTGTGCCGAACTTTTACGTCATGGTGACGTCATCACATGTCACGTGACGTCATCTTTAAAGGGGCATTTTTCGAAGTCATATATCTACAAAAGTACAAGTCCGATTAAGTTGGAACGTAATATCTAGGTATGCCACCGGGTGTTATAGATGAACATTGACATAACGTTATGATCAAGTCATAACATGTCACGTGGTTTCATCTTAAAGGGGCACTAGCTAGATTATTGCCCTTAGCATTTGTAAACGTTTTCTTTCTTACCGTTCACTTTGGCTACTTTTAAACTTGGCAGACACTTACCCCAACTGCTCACAACGTGTGCCAAACTTTTACGTCATGATGATGTCATCACATGTCACGTGACGTCATCTTAAAGGGGCATTTTTTCGAAGCCATATATCTACAAAAGTACAAGTCCGATTAAGTTGAAACGTAATATCTAGATATGCCACCGGGTGTTATAAATGGAAATTGACATGACGTTATGTTGACGTCATCACATGTCACGTGACGTCATCTTAAAGGGGCAGTTTTTGAAGCCATATATAAACAAAAGTACAAGTCCGATTAAGTTGAAAAGTAATATCTAGGTAGCCTAGTAGGTTTATAGATGAAAATTGACATTACATTATGATGACGTCATCACATGTTACGTGACGTCATCTTAAAGGGGCAGTTTTTGAAGCCATATATATTAAGAAGTACAAGTCCGATTAAGTTGAAACGTTTTCAAAGTGAACAAAGAAACTGGCACGAGCGGGATACGAACCTGCGACCTCCGGGTTACCGTACCGGCGCTCTACCAACTGAGCTATCTTGCCCTATGTTGGCGGTCTCCCAAATTGTCAGTATCTTTGTTCGAGTGGGCGCTAGTCAGTTTCCCTTGTGGATTGTGTGACGAATTATAAGTTGAAACGTGGTATCTAACATGAATTTTAAACAATTTTGTATAATTATTTTTGTAATATATTTTTAGGTCATACACACTTAAATATAAATGTGAAAAATGTGTGACGTCTGATGACGTAATCATGGTCATCAACTGCTTGTATGCTCACATTTCTAAAAAGATTATGAATAAGCCTACGTGATTGCTTGACCTAGACGACCATAAAACGAGATATTTTATCCACCATTGAAATCTCAAGAATAAGAATCAAACTACCAAAAAAACCAAAACGAAACAGCCCTGTGTTTGTCCACAAACACTAAAGCTCTAGTTTCTTGGTTGTATCTATATCTGTTTATTTAATGGTGTATTGTTTCTGTTATGCGCTTTTGATAATGTTTAAATGAAAATAGCGCAATAAATATTTTAATTTTTTTTTATTTTTTATTATTATTATTATTATTATTTTTCTCAATTGCCGGTTAGGGCTACACATAATCCTGGAAAAGAGTGGGTTAGGGTGACCTGGTCGAATAGGGCGACACATAACTGTCGCCCTATTGTGAAAGTCGCCCTTTTGGAGTGTTTTTTAGTAAGGCGCGTTGGGAAAGTGCTCTAAAAGGGCGACACGAGTGTCGCCCAATTAGAGTTTTTTCGGGAAGAGTCGCCCATTTGCCGCATCCAGGAGATTTATAATTATTATTATTATAATTTTCCTCAATTGCCGGATAGGGCGACACATAATCCTGGAAAAGAGTGGGTTAGGGTGACCTGGTCGAATAGGGCGACAATTTGGTGTCGCCCTATTGTGAAAGTCGCCCCTTTGGAGTGTTTTTTAGTAAGGCGCGTTGGGAAAGTGCTCTAAAAGGGCGACACTCGTGTCGCCCCAATAAGGTTATTTCGGGAAGAGTCGCCCATTTGCCGCATCCAGGAGATTTAGAATTATTATTATTATTATTACGACTGTCTCAAAGTCACATCCACAGCCCAAATTCACAATAACAATTGTTGACTGCTGTGATGTGGGATATGACGTTTTTAACACCCTCGGGGAGCATTGCACCCTCGGCTTCGCCTTGGGTGCTATATCCCTCGGGTGTTAACAACGTCATATCCCACATCACAGCAGTCAACAATTGTTAATTGTGAATTTGGGCTGTGGATGTGACTTTGAGACCCTCATGGTTAAAATCACTTTCACCTAATCCTCCTGTCCATTTTGGATAGAAAACCAAATACCAAGGTTTCAAAGTATAAACTGCAGCGGGATAATTCAGCAGTCGATCAAACTTGTCTTTTTTACAATATTGTTTGGTTCGTTTCAGAGCATTTTTGCTGCATAGTGCGTGCATTGTATGCCCCTCTTTACGTCCAAGCTATGTCTGTCATCAGCTGTAGAATGCCGGAGTCTGAGAGGAAGGCATGGGCTCAGAGTGGAAAAACCTGCCAGGTAAGGAGACACTATGCTAGAAATAAAAAAGAGTGTGATCATGAATGTAGGGTTTCTGTAAACTCACAGAACTACATGTAATATGTGTTTTTTTAGCAATGCCATTTCATTTCTTTTGCTTCTGAATAACCCAACAACGTAACCGTGACTGTAGGGTGATGAATCCTCATTCGAGTACTGTGCATGACCTTTAAAATGACGATCTTCTATCAAATAAATGTAGTCTAAAACAAATTTGAATGCTATTGTGCATATCATTACATGCAGTGTAGATAAGAAGCACATTTTCTGGTAGTCTGGTTCTTTCAGATTAGGGGTAAATTTCATGGAGCTGCTAACAGTCTTTCAAGTATTCCTACTTTTCCTACTTTTTTCTATTTTGTTTACCTTTGTACTACTTTTTTGGGGGAAATTCTTATTTTTGTCCTACTTGTTCATACTTTTTCCTACTTTTTTGCCCCACAACTGCGAAAAATTAAATCTCATTGAATATTTCTCATAAGTGTTACACACTGTCATATGAAAATCACACAACGAAGGGCTTGGGTGCAGGAGTACTGCGACTTTACTTCCAAGAGCTTAGTTGAGGACGAAGTGTTGTGAGCACAGAACATGCCAAATGAGGCTTGTGATGATGCCATGGACAGGGGTGAGTATCAATGAAAACTACTCCTGAAAGCCAGAGTTGTATTCGAGTCCCTGCAAGTCCTTTCACAAGTACTTTCGCAAGCTTAGTCAGAAGTCCTTTCATAAAGCCGGTCACAAGTAAGGCCCCATGTCCAAATAGGGCCGGTATGTGTACCGTCTCCCGGTACGCAAACCGGTTCATTTTAATCCTCTCAAACCGGGTTGGATACCGTCGGAGCCTCTACTGGAAGGCTGGCCCTGTTTGGGAGTCCATTGTGTCCAATTCCTGGGCTGGTGCACTCGTTTTAAAGGCAGACAATAGGGTGACTTTAATCCGATAATAATCTTCCATGGGTTAACAAAGGCCCTAAACATTTTCTCAGTTTCAAAGAGTTTGCCGCTATACAGATCTGACCACACAGTATTCACACTTCAGTAATCACTACACATAGGCGTATACTCAGTCAGTCATCAATCAATTAACTCCCAATTGTCAACACTCTGCAGGGCCATCAGGCAGCAGGCTTGCCAAGCTTAACCGCAAGTCTATTCATTAATATGGCTTTGAAATGCGGACGAGCAAGTGGACTTGTACCGTCCGGGAAGAGGTATAATACCGTCCGTGACTTAAACTGGTCTCATACCGGGAGCCGGTATGCAAACCGGCCCCAAATGGATTTCGGGCCTATAACTGGATGAACAATGACAAAGGAATGCCTTTGTCAAAGCTCATTTGAATAGCTTGTGATTGGGATTAGGGGGGGCTTGTGATGGACTTGCAGGGACTTGTGATGGACTCGACTACATCTCTGCTGAAATCCCGCAAAAGTCCTACTTTATCCTGATTTTTCTTCTCTAAAGTCCTACTTTTGTCCTGTTTTTCATAAAATTTGATCCTACTATTCTCGTACTTTCTTACCTGGTTCTGCTAAGCACAAAAAAAGTTGCTTAGCATGAAATTTCTTCCTTGGTAGAAACCAGAGTTTCGTTGTTTGCTATGAATGAAAATCACATTGAATTTTGGCTTGTAACCTGTTTTTATTAAGCAAAGCTAGACTTTTTTTTGTGCTCAGTAGATCCATGAAATTTGCCCCTGGTCTGTAAAAACATACGTATTTCACTTACATGTATTTCAACAAGGTTGCTAAAGCCAAGCAAGTTCCATGCTTTAAGTAAGCAGTTTTAGAACAGTTTGTTTAAAGCAAATGTTGCTTAAAGCAAAAGTTTGGTCCATTGTCAATGCTGAGATTGATTGGTGCCCAAGTAACTGCATAATGGTCGACCTGTAAAACTGATTTGTCATATTTCCTTTAAAAACCTTCCGCAGACAGACGTGGCAGTTTGCTACTGTACTTTTGTACTAATTAATAAATTTCTGCTTCAAGTTTTAGCGGTCAAGTTTTGTCATTCTCTGTGTAAATCTGCATGTGTCAGACCAAGCTCAGCAATCCTGTGCGAGCCCCTTTATCCTACAAACCTCCCATTGAACTGCCATATTTTAACCAGTTTGCGTCGGAGGACGTGTTCACACGATCTGGCTGTTTTTATACACGGGCACGGCTGACGGGTAAAAACGTCAAGCTTGCCTCGACTCACCTCCGGGTGAAGTCTCAACATGCTAATCCCTCATTTGATTTGTACACACACACAAAGTCCGAGAAGTCTTTGGAGGCGGACCGTGTGTTGAACTTGAACTTGGCTGCTGTGCACGGCCTGTTGTTCTACAATTTACGCTCCGGTGGGCGCACCCGGGGTATTGGAAATATATGAGGTTTCGGCAAGAAATATTGTACAAATACTGTTGAAATGACTCTTGCAAATCAGTATCTGTGGCGTTTGGCTGTATATCAGAAGTTGGCTGCTATATTTTGCCTTTTTGGAAAATAGAAATTTTCGGCAAAAATAATCCCGGCGCGAACTGGTAAAAAAAATCATACAGTTAACATGTACCCCATATGTGACCCGCTCTGCAAAAAGGGCACTTATGTTGCAAAATTTGAAAATAGTGTTTTATATATAGCTGGAAAGGCCATTTTATAAGCTTTCATATCTTATATGTCTGAGGTCTCTAGCATTTTGCAATCATGAGATATTTGGAAATTTGCATGTTTGTTTTCAGGAATTTCTTGAAATGACTTAAGGAGAAACAAGCCATTAACAAAAAAAAAGCAAAGCAATAGATGGAAGCACTCGACAAAAACACATTTTTTTTCCAACTTTATTCACTGAAATCAAAGATGTTGGTTATGAAATAATATAGGTATCAAAGATGCGAAAAATTCCCTCCCTTTAAAATCACTTGTTTGAAGAATGTTTCACCCTCTTCACATTGAACGGCCTATAACTCGTAAAAGCATACAGCGCCTTATGTGCCCTTTTTGCAGAGCGGGTCACATATGTTTGTGTACAAAGTATCAATTGTGTACAGTGAATAACACTAATCACCATAGAATAAATACATATCCAAGGTATGTGGTTTGGATCTGTTTCTTATTTTCGTGAGGTTGCGGGTCAGAGGCCTCTTTACGGTTAGTCTTAGACTGGCTACAACCCTCTATTTAGTATAAAAACAAGATTCTAGGAGAGCTAGTCACTATATCAATTTAGAGTTTAAAACTGTTATCTAGGTGAAGGGTGTGGTTTTAACAATAACTGCAGAGGGTTGAAATAAATATATAAATCATGCAGAAACTAAACCTGCACGGTAAAGAGAAAGCAATATGTGACCCGCTTTGCAAAAAGGGCACATAAGTCGCTGTATGCTTTTACGAGTTATGGGCCGTTCAATGTGAAGAGGGTGAACAATTCTTCAAACAAGTGATTTTGAAGGGAGGGAATTTTTTGCATCTTTGATGCCTATGTTATTCTATTTCAAAACCAAAATCTTTGATTTCAGTGAATAAAGTTGGAAAAAGAATGTGTTTTTGTCGAGTGCTTCCATCTATTGCTTTGCTCTTTTTTTTTTTTTAAATGGCTTGTTTCTCCTTAAGTCATTTCAAGAAATTCCTGAAAACAAACATGCAAATTTCCAAATATCTCGTGATTGCAAAATGCTAGAGACCACAGACATATACCATATGAAAGCTTATAAAATGGCCTTTCCAGCTATATATAAAACACTATTTTCAAATTTTGCAACATAAGTGCCCTTTTTTGCAGAGCGGGTCACATATGGCCAAGCACAGTCAGATACCAAAGAGATGTTTGAAAAACTGTTTATTTGTGACAACTGGGAAGTGCAATATATGGACACTTACATATACATTCTTGGATGGTACTTGGTAAACTCAAAAGGCTGCAGAGTACATGGAAGGAACATGCCAGTGAGGATGCAAGATAGAAAGGGGTGTTAAAATGCCCACACTTACTACTTTTTGTATTTTCACCATTATCGTGTTTTGTACATGGAACTCATTGTATGACTAAATACAACAATGGAATTAACCAATTTGTCTCACATAGGACCACTCAGACTACATGCAAATGCAGTCGTTCCTAAGTCAGGTGATCAGCATGTATTCCCAGAGTAGACTGTATGAGGATTCGGACATGTACGAAAGTCTTGCTGTAAGTATCCGGTCATTTTAATTGAGATGAGATTAGTGTTACTTTGTTTAAAAAAGAAAGGATTGATGTTAAGAGCAGCCACATGATGAACGTGAAAGCCAATCCATTCCTATAGACTTGTCATAAGTCGGTTCGTGACTTTGGGCATGTGAGCACAAAGCCATGAAGTAAATTGATGTTATGAGATTGCACATGGCGAGTGAAATAGTGCATTCGTGGGTGTCGCTAGGAGGGATGTACGGTGGGGGTGTAACACCCTCATTATATGTTTGTAAATTTGTGGCGCTGTCGGCAAAATAATGTCTCAGTTGGCAAAGTGCATGGTGTACGATAGTACGTACATGTAAGTATTCTAAATATGTCACAAATCGTCACCGTTTTTTAGAAGGGAAGGGCATGTCAAAAATAATTTAAAAAATTATTTCAACTTTTTTTCCTCACTTTTTTGGGTGATTAACGTCGTACTTGCCCATTCTGACTTGCTTTCATGAGCAAAAGTTAATTTCATAATTAGACGAAATATGCAAGGGGCCACAAAACTGCATTTCCAATTTTCAGGAAGAGACGTAACCATGCCTGCCCCTCAAACATGCACAAAACATATGGCACAGAGATTTGCCAAGTAGGTCAACTAAGATTTTATTAGGTGTCACGAAGGGACGTGCAGTTTTGATACATTAACACGCGTAGCTTCATTAACACATGCGCCCCCTTCTCTATGGGAAAACACACGGGGCAGAAGGGCAAAAAAACAGGTCAACTGATTTTCGTTTCCACGAAGGGACGGGCGTCTTTAACTAATTGATTTTGCTAATTAATTGCTGTGTTTATGATAGAATCACATGAGTGCTTTTTCCTGCATAAAATTTTATACTTTTTGCAGTTTTAAAATGAGAAGAACTCCAAGTGCGATTATCTCGAAATGTGATGCGATCCAGCAAAATTAGTCGGAACTCGGCAATCCCTGTTTTGAGATATGGGCCACAATAATGCTCGTAGGGGTGGAAAAATCAAAATTGACTTTTTTACAAAAACAGAAAGGAAAAACATTCTTCTTTCACATGAAAATATTCTTTTAACGAAATTCAGAAGGGAAGTGGTAAAAAAATTATTTTTTGACCCCCCCATCCAGCTTCGATTATTGTCAAAAATCCTGAAATCCTGAAGTTATATCCTATGTTTTGTGCACAAACGTTTGACCCCGTAACCTTTGACCCCTATATAGTTAAGCTCCCATATTTTGGAATTAGTTACAAGAGGTCACGACCTCGACCCTGACCCAGTTTGACCCGAAATATCAAAAAAAGATTACGGATTATTGCCTGTTTCTAACCCTAACCCTAACCCTAACCCTAACCCTAACCCTAACCCTAACCCTAACCCTAATCCAGTATTTGCGCTTTGTTATTCCTATTTCGTATACTCCACCCCATTCAAATGAATACATTTTCCAAATAAGGACATGTCGTCATCATAAATATCTGAATATTCATGTAAAACATAAAGAATCTTCCAAACAAACCCTCCCTTGTTACTACGCAAGTTGATTTCGTAACCCGCGATTGGTCAATTGCGGTCATGTGGTGACACAAGCCCGGATGTCATCGGCTGCAATATTATTGACGAGTTCCGACTGATTTTGCTTGATCGCATCACAAAATGTGTTTTTTCTTGAAAATCGACATGCCTGTCACTTTGTGAAAATGGTCACGAATTGTAATGGGGCCCCCCCTAATTTTATGCCTTTTGTGCCCATTTAAAAGTACTCTTTAATTTAACCCTCCTATACTTATAACTATCACAGCCTATCAAAAACTCTAAACACCAACTCTCACAGTTTGTGTGTGTTTCAATCTGTCATTTGATAGGTTTTGAGGAGGGTTAAGGTTGAAATAGAGCATTCCAAATGCACTATTTTTCTTGTGCCATAGATATGTCAGTCAGTGTGGACTCTTCAGTGCATAGAGACTGCCATACAGCAGTACTGTCTCCCATTCCTACGCATCGCCGCTCTTATGCAGCATTATATATACGAAGAGGAGCTGCCTGCGTGCCAGGTGAGATTAGTTATCATGGGTCTTCATCAGAAGAGGTTTAAAAGGCTTCTTAGAATGGCTTGGCCCAGTACCCACGATCAGCAATTGAGACCCTATTTTATTTAAAACTTACATATTTGTAAATTTATATATTTATTTATTGATTACATTCACACATGTGACCCACTCTGCAAAAAGTGCAATTATGTTGTAAAATTTGAAAATAGTGTTTTATATATAGCTGGAAAGGCCATTTTATAAGCTTTTATGAGGCCTGTAGCATTTTGCATTCGCGAAATATTTTGAAATGTTTGTTATCAGGAATTTCTTGAAATGACTTGAGGAGAAACAAGCCATATAAAAAAACACATTATTTGTCCAACTTTATTCACTGAAATCAAAGATTTTGATTATGAACTAGAATAATATAGGTATCAAAGATGCAAAGAAATCCCCTCCCTTAAAAATCACTTGTTTGAAGAATTTTTCACCCTCTTCACATAGAACGGCCCATTACGCGTAAAAGCATACAGCGACTTATGTGCCCTTTTTTGCAGAGCGGGTCACATTATGGTATGTCCACACAAAATGCAAAGTAGCTGTGTGAGGGAAATAAGAAGTTAGCGCTCTAGTAGTATATATGTAGCTTTATAACACCTCATCCACAGATTCTGTGTCTTGATTGGCCGAGAGCGAGTCACATGGCATTTTCTATGTTTGCTATCTTCCTGTGCACGGCCAAAAGTACTATACCATTAGCAACCAAAGTACTATACACGCAGATGTGCGCATTGAGCGTTGCGCGTAACGCGTATCAGGGTTTCCCCTTAACTTTTTTTTTCACTAGCCGGCCGGACCAGTAATGTTGACTTTTTACTAGCCCGCCAGCATTTTCACTGGTCCGCATGTTTTTTTCACCTTTTAGGCTACTTTTTTTGTAAGTAACCTGACCAAGTACACTGTATTTACAAACATTTATTATAAGCTGAGAATAAGCCTGTTCGATATTTTTTTCATATCGAAAATCGTATCGGCCCCTTAAAAAAACCCCGGAATATCAGGGAATTCCATATACCGAACAATATCGCGATATATGTTCCTTTTGGCCGCATCGCGCATTACGAGTGGATTTGTCCCGTTTACTTTGCTCGAAATTCCAGTAACTCCACGGCCTGAAATTTTAGCAGGGCGGCAGACACAATGCGAGCGCGTACGCGACGCCCTGGAGTCTGGGGCCCGCTTAAGGTCCCCGGGAAATTTTGGATTTTAGATGCTCTATGGTGCAATCTGAGGCATTTCCTGGCCACTTTCTTATGAGTCTGAAATTCTAGCGTACGGCAAATACTTCTACAAATCATAGAACGTCACACAACTTTGCACCCGACAATAACATTGAGATCACTTATTTTAATTTTTCACGAACGTCGTATATATACCACATTGAAATCACTTGCTTACAAATCACGGTGTTGCCCACTAACCCGGCTTTGAAACTATAACTACGCATGCGCGTCTTTTTGACTAGCCTTTTCTCAAGACGCAGGTTTGCACAGTGATCGTTATACACGCGCGCTTATTGCTGCAATACATCCTTTCAGGCTTTAACAGAGGCTACGTACATTGTTTGCAATAAAGTCAACCCCTGTGGCGCATCTGCGCGTGCGCGTTGCTTTGTTGCTAGCCTTGGTCAAGTGCAAGCAACCGCACTGAATGCCACCGTCTTTCCCCAGTGTACAAGGCACACGCAGTTTAGGTGTAGTTACGTGTAGCGAACTGCGTCGCGTCTTGAGAAAAGATTAAAACACGTGGCGCGCATCCATTGTACATTGTGCAATGTCATGTCGTCTTCACAAAATATACGACACGATCGTTTGTTGACAGCTCGCCCATGGTATTATCATCTGTGTTATACTAATCAATAATGCTGAATTAGAAACAAACGCTAGTCTTTCTGGAGTGCCATAAAGTAGCCAACTGAAGGTAAATGTCGTAAAACTCCAAATACTCAACGAGCGAAGGGAAGCCTTGTCCGATCCCAGCGGGCCCGATCCCGGTGGCCCCGATCTCATGATGCCGTGGTGACTTCCGTCATGTATGTTTGTATTCCTCCGTTCTTCCGGTAATGAAAAAGTGACGTCATCACGATAATATCGAATATCGCGATATTTTTCTGCCGATATTTCGGTATCAAAATAAATGGATATCGAACAGCCTTATTAGCTGAAGTGAGAGTATAAACTCCACGCAATCTGGGATCGCTGTTGACAATCTGGCTCTGAAGACGCGCGCGCTTAGCTTATCTTGGCAATTTTTTGTCACTAGACCGCCGGACTACTTAGAAAAGGGTTTTGACTAGACCGCCGCTGTTTTGACTAGAATTTGTCTAGCGGACCAGCGTTAAGGTCGAACCCTGCGTATTGTTCGAAAGTGCCAGCGCTACAGAGCTGGGTTCAAACATTTCCTTAAGGGGTGGTTTTGAAAAGAGCAAATAAATTTTCCACTAATTTTGTATTGAAATACATTTTAACTGTATTTAGATTTAAATAATGTTAACATTTTTAAATCAAGCAGAATCTGTGGGTGAGGTGTTATATAAAACAAATATTTACTGCTTTTATCTCGTGGTGTAGTAAAACTAGCCTCCTTCAGTGATCCATGGAGAATTCTATTTTCCCGAGGCGAACTCGAAGAAGCAGTAAATATTTGTATACTATGATGTACATGTATATACTGAGAGTTATCTCACAAGGAATAGTTCATGTTGTATGCTTTGTTGCTTAACAGAGCCAGGATCTGGAATTTGAGTTGCTCGTCAATTTCTTAAGACTATGCACGACAGCCTCTCCCGGAAGTAAACAAGCCGATTTATACAGTGCAAGGTGTCTTCATTTTGCTGGCGATCCATCCGAGTTTCTGACAGCCTGGTGCCAAGAGTTTTTGGTGTTTGTCAGGAGAAACCAGAAAAGTGCAAAGGTAAGCCTTTTTAGTTCAGATATGTCAAACAAACCACAAGGGAAACTGATCGACTTGGTAATTTTTAATAAGAGGATAAAAGTGTGTTGACCCGCTCTTTACCACGTCAATAATAACCGAGGAGGGGCGTGACCGCTGTTAATGGACCGAGCTGAAGGCGAGGTCCATTAACAGCGGTCACGACCCTTCGAGGTTATTATTGACTGGTAAAGACCGGGTCATCACATTTTTATCCCCATTCATAAATGCCTTCTTACGAAAAATGCAAAAACCTCCCGTAAAAAGGACAAAATGCAAAGCTTTTTCACCCCACTTTTTCTCCCATTTGCTCAGTACAAAACACATACGTACGTATCGGCCTTGTGATGTGAGCGCGTGAAGGCGCTCCGCGCCTGTCTGTCGCGTGCGCATACGCACACGCACGAGATGCAGCGTTTTATACGCGTGCATTAGCGTTGTCTTAAATTATGAAGTTCAGTACATCTTGTGCGCGCACCTACTACGCTCTCCCTGTTGCGTATCAGCCGAGAACAGCTGGTTATGACGCGCCGTGTTTAAACAACTTCCAGCCATGTTTAAACAACCATTTAAACACACCCACGTGACAGGCTCTCGACCAATAGGGATAGTGAAACTCGCTGAGGCATTTATGAATGAGTTTTCAAAGTGCACAAAGAAAACTGGTACGAGCAGAGTTTGAAGCTCAACCTGTGGAATACCATAGCGGTGCTCTACCAAATGAGCTATCTTGCCTGATGTTGGCGATCTCCCAAATTGTCTCTTTGTTTGTGGGAGGGGGGTGGGGGATGGGTGCTAGTCAGAAGTCATAAACCCATGCCGTATAGCTAGGGATAATGGCCAACTTTACAATACAACCTGGGAAGTGACATCATGGGGATCACTCAATGAGGATACGACTTTAGAGCATCAAACAAACCAGAAGGGAAACTGACTACGTACATTTTCAAAGTGAGCAAAGAAAACTGGCAGAAGCGGGATTTGAACCTGCGACCTCCAGAATACCATACTGTTCCCGCCATGTTCCCAGCATGTGTCTAACCGGAACAGGCCGTTCCCAAATAAACGCCCACATGCATAGACCACACAGTCGTACTTCCCCAATACGTCCGAGGACAATGCTTTGTGTTTCCTATTGTTCCTTTAATATAACCAACCCCCATAGACTAAGCAGGTATCCTTACGTTCGAGGACCGATTTCAACAAAAGACTCGAGGACTGAAAGGTTTCTTTGTGTTTCCTTTCTTCTCTTGTCCTCGGAGATATATACAGTGCACGTACACTGTTCCCATACGGGATCATGTGGTGTTCCTAGGCTGTTCACAGTGAAAATAACACGTATTCCCCAACGGAATTGACCTAACGCGGTCGAATCGCGTCAACGCAGCTTGTGAATTATTGTCCAATCACATCAATTATAATTCCACGTGGAACGCGCAAAATCTGAGACAAACAAAAATTACCACACAAAATTCCCATAGGGTTGTCTAAGGGGCGTGGTTAACTCGTAAACGGCGATAGTTCATTCAGGCAATGTTCTCGTTGAAACGGTCCAAGTTAGTCCAAGTTGAGATGCTCCCTACATTGTTGACATAGGTACCACAAATTGTTTTCCTTCAATAGAATTTAGAAATTGTTTCAGTCTTGTCAATGCCCGCTTTTCAACAGTGTTGTGGCATGCAGCCCCGTCAGTTTTCAGTAAAGCGGAATAAGCCGGTTCGATATCTTGATGAAGTAGTCCAGGTCAAAGGTTATTCGGGATAAAATTGCTACCGTAATGTCAAGTGATGTTATGCGAACGCACATTCTGATGGAATTTATTGTGTGCGCATTGTGCGACCACCTTGCACGTTCATACGTGCGTGTTAGTTATCCCGAATGACCCATGACCCATGTTATTGTGCATATGCGCAGTTGAAATACCGAACTTGCCTATTGCTCTGTTATTACATTGTATTCCCTTCAGTTATCATGAATATTGATATGAAACTCTACTTGTTTCATTGTTTCCATCAACAGATTTTCAAAGTTGTTTCGAACTGGGTCCAATTTCATAAGCACACAAATTTGCTTAGCATAAAAAATCTTCCCCTGGTAAAAACAGGATTAACAACCGAAATTGTATGTGATGTATATTGCTTGTGATTGGTACTTTGCTGTTTACTTAGCATGAAAATTGCGTGAAGTTTTGGCAGGTAACATGTTTTAACTAAGCAAGACTTTTTGGTGCTAATTTTTGTTGCCAAAAATGTTATTACAGTCAGCCCTGTCAGTGTTTAATAAAGTCGTCATGCGATTGTTCTTTTATTCCTTTGTATTCCCTCAAGTTATTGTTAACCAGTTCGCGCCGGGATTATTTTTGCCGAAAATTTCGGTTAAAAAAAAAAATCGAAATATAGCAGCCAACTTCTGATATACAGCCAAACGCCACAAATACTGATTCGCAAGAGTCATTTCAACAGTATTTGTACGATATTTCTTGCCGAAACCTCATATATTTCAATACTCCGGTGTGGCCACTGGAGCGTATTATAAATTGTAGAACAACAGGTCGTGCACAGCGGCCAAGTTCAAGTTCAACACACGGTCCACCTCCACAGACTTCTCGGACTTTGTGTGCGTGTACAAAACAAATGAGGGATTAGCGTGTTGAGACGTCATCCGGAGGTGAGTCGAGGCAAGCTTGACGTTTTAACCCGTCAGCCGTGCCCGTGTTATAAAAGCAGCCAGTGCGTGTTAACTCTTCCTCCGACGCGAACTGGTTAAGATTTGTGAAAACCATAGTAGCTGTTTTACTGACATTACTCCCGTTGTCCCAGCAGAGCCTGCTGTTGCACAACCCTATTTTCCACTCTCCTCGGCTTCTGAAACTGCCCACGAACTATGATGCCGTGTTCCAGTATTACCGCGAGCAGACATGCGGGAAGTGCGGAGCAGTGCCCCATCGTCCTTCAGTCTGCCTGACGTGTGGCACTGTCGTCTGTCTGAATGCGCCCAGGTTGGGTTGCCCGGGGATCAATATGTCCAAAGAGGTATTTCACAGTAGTTTACCTGATGAACCTCCTACACAATGGCGAATGGTTATTTGTGAAAGGACACGTAGCTTTTTGCCTTGTGTTATTGCGATCATGCCTTCACAGTTTTTGGTTAGAATCCAGCTAGAATATCGTTGCACGAATTTGTTGTACACCGTAAAAACCTTACCAGAATTGCCTGTCTCTTGATGACAGCTGACCAGAATTTTTTTAATTAGACAAATGCAGCTAATCCAGAGGCAGAAGGTCACATATTAGGCAGTGCTCCTGTCCAAAGGCTGAAGGCATACAAATCCCACTGTCCCGAATATACCGAATATTCGATATTCGATCGTCAAGCGAATATTCGAATACCATTTGGCCAGTTTGAATATTCGAAAAGATATATATGCACGTACAGATACGACTCTGATGCTATTTTAATAGAAAAGTTACGGCGCTTAGCAGTGTCAAATGCCGCATTTTTGTCAATCGTAATTTTTTGTGGACGGAGGTTTATTGTTCCTGTCTGTAAAACCCTTGATACAGTAGGGGCATGCAAAAAATTGCCGTTTGAACGGTCCATAATACCAATCGCCATACGTAAAACACCGGCGTGCTTTTACGTGCAATGTTGTTGTTTTTTACCGGTGTGGCATGCACTGAAAAACTTGATCGGCGAGTATCGAATATTCAAATATTCGGTCAAACCCAGTTTCGAATATTCAATTACTAAATTTTTCGAAAATGAACAGCCTTAAATCCCAGATGGTAGCTTTAATCCAAGATGGCCACGCATGTAACCATTTTAGGCCTGCATGTGAAGTACAAACGTTGTGAAAATTGTTCGGCAGTAACCAAACAGTAAGATGCTAAATGGTATTAATCTTCAGCCAAACGATATATGTGACCCGCTCTACAAAAATAGGGTATTATGTCACACTATGTGAAAACACACACACAGGGCTGTTCTGTGTGAAGCAGGCGAAAAAATCTTTACCTAAGTGATTTTTTTTGTTTTTGGTTTGTTGGCTTCTGTTATATCTATATTTTCATAGTTTATTTTCAGAAACATTAATATTGATGAATAAAGATGAAAAAGTAAATGTTGATAAAAATTATCTTATTTCTTTGCACTTTTTGTGTTTAAAGGTACCCAAACCTGCACCAAATTCAAGCTTAGGATGTGACAAATTCAACTATGTATTTAACCCTCCTGTGCACCTGGCCAAAATCGACCCAGTTGTTGTACTGATCAAAACCTATCAAATGTCAGATTGAAACGCACACAAACTGTGAGAGTTGGTGTTTAGAGTTTTTGATAGGCTGTGATAGTTATAAGTATAGGAGGGATAACTCATTTTTCAAATTTTGCGACATAATACCCCATTTTGCAGAACCGGTCACATATGCTTAAGCACCCAAGATCCAGAGGTTTGGGTTGCCGAACAATAAAGCACTTATATACTGACGGCTGTTTGATTGGGTTCTTTGAGCCTTGGCCATTAAATGGCCATACAGATGGGTGATACTCCTTTGCAGGCACAATACATGGATAAAACAGGCAGCATGGCTGTTTAAGTCCTGCATGCAGTATGCATTCCCCTTTGGTCATAAAACCATAACGTTTGGGGTCTGCAAGCTATGCTATGATTTAAGGACCTAATTTTCATATCAAGGAACAGTTCACATACTGTTTGTATTTTGCGCGCGGGCCTGAGCATAACATATTTAGATACGATTTGAAGCTTTGCATGGTGGGTGCGATATGAGAGAGACTGGGATTGCGGGTAACACCATGTGAATTAAATCTCTTCTAGAAAGAAGTGCGGTTCTCACCCTGGTTCTTTTCAGAACCACACTTCTTCCTAGAAGAGATTTATTTCACATGGTGTTACCCGCAATCCCAGTCTCTCTCACTTAACATATTTGTATACATACAGGCAAATTTCTTATGTGTACTTTTATCTGTGTACCATCAACATTTCTTGAGATTCTCAACCATACAAAGACTGAATTCCCAGACGTTTCTCTACAGTTTCAGTTTCTTTATTTGACAAGCACACACTGACTCATGCACCACTGACTCGAGTCGTTGTTGCATGCCCTGTGTGTGGACATTCCTTTGTTCTTGTGTAATTAAGACAAAACGAAGGACAAAACCTGCACACACTCGCGCTGTGAACGCTTTTTGGATATGAAATTTTGAACGTGACGTCCTTGACTATTCTACTTTATTTTGCCAAAAACTACGCTAACCTCCAAAATGCATCTAAAACCACTTTCTAGAAAGTGGAAAACATTGTGTGGACATATGTGCAAGTCCACACAACGTCCGGAGATCCTGCCTTGTGTGGACATCTTTTGTTTGCAGGTCCACACGACGAATACAATGCTAACTTGAGGCATTTCTCAAACCCTGGCTTGGGCTTCGGCTTCGTCTCCAACTATCCCCCAGTCCCATTGCCAATCTGAAGCCTTGAATACGTAAATAAATAAATAAATAAATAGGCTCTGGCTCGGATTAAAACATCAGACTTTAATGTACATGTAGCAAAAACGGTGTCCAAGATCTTGTCAAATCTAGGAACATAAAATTACGCAAAAGCCGAAGCCCAAGTCAGAGTTTGAGAAATGCCCTCAGTGTGACTGGAAGCCATGTTTCACACATGTGCATACACATCCTCATTCCCAGGGTCACTGCATATTGCTCTTTACAGACGGTGTGTGGCAGCAGAGGTCAAAGGAATCGTACATAAAACGACGGTGTCCCATTATGTTTCTGTAATAGATATTCAAACCTTCCTGTTGTCAGGGCCAAACTGGACCCAGCTATATGCTACAGATCAAAACCTATCAAGTGACAGATTGAAACACACACAAACTATGAGAGTTGGTGTTTAGAGTTTTTGAGTTGGTGTTTAGAGTTTTTGATAGGCTGTGATAGTATAGGAGGGTTAAATGTAGTGTACATGATCGGTCATTGTTGCAATTTTCAGAAATGGGCGGATTTGGGGGTTAGTATGTTATAGGAAATATCATTCCACTGACCTGTTCAAAGTTTTGCGCTCGTTTTGGCGCCATCATGTCTGGGGCGCGCTACTCGTCCGGGTAGCCACACGCGCCTTGACTAACGGCTACAGGGCAGTTTTCCCAACGATTTCCAGCTGGAAATCGTTGGAAAACGATATATATTTCCACTTTTCTTGACAACGACAGCACACCTGGTGCCATCATTTCACAGGATGATTGAGACTACTATTAACTTACAGTCTAGTAAGGTATTTCGTAATAATTCAGTAAAAAATATTTCAGGATTACCAATCGTGTACACTACATTTAAACTTGCTCTTGGCAGTCTTAAGAAGCCTATTGATTTTGGGACCGAAAGGCCAAAGGTCAAGTTCACAATGGCTAAAACAAAAGAAATTTTTGTCAGCGTGATATCTTGAGAAATACTTTACACAATGAACTTCAAAATTTGTTTTGTGAATTGCTCTTGGTAGTATTAAGAAGTCCATGGTCATAGGATAAGTGCAGGCTCAGCGGGGAATTTGTTTGCCGACAGAGTGAACTTGTTTTTTAATCAATGAATTGTTTTATCTGTGTGTTATTGTGTCAATTGCGTGTCTGGCAATAATCAGCGCCTTGGTCTGGGGCATGACAGGCCCTTATTCACCTCAAAAGGGTCATGTCCCTTCGGATGGGATGTTAAGCCGGAGGTCCCGTGTGCTCTATGGGATCAGTGCATGTAAAAGAACCCAGAGCACCTGTCGTAGTAGCACCTGAGAATAGGGGTTTGCCCCGGTGTCTCTGGTCCCCTTGGCATAAAAATGGCCCGTTGAAAATGATCTTATATGTGACATGGCTACCATCTATAAATAAAGCTGTTATAATTGTCACCGATCTGTGTTTCTTGCAGGAGCATTCTCTATCTTGTGGAGCAGGGACATCCGTGTACTTGGACATTAATTCATCAACTATGATCATTGTCAGAGGAGAGAGGTTGTTTTACTGGGCCTCAGTTTACCTTGATAAGCATGGTGAAGAGGACCAGAAACTGAAGTAAGCATTCATCAGTTCAATGAATTCCTGGGCTTGGTGCTTCCTATTCCCTGCAGCAATGTGTGAGGTTGATGAAGAAGCTTAGGCAGAGGGGGCTCCATGATTTTTTGCGGGGAATACAAGGGGGGGGGGGGGGGGGCTGACACTTTCTTACCGTTGTCGCTATTTAACCTCTTTGTTTTGTTCTTACCCATATGCAAAATAAGACCTGGGTTTCTGCTTTTCTGGTTTGCCAGGGAGGGGGGGGGGGGTGTTTCGACAGTGTTGTAGTCAAGACCACACAAGACCAGCACAAGACCAGCACAAGACCAGCACAAGACCAGCACAAGACCAGCACAAGACCAGCACAAGACCAGCACAAGACCAGCAGTCTTAATCAAAGTCTTAAGCTATTCAAATGAACTGTAACAAAAGCATTCCTTTGTCATGGTTTATGCCTGTAACTTGTGCCTGTTACAAGCTGGTCTTGTGAATGGTCTTGTGCATGGTCTTGTGCCTGATCTTGAAATGGTCTCGACTACAACACTGTGTTTCGACCCCCCAACACCCCCCCCCCCCCCCCACCCGGATCTCCGCCTGTTAGGGGATGGGGAGAATATCCCCCCCCCCCCCCACGCAATGGCCCATAGTATCTATCCCCTCCCCCTGAAATTCATATACATGAAAGAAAATGTTATCATATATGTATGGCAAACAAAATGCCAAAACGTAAATTTAAACGTGCAATAAGTTGTGCGTACATGTTTATAACTGATGATTTTTAAACTGTGATGACTAACTTTTCGATGCTAGAGGAAAGACGTCCAGGAATCCGTAATGCGTCACTCCACATTGTGTGGTTCTCAGCTCATCCATGAGAAACCATGCATGAGTCGTCATTGTCCTTTTCCATTGTAATTGTCCTTGTATAGGTGACCCGCTCTGGGAAAGGTATATGTCGCAAAATATGAAAAATGGTTTTATGTATGTTTGGAAAGCCCGCAATGTAAGCTTTCATTTGGTACATGATAGAGCTCCAAGGCCCTTTCCGTTCTGGAGATATCGCGTTTTTGCATAATAACCCTCCCTCTCTCAGTGCCAAATTGGAGCCAACTACCCTATCTATCAAAACCTATCCAGTGACAGGTTGAGACACACAAGCTGTGGGAGAGGAGAGGATTTGGTTTTTCGATAGGTTGTGATAGTTATAATAGGAGGGTTAATTAGTTCTATGGAGTTCAAATTGCACAACAGAGAAAACAGGCTTTGAAATAGCTACATGTAGTTCTAATACAATGCAATGGAACAATGCACTCTAAAAAAAAATTTTTTTTTACTTTATTCACTGAAATCAACATTGTTGTGCAACAAACCTGAAACGTTAGATATTTAAGATGTCATTAAAAAAAAAAAAAAATAATGAATTTTGACAAAAAGTTAGGGCCATTACACAATGCATAGCGCGACTTATATCACCTTTTTCTGGAGCGGGTCACATATGTTACATGATATTGCAAGTTCCTTCTCAGGAACAAAATTCTCAGGAATGAAATGTAGAAATTGTTTGTTTGTGTTTAAAAATTCAGAAAGCGACCTTGCTTTTCCTTGTATCTTATTCTGCATGTATTTGTTTCATTTTCAGACGAGGCAAGCCTCTGTTTTTATGTCTTCAGCGCTACAAGGTGCTGGAGCACCTCTGGAGAAGCCACGGCTTCAATCATTGCTGTAAGAACTGGCTATGGCATGGGGCTTCTAATCACTGAGAATCAAACACTCACTACTGTATAGATGCCCACATCGAACTGTGATGGTGTAGTTACCAGCAACCTTGATTTAACAAGCTGAGATAATTCAGCAAAGACACAGGCTTCACATTTTACTACCGAGAGAAGAGTGGTAATCCAGGTTATTTGCTTTGCCTTGTCCATACCGAAGCGAAATTGTTTCCACTTAAATCTTGCACAACCTGCAAGTTGGTGAGCCCTTTAGCAAATGGTATTTACTTTGCCGAACAGCAGTGTCCTCGATCGGAGAGTGTGTCCCACCATCAGGTCCCTTACCCCTGTCTCTTTCTGCAGCAATTATCAAATTCCAAAAGAACCACAGTTGGCCATACCTTGTTGTTCAGAGGTTTTGTTGGCCATGCCTCCTCTCCCCAATACGCAGAGTTGTAGTCGAGTCCCTGCAAGTCCTTTCACAAGTCCTTTCGCAAGCCCAGTCAGAAGTCCTTTCATAAAGCAGGTCACAAGTAACTGGATGAACAATGACAAAGGAAATGCCTTTGTCAAAGCTCATTTGAATAGCTTGTGATTGGAATTAGGACTAGAGGGCTTGTGATGGACTTGCAGGGACTTGTGATGGACTCGACTACATCTCTGCCAATACGGTACTTGATCCTTAACCAGAAGGGGCATTATTACCCGACCGAGACTCCTCTCTGTTCCTGTCCCTTCTCCCCAAAATGTAATCTCATGTCATTTCTTTACCCAAGAAAACAACCAGGTAGGTTTCCATGCCCATCTTTCTTCTCCCCTCCTAATTCTCCTGGAAGGCCAACAATAGGCATCCCCCCATCTCCAAGAACTGTATCATTTTGAAGTGCTTAGCTACATGTATAAATCATCAACAATTCAAGTCAATAAACAATAAGCCAGTTTGGTATTTCAACTGCGCATGTGCACAATGACATTTTATCCCGAATGACCCACGTGACCTAATTAAGGCGTGCCTATGAACGCAAAAGGTGGTCACACAAAGTGCAGAATGGGCGTTCGCGTAACATTACGTCAGCAATTTTATCCCGAATAACCTTTGAGATACCGAACTGGCTTATTACCCTGCTGCCTCTTCTCCAAAAGATGACTTGTAGCTACCGTGTTACTGTTGATGAAGGGCATTATTATTTGTATTGTAAACCAAACGATGGTATGTCCTTTTTATAATGATTAGTGGGAATCATTTCATCCGTATCATGTCAGCGCAGTTGATCAGCTCGAGCGTTCTGTATGCCAATCAGATCTTGTACTCCTGACCTTCATTGGCCCTCTGCCGTTTGCTTAATGGCATGATGCGCATAACGTTACAAATACATATATTCCTAGGGTGGGTCAAAATAACCCAGCCCAACTATTTCCCCATAACAAACACGCAATTATTTACACATGTATTTGTTTTTAGTTATTCTGTTCACTGTTAATTTATGTCCTTGATTTAATTACAAACTTCTTCAATTAGTGAACATTTTGCTTCCCTGTTTAACGGTATGTACACCATTTGGTTTAAGGGAAGTTGTGGAAAAATAAAAATTTGATGATGAGAATAATGATGATAAATGAATTTTGTTTGAAGTGAGGAGGGTCTGACGTTTCAATCCTGGGAGAATATTTCTCAATGGCTATAAAATTAATAGCAGAACATCAGAAATGACAAGGATGGAAACACCATATTTTTTTGGAGGTCTCGCAATATAAGGTTAAAAGTCACTCTAGGTAATTAGGGCTACAGAAGTGGTGGGGTTGGCGACATTTTAGGTTACCAGCCCACCACTGTTGCGGTTTTCCTGGTCCCGATCTAAATGGAGTATACATCTTCAATGGGTACCAAAGGAAATTATTGCAGTTTTCAGACCTATAGAGCCAGGCGGGGTAACTTCGCAGTTGAGACCACCCCTCCCTTAGTGCAGAGGGAAGATGAGTGGTAATTACCTGCTTAAAGTTCTATCACCATGCATGTTTTCGTCTGGCCCAAAAACCTTCCGAAACACTCATGTTTTTGGCCAGTATATGACTTTCCAGCTATGTTTAGTATTTTGTCTACGACATGTGCGACATTTTGAGCAAAGCATGACAGTTAGCCTACATGTTATCCACATTTTTCACTTCTTTCCTAACTGTCGATTTTGAACCACCGTGGCTGTGGCATTGTCTTGTTTTCTAAGTTTATGGCTACCTTGAAGAAGGTTATTGCAGGTCTATGTTTTAGTCAGCATTGCGAATACACTCTTAACAAAACAACTGACACTGGTACGATCTGACATATTTCACCCGTCTTCAAAAGTTGTACAATTCACCAACAACTTGAGTGAAGTAGACGATTTGTGTATTATAACAAAGTAATAACTTTAGCTTCCAAGTAAATATTCTTACAATGATACACGCAAAGTTGATAACTATCCGCGTAGTCTTCTCGGTTTTTTATTTATATATATAATTGCTATTTTTTTCTAGCAATACAAGAGTTCTTTACGTTGAAATGAGACATCGAAGGGAAAACAAATCCACTCGCGTTTAGTTATCGCGTAATTACTTTACAGAATATCAAATGATTTGCAACGCGACATAATTCAGGAGGGTTGCAGTCACCCAAAATAGAATAAGGTGGTTTACGTTAACATAAAATATGTTAGAGCAAGATATTTAGAAGGTATTTTTTTGAAAGCACGGACAGTATATCATTAATGTATGGGGAACATTTGGGTTTGGTTATTTTTGGACTCGCCCTGTATATTATGCACACGCCCCTCAGATTGGGTGTGTGTATTATGGCAAACCTGGCAGGCTTGGGTGCGTGTGCCCGCAGTTTGGGTGGAATACGTCACAGCTTAATTACCTTTCTTGACCCAGCGTAAAGGGGCAGTAAATATTTTGACCCCCCTCTCCCGCGTATACGTGTTGAATAAATAAATAAAGTTTGTAGATACGGCAAAAAAACAACAAGGGAAACTGACTTGGTAAATTTGAATAAATGTTTAAAGTGAACAAAGGAGCGGGATTCGAACCTGCGACCTCTTTCGAATACCGTACCAGTGCAGTATTTCGAAAGGCCTCAGGTTCGAATCCCGCTCCTGCCAGTTTTCTTTGTTCACTTTGAAAGTTTGTAGATAGTTTATGGGCCTACACGTATTTGTGTAAAGCTTGGGCCTACACGTATTTGTGTAAAGCTTGGGCCTACACGTATTTGTGTAAAGTTTGGGCCTACACGTATTTGTGTAAAGCTTGCAATTCATGCAAAAGTATTTATTATATCATATAAGTGCAGTGATCTCGTTATTTTAAAAATTATCTCAATGAAAAAAAGAACACGACAAGGCCTAATGATTCACATTCAGTATCTTTGTATAGTTTTCTATGTACCCAAGCTTTTAGCCGGAAACAGATTCTCGGGTGTTCCAGCAGGATCTCTGCTGAAATAGAGCATCTTGTGAAGTTGATTCGTATTGTTTCATGCGCCGGATCATCAGCAGACCGATCTATTAAGCCCCGCCCACTGACATTGACCAAACACAAGCGCGCGCTACACTTGTACTTAGGCACACGCATGTCGGACTTTTGTCAGAGCATAGTCCCTCCTGTGATTGGTCGATACTTCAGCGGGCGGGGCTAATTATTGTTTGATCTGTTCGGCCTGCGTTTGGCTCGCTGTAATATAAAACGCAGTATGAATGACAGCTAGGCCTACTTGTGTGAGGTTTGTGGGCTGCAAGAGCTGATTTCATCTGTAACAACTTTATCAGCTCATTGAATATCGCCTTTGATTTCACACCTCACTGTTTGTATGGTCACATCAACTTTAACGTTCGGTTTAACTGCGAATTTCTATTCCTTTGCTGTTAATATTAAAAGAACACAGTGTGGCCAGTTGAAATTAACATTCGTGGCTGGAAATGATCATAGCCCCCGATTTGATCCCAGATTTAGACGTGCATACAAAACGATTTCTTTTTCAATATATAAATTGACCTATGAAAAACGAGTTAAAAATTATTGGGTTGTTATAGCAAATTGTATTTGTTTTCCGAGGATATGCTTCATTTCATATTCAAATAGCTGTAACATATCAACAAATTGGTGTAACAAATGTCCTTATAGCAGGGGCGGATCCAGGATTGTTTGCAGGGGTTGGGGGGAAGGGTTCCAAATTTACTAGCGGGGGGGACACTCTTTCTCAACGTTGGATGCGCCATTTAACATCTTTATTTTCTTCATACCCGTATACCGTACACGCAAAATAAGACCTTTACAAGGTTTGCTACGGTACTTTAGACGTAGGCCCTTACAAGAAAAAAAATTGGCAAGTACATTGGATAGTACAGCGTTTTTGTCCCCCCCCCCCCCCCCCCCTTAAAACTGCAGTTTGCTCCAGATTATGACTCTCTTCTGTTCAAAGCAAGGCCAGTTTAATGAGAGACTTTTGAGACGCTGGTGGCAGCAGGCATACCGGTCCTTTTTGCTAGTTCTGAGCATCCGTGGGTATTCTGAGCATGCTTGCGCAATTCTGAGTATGCGCACCACTTGTAAGAATAAAAAGAACCGGTATATCTCCTGCCATCAGCGTCTCAAAAGTATCCGTTATATAAAAGTCTCCCTGTATATATTTTGCATCTACCAACGCATAACCGGAATGAAATAAATCTGTATAAAAATATACATTCTGAAAGTTAATGGAAATTTTGGTCTCTTCTTCTATTAGCAGACTCGTAAAAAGATAAAAGTACAACAAGGTACACTTTCAAAAGAACTTATAGAAAATATTTTCAAAGCAAATGCTTAATTCAACTAAGTTAGTGAACCTTGTCCACAAATTGTTAAGTTTCAGTATGACAAAAAAGGTCGCATTTATATGTATGAAAATAAGATCTTATCTAGCAGTTGGTTACATTTTACTTCACAAAAGTGTGCATTTTGCATACGGTAAGTCTCGTGTATAAAGTATAAATGTTCACAAACTTTACAACGCAACAAAATGATAATTTACCAAACTACAAGATGGCCGGAGTTCCTACTCTACTTCAGGGTATCTGCGGGTCTTTAAAAAGTCTTTAAAAGTCTTAAATTCACTTTTCTAAATTTCAGGCCTTAAAAAGCATTAAAAAGCATTAAATTGAGTTCTCCTAGGTCTTAAAAAATGGACCTATGAAGGTTATCCTTTTCTTCGCTCGTAAAAATATAATTACGAAACATCACAAAAGGGCTTAAAATCTGCGTTAAATTAAAAATGGGAAGGGCGAGGTGGGGAAAGGAGGAAGAGGGGAGGGGAGGGAAGCTAAAGAAGATGGAGGCGGGAGGAAAAAAGTGGGAAGGGGGCAGGGAAGAGATGGAATGAAGGGGAGGGGGAAGAGTACCGGGAGGGGAGGGGGAACGGGAGGGAAGATGGAGAGAAGAGGAGGTGGAAGAATACGGGAAGGGGGGTGGAGGAAAGGGGAGAGGAGGAAAGGGGAGAGGAGAAAAGGGGAGAGGGGAGGAGGATATAGTGAATTGTTTAGTAATCTAGTCAGATAGGGTACTGGGCCGTTTTTAAATTGGATTTACACGGATATTCCTCAGGTACACGATTAGTTCTAAGATTCATATTATGTGAACTCCATGATCTAGGGAACCACTCGCTAAAGTTACCTGATTTAAAGTCTTTAAAGCGAAATTGGTACATAGAGTGGTTCTCCTATCATATAGATGTCCCAGACCTAGATTAGATAAAGCATGGTCATAATTAGAGTATTGATTTCCTGGAATAATACGACAAATCCTTTTTGAATTAATTCAATTTCTTTGGCTTGTTTCTGTGTAATGCTCGAGTGCCAAACTAAAGCGTATTCCAGAACAGGCCTAATAACATTAGTAAACAGTAACAAGCTCCTCATGAGTAAAACCAGTTTGCTTCAGTTTCCTAAGCATAAATACATTTCTACCAATCATTTCAGTGATATGCGAGTCCCACTTCAGATTATTTTGAAAGCTGCCACTCAACAATTTGGCACTCGAAACTTGCTCAAGTACGCACTTGCATGGTTCGACATTTGGCCGAATTATTAAGAGAAAGCTGATTTTCCAATGCCCAATCGTTGAGTCTGTTCAAATCATCCTGTCTGGGACTAATTCCATTGAGGGGTCTGATCTCACCAAGTGGGAGATCATCAACATAGACAGCATCTGCTATTAAGTAGTCGGCTGCATTGTTATGCAGAGAAGAAAAATCACTGGCCAAATTTGTTCCTTGTGGTACACCACTTGACAAGGCATATGATGCGCGATATGGGGCAGAGGGAACCCCTCTCTTTTGTGTTGGTCATTGTGTTCCCGGAATCTTAGGAATTATTTTCAGATGTCTAGGGGATGTGTTAGGTAACAATAGTCTGGCGAGTGTATATGGTATAGGGACAAAAAGGGGGGGGGGGGGGGGTACGCATGCCCTCTGCCCCATATCGTGCTGAGTATATGACAAGGTCTGCCAGTCTGAAAAGTCGGTTTATAGAGTACCGAAATCTGACGTCAGTTGGCATGACAACTGGCTCCAAACAAATGTAGATTTCGACTGTTCCTTTGTTAACAGCCAGTCATGCAAACACACTGACATAAAATAACAAAAGTATTCTGGTTCCAAACATTGCATTGACGTCATCACTTCGATACCGTACTCTATATACAGGACACGCTATTTACGTTGAGTTAGAAAATCAGCTACCATTGAATAACAGTAGGGGAAACACCCAAATCTAAAATGACTTTTGGTTGCTATCTCATGATTAACCATATCAAACGCTTTGGTAAAATCAGTAAGTACAAATGTACTTACGTTACTGGTCCGATTAGTACCGGAAACAAGATGATGAAAAACATCAACTATTGATGTTTTTCATCATCGCCTAGTTGCAATTATAACACACCTCTTGATGGTTCTTTATCCTGGTTGGCTGAAACACGGTCACTGAAACACGATTCACTAAAATATAGGCTAGTACATGAAATTTGCGTCAGCGTGAAGGCCAATTTACATGTAGGCGACATAGTCGCGCGACCATTTTCTAAATTCACGCTAATCAATTAGTGCGTTTTCATTTACGCGACAGAGTCGTGCGACAAGACGGTCATTGATTTGTGTTGTATTTAGAAAAACGCGCGACAATATCGCACGACAAAGTCGCGTATATGCGCGTCAAGACATCGCGCGCGCATAATTTCCGAAGTATAGTGCCTGATCGGGCACAAAACTCAAAATGTTTAACTGGTTACAGTGCCCTCAACTACAACATTCATGGATGTGTGGTATTCATAATCACTAAGCGTACACTAACATGATGTGAACAGTGAACAGCAACTCAAACACTGAATCCAGGGAAACTAAAAGCATTCCTTTTATTGTTGAATTGCTTATTGTTGAATTGCTGATAAGTTATTTGTTGAATTAAAACAGTTCAATTATCCCTGCATGAAAAGTTTCTTATTTTCTTATTTTATATTTTGGACAGAGGTGTGTTATAAAACACATATGGACTGACATAATTCGGTCACTACCGGTACTGCACGTCTATTCCCCCCTCGGGCCTGTGAGTGAGCAGAAGAGGGTCCTATTTCCCGAGGCCGATAAACCATAAATGTATATGGCGAGGGGGGAAATTATTGGGGGCACACTGTCATAGCCGTCCCCTTCCCCCAAAAATATTGGGGCGTGTCCCTCCCGTCCCGCCCCCGGGATCGCCGCCCAAGACATCTACACATGTAAATGACAATTCTAGAACGTCTCCAAAGAGAGGTTTTCAACTGAGTACAGTACATCCATGGAACAATATTGCAGTCAACCATGAGGTTGAATGGCCTCCTCGTTCCCTGCGTGTTATGCTGTTGAAAGCTCTTCTTCAAGTTTTTGCAACACCCGAAACCTAGACTATGTTTAAAAGTAATTATTACTGAAGATGGATATCATTTATCAGAATCATTCGGGTACTAATTAGTGGGCCGAATTAGCCTTTTCCAAAATAAAGTGTGCCCAGGGTATAATCTTTCAGATTTTTAAAGGAAATTGGATAAAACTCCAAAAATGTGAGGTACATTTTCTTTTTAGTGACAGGTAGGACCTACTGTCTTTTCAGAAAATATAGTATTTTCTGAAACCAATTAATAAAATAATATCTCATTTTAAACAGTTATTTTATGAACAATGGAAAGATAAAATCATTTGTTCGTGTACTAAAGTGTTCTAACTGGTCTCTGTTGGAAAAACGTAAACAAAACAAAACTTAGTTTTGTAGAAGATTTGCAGAAAGGTGATTCCAGAATCTGCTGATTTTATGCAGCTCCCTTTGCTGCATGCGTTCTTGCACCTAGCTTGCTGAAAAAAAATTCTTACACCAACATATGAGCAGTATATGTTTTATTACAAATAAATTAATGTATTTCATAATATACCGCCTAACTACATTTTGAGCATGAAAGCTACATGTTTGAATATGAACGTGTTCGTTGTTCTCTTCAGAGCATACATTTACGCAAATGTGAAATTAGTAAACCCCATAACGATATATGCACTTTATTCGTTACATAAGACAACACTTTGGATAATGATTTTACAGTGTACAATGTATAACGCATGCACCAACCCCAGTATGCGACGCCGAGCTCAGATTTGTGTCAGAGAAAACGGGGACATGTTAAGGGACGTGGGGTTTGATGTAAGTGTTAACAACACAGAATATACCATTCAGTTCATGGGAAAAATCTTTCTTTTGTTCTGTTCAACCTGGCTATTAAGTATTTATCGATCAGCAATCATTGCGTCACAAGTGACTCCACTTAAAACAGAAAATGAAAAGTGGTTTACAACGTCCTCGCTTGAGCCTTTCATAAAATTGACCACTGCTTAGTCAACCGAAAACATTAAGACATGATCAAGGTGTCATTTGAAAGAGGAGATCCCGGTCTATCATAGGAATTATCCCTTATTTTATTACGTGCCATCCTTTAGTTATAATTAACATTAAAATCTCGGTTTCGTTTTTGTAACCACCCTGTATTGAATTCAAATGTACACTGAACTGTGTTGAATTATTACGTTATTTTGAGGGGACAACGACATGGCACTTTTACGCATAGGATACTTATTACAGCTTTGGATTCGCCACTGGGAATTCAAGTAAATAGGAAGATTCAACTAATTAATTATTAACATAATTAACAGCAAAGCGTTATACGTCCAGGATAATATATGACGTCACGATATACAGGATATTTTAAGCACTTCTTTAGTTTGGAATTTTGATTAGTCTCATCATTGCGAAATGCCTTGAAAATGCACACACATCAGATTAAGCAGACGACTTTCGGTATGTATGTAGTGTAAAGTACAATCCCATTAGCCTTTTAGAGGTATGGTGGACACAATAGGAGGGCGCTGTTTGATTTGGGTAAACATTTTGTGAAACCACAAATTCCAGTGAAAGTCAGAATCAGATATTGTTTTGAGTTAAAGTACAATCCATAGTACAATCCATAGATCATGCCTAATCTTCACCTTTGAAATTTCCTGTGGTTTCACAAAAGGTATACACAAATCAAATAGCGCCCTCTCCTATTGTGTCCGCCATACCTCTAAAAGGCTAATGTTATGAACCTGACAAAATATACAAGACAGGACTTCATGCATGCAATAGGTAAGTGTGCTCAGTCAGTTACGTTGTCAAAAAAATTGAGTTAAACGCCCCAGCTGACTTTAACACAATTATTGTTAACACGTTTATATTTAACTGTCGTTTTTCATAAATACTTTTCTATTGTTAGGTTACTCGTGGTTTTGCATGCATGTCCTATTTGGGGCCAAATTTGAGGCTACATTGCCTGATATCGATTTTTAGCCAAGACTTTTCATTTTTACGGAAAAGTAGCCACATTTTGATCTTATATCTTTAAAAAGGCAAACATGAAAATCAACAGTTAAATATGAACGTGTTTGTTGTTCTCTTCAGAGCATACATTTACGCAAATGTGAAATTAGTAAATCTCATAACGATATATGCACTTTATTCGTTACAAGACAACACTTGGATAATGATTTTACAGTGTACAATGTATTACGCATGCACCAACCCTTCTGTTTAAACACGTTCATTTTAACTGTCGTTTCTGATCGTTAGTTAATAATCATGGTTAATATGCATCATGTACTATTTTGTGCCAAATAAGGGGCTATTTTACAGTATTCAGTATTAGATGTTTACTTGACTTAGAACGTGTTCCTAGTTTCTCTTCTCAAGAGTAACCCACACCTCGCCATCGGGCCGTGTTAGGATGCCATAGTTCCTCTTGACTTTCTGTCCATCCACCAGCCGAAACTTGAAGGCGCGACACAGGACAGCAAGAAACACTGTAGTCTCCACTTGAGCGAAATGCTGTCCAGGGCAAGTTCGCTTCCCAGCGAAGCCAAATGGCTTGAAGGCGTGCTTATGGCGAGATGTCACACGATGATGATCGAACCGCTCGGGCTCGAATCTGATAAAGAAATGAGTAACGAGTAAAACTTGGCATAGTCAACATTTTGAACTTGTTTTATTTGTCTCAAGCAAACTACAAGAGAAACTGACTAATGATAGGTTTTCCCGGCCAATTTGCGGATTTTTTCTGATAATTTTTGTTACTGGTCATTCACATTCGCGTGATTTTTCATACCTGATCAAATTTGGGTTTCTTTTTCACTGTTGGGGAATTCAATTTGAATTTTTAACATCAAAGATATTATTCCTAATGTTCGTTTTCGTTTTTATAGGGACATTCTATTTCGTTCTGGTGCATTCAAGACTTTATTTGTATTATTCTTACATTACGTTTTGTGACATTCTTTGACGGTTGAAGCTTTCAAAATAGGAAACGGCGCGGTGTGCATATGACGTATGACCATTCTTTTCTTTTCTTTTCGTTTATGGGCAATCATTTTCATCAATTGGCCAATCAAATAATAATTTTTTTAATTGATATATTCTCCTGTTGTCTTTTTTTTTTTGTAAAAATGTTTTAAAATGTATAATGTAAAATTCTTAACATTAACAATGTAACATCTTAACTGATATGAAGGATGCATGATGTAACGATTAATGAAATGAACAGGGTGTGCTGTCGTTGTCAAGAAAAGTGGAAATTTACTGCCCTGTAGCCTTTAGTCCAGGCGCGCGTGGCTACCCGGACGGGTGGCGCGCCCCGCCCAGGTAGCCACGTGCGCCTTGACGGTTGAAAACGAGCGCCGTTTTTCTCTCGTTTTTTCGCCATCCAACAACGGAAAACTTTGAACAGGTCAGTGGAACGATATTTGCTATTATATAAAATACTAACCCCCAAAAAAGCCCATTTCTGAAAATTGCAACAATGACCAATCATGTACACTACATGTACGTTTAAAATTAACGAAAACATGGTGGAATTGGCAGGGAAAACCTATATTATAATATAAAAGAAAGTAGTATGACATTTTAAAAGTGCGTGATACGTAATTTTTTGCGCACGACATAGCAATTTCCGGGGCTGTATACGGCTCTATTACGTAATAAAAAGACTCCCATTGCACATCGCTTTGTTGTAGAAAACACGTAGCCTCCAGAGGAAGTCTGAAAAAATGCATGGTATGGAGGTGCAATAGTTCAGGCAACCTCCCGTCTTGAAAAGAGGTTGTATAGAGAGACAGACGCCCATCGTTATTAAATATTTTTAAAAAATCTTTTCGGATTACCTGATAAACACGCTTGCGCATTTTAACAATTCAAAACTCTTGTTTGGGATAGCCCAGTAAGCCCACCTTGAGTAGAAAATCGAATGATTGTGAGTGTATTACAGCAACTACACTGTTAAAAATCCCTCTGTTATTTCACAAAAAATCTTATGTCAATTGCTGTGTGCATGTACAGAGATGATCTGTCAACTGTTCAGTGCAAAAAAAAGAGTGCGATTCGTATTTTAAAAATTGTACATTCACAGAAGCATTTTGTTGCACTACAAAATATTCTGTGCTTACAGAGATTTTTGGTAGAGTGATCTGCGCATCTATATCATGCGATTTGTTGTTTTACTGTATTTTCTATGCAATGAACACTACTTATTCTTACTTAAACTACGGTGTATAGGCTAAACCACTGATCTCAATGTAAAATGGATAGCGCATCGGCTGTTCGAGTTGAGGCCACCGTCCGCCATGTTATCACTCTCAATACAACAGGTTTTCAAACCTTGTCCCCAGGGTCTCACTTCATCCTCGTTCTCCTTGCGTAGCGATCAGTGGTAAATTGGGAGTGGTAATATGGTGACTACTGGCTTCAGTTGTTTGTACAGCGTGCAATGCCCAATGAGCTATCCAGTTTATATAGAGATCAGTGGGCTAAACGCTATTAGATCCTACTACTACAGTATAGCGCATTTTGGTTTTATATTCATTCGGTCACATTATGAAGTCAACCGTTTCGATATTTTGAACATTAACGGGAATGTAATGGCATTATTTAATAATGTTTGGATAAAAGTAATTTTGCACATGAATTGTTTGAAAAAAAATACTATAACTATTAAGAAAGTGTGTTTTTTGGACTGAAACACAGCAATTTAACGTGACTTTTGCGCGCAAAAAATCCTCAATTCTGATTGGTCAGCTGCCGCGTAAAGAGATTCATGTAGGATTCTCTGAGAATGAACAAGTACAAAAAAGGGGGCATTGCATATTAAACCTCTTTGTAAATGTACAGTTTACAATTGCACAATTGTTGATAAACAAGGAAATCCTTGTTAAGAAACACAAAATGTTCCTAACAGAGTTTTTACAACGTAATTTTAAACTGTACGTTCAAACCGACGATCTCTTTGTAAGTTTGAATAGCGAATCGCGTCAGACTAAGAGACATTTTTACTTTACTCGGGCACTAATTCCGAATTATTTTATCCTAGCTTGTGAGATTTAAATGAAGAAAGGCCTTTGTTCGATACGCAGAACCCAACAGGTGTTTTAACAGTTGGACAACAGTTTATGCTTTATTTTTTCTTCTTTCACCCCTTTAAGATCTACCTGTTTTATGTGTTTGCTTCAACTTGTCAGGCTGAAGAGGAAGGATCAGACCGCTCAAACTGATCACGTCATATACATTTAACGTTCCGGGTGAACAAGATACATACCCGCGCAAAACAATGAGCTCTACTCTATAGAGTACCGAAGTCTGACGTCAGTTGCCGCGGCAATGGTTCCAAACACATGCAGGTTAGAATGTATTCTGGTTCCTAACATTGCATTGATTGACGTCATCACTTCGGTACTCTATAACATTTTCAGAGATGTAGTCGAGTCCATCACAAGTCCCTGCAAGTCTCTGCAAGTCCATCACAAGCCCTCCAGTCCTAATCCCAATCACAAGCTATTCAAATGAGCTTTGACAAAGGCATTCCTTTGTCATTGTTCATCCAGTTACTTGTGACCAGCTTTATGAAAGGACTTCTGACTAGGCTTGCGAAAGGACTTGTGAAAATATACTTGCAGGGACTCGACTACAACTCTGAACAATTTCTTGATGAGGAAAGTTTTATGGAAATTCTGCTTCATTGGGGGGTGGGGGGGGGGTCTCGGACACTGTCAGGGTACTACATGTATCTCGAATATGAATATTGAATTTCTGAAAAACGTGTAGTAGATACTGTTCCAGATGTAATTTACCATGAATGACGTACGTATGAAATTGTTTTTTCTTTACGTGTACAGGAAGTATGCTTACATGTACATGTACAAGTACATGTTACAAATATCAACCTTTCTAATATAGGTTTTCCCGGCCAATTTCAACAAAAATTCATTCAATTTCATTAACACGCTTTCAAATTCACGCGATTTTTCTAGTTCAATCAAACTAGAGTTTCTCTTTCGATATTATTGCATTCAATTTCGTTTTCGTGCACCCATGATTCCATTACTTTCATTCCATTTCGTTAATAGGCATTAAAGACTACAAGATCGCCATTCTTATGTTGAATATATACCACCTTTTCGCAATAGGTGCAATCAAATTCAGAGTCATCGAAGCGTTCAGGATTTTGTAGCTGTTGTTTTTTTCTTTTTCATTTATGGGCAACGGATTTCAACATTCGAGCATTCAACTTCAACACGAGTAGGGCCTATGATACGACTTATTTGAGCTTAAAGTGAAACATGTTTCTTTTACTGGTATTTTTTGTTCCCTGTTAGGCATTTCAATGTTATGCGTTTCATTCAATTATTGTTGTCTTAATTGCAATAATTGTTACTGGTGCCTTTGTTACCCCTTGACTAAACATGAAATATGTGTCTTAAAGGCACTAAAATACAGTTTACAAACTTATGGCACTTAAAAATGATTTGGTTTTGCTTTGAGATTGCTTGTATGGGTCGTTATGTTTTTGACGTCTCCTTCAACCATGTCAAAATGAAAATCTACAAAGGATTTGTTATATAAACATGAGCTTATATTCACAAGGGGGTCATTGGTACGTTAGAATAATGATGTTGTTTCCCTGTGGAAATTTTTTTCACAGGTCCTTTTTTTTACCCTTTGCACGTTTATCTTAAACTCGTTTCTGTCTCAAACTTGTTTCTTTAACCATCAATGTTCTGACGTGCTAGGCATCTCGGCATGTACGTTTGGCTGTTGTTGTACCATCTCACGCATTTGTCATGGGTGATTTCTCCCACATTCTGTTGGGCCACTTCTTGTAGGAGATCACCTCTCCATATATGCCATATTTGATTCAGAAATCGTCTATTTAGGGCCTACTAGGTGTGTTTAGCTCGGAACTAGTGTAGAAATGAAGTTCTCCTTAGAGTATCCTGCCATTAAATACGAATCAGAAAGCGCATACATCACAAACGAATTTGAATGCAAACATTTGGAAAATGTTTGCTCATTGATGAAATTGAATGGTTGACCAGCCTCGGTGACTTGCTTTGACGAAATTGAATGAACTAAATGACCAGTTGAATTTGAATGATCTTATTTGTAGAGTGAATGCTCAAGTGCTGAAAGTGAATGACCCTTTTTAACTCTTGAATGCTGGTGTAGCTCAGTATTTATTTTCTAACGAAATTGAATGAGCCGGGTATTAACTTGAATGAATTTTTGTTGAAATTGGCCGGGAAAACCTATATTAATACGTACACTACCAAAAAAGCACAAATATTGAAATTCATAATTTTGCGATAGAATGATAGAATATGAAAATATCGCCATTCCTTACTTGCTCGGTTCTGGCCACAACACGGGGTCTTCCATTAACACTCCAATGGCATGGACCACTTCAGTCTGTTTCAAGATAGAAAACAATGGGCATGTTTATAAAGTTGTTCACGTTTGGAAGGTTAATTCCATGCCAATGGTTGGGACGAAAATCCTTGCGCAAACTAGACCGAAATATACATCGTGTCGGACGTATTTAGACAGTTGAAGTTCATATACCTTGGCAGGTACAACGTATCCCCCGAGAGTCCCGTCGTCATCTTGCTGACGAGTGGTGTAGGTTGCAAGCACGGAGAGTCGAAGAGTCTCCTCAATCACTAGATGCGCGTATCTGATTCAAATAATTTGTTGAGAAATATTCATGAAGCGAAATAAAGATGCATCCCGAGTACAATTCATTGAAACACACATTCTTAAATATGTATCCTTGTGCAGCCAAGTCATTGTCTTCTCCTTTGTTCCTGTACTTTCACATAACCCCCTGGACTCTCTACACATTTATCCTTGTGGAGACATCACCCTCTTTAGAATTTCCTTGTGGAGACCTTTTCACTTTGTTGTCCTTTATCGTCCCCGTGTCTCCACAGGGTACCGAAAATAGAAACACCTCAACTCCGCCTTACAACGTTGATGTGTGGTAACTGACAAACAGTTTTGGGGCTTGGCCCGCTGCAAAATTTCGCCAATCTCAGGGCCCTCAATGTTTCCGCAAGAATTGTCGCACTTGTACTTGTTCGGACTCAGAAAACGCAGACAATCACGGCAAAGTTTGTTCACCCCCTACAAAAAATGACATAACTTCTGATTGGCTTGACTGATTTTGATGAAATACAGACTATTTTTCATGTAAGAAGTTCCCGCATCAGGATCTGTCAAAATCTAGATTCTGAGGTTGCCTGGTTTGGCCTGGACATTTTTTTTGTGACACCCTATAATTTTATAGAGATTGTAGTTACTTCTGGGGCAAATTTCGTATTTGATTTGATCTTACCTTCGAATATTACCCCCAAGTGAGAATCGCGTTTCAATTATACAAACAAACAGTGTTGGAGGTCTCGAGACCGGCCTCGGCCTCGAGGCCGGCCTCGAGGCCGATTTTTATGGCCTCGGCCTCGGCCTTGGCCTCGGAGTGCAAGGCCTCGGCCTCGGCCTCGGCCTCGGAGCCTTCCGGACTCGATGATCTGGTCGAGGCCAGCTCGAGGCCGCCTACTTTGACCAATTTCCCCACCAATTCACATGTGTTTTCTGTTTCAATAAATTTGAATTTTTTACCTCATCAAACTTTCGAGAAGCTGCCACAGTGGGTTCCGTGAAACGAAATAAAGTTTCAAGTAGATACGCACGAATGAATGAACTGGTATTTGCATTATTGCACCATGGAGCGATAGATAGCTCCCGATTGCACGTACATGTACGTGTATCATCTTCTTGTAGAACCAGTCTACTTCCGCTAATAGACTAGTTCCTGGTCCAGCACTTCACTCGACCCATAAACTGCCACTATTGCGTTACACGTACTCAGGTAGCATCTAATCTTCTTGTTAGATAATCAGTCTACTCCCGCTATAGTCTGGTTCCTGGTCCACCACTCGGCCCTGAACGAGTGAGCCTTAAAGCGATAATCATAATGGCCGGCAGTGAAGTTGAGGGAACCAACCTGTAGTGTTATAGAGAGGTTTAGCAGCACCTCCGAGCCGCCGGCTATAGTTTATGTGGTTGATTTTGTTTTCTGTAATACTTTGTTTTTACGAAGATCTGAACCATGAAACGGCCATAAATATGGATAAATTCAAAATTAGTTTTACAATATATGAAAACATGCATGACTGTCTAAATGTTTAAGAAAAGTAGGAAAAAATGTTTGACCTGAGCGTCAGGTTGCAACGTGATTGGCTCATTGTCGGGAAGAGAAAGCCCGGCCCCCAAAACCCCTGTACTGCATGCGCGCGCTGCGGACGTAAGTGAACGTAGGCCTACGTAGGTATGGGACGACCGCCTTAAGCCCGGTTCATACTTCATGCGAATGCGAATGCGAAGCGAATTTCATGACGTCAACAATTGAAGTTTCATTGTGACGCTCTCCGTTACCTTGACGAATTCGCTTCGCATACGCATTCGCATGAAGTATGAACCGGGCTTTAGGCCGGGAATCCATGTGTCCGTATTGCGTAAAGCGTAAAAATGAAATTACACGGAAAGCAATTAATCATCCGCAATGCGTATTGCGTTATCCGTTTCGCGTGTTCCATTGCTTTCCGTGTAATTTCATTTTTACGCATAACGCAATACGCACACATAGATTCCCGGCCTTTATACTGCATAATTATGTCACTCTGTGCTATTTAGGCCGTGTCCGAAATAGGCGTCTAGAGCTACAGCTACGGCTACGTCACGCGTAGTTGTAATGGACGAACACCTAGACAATAGCCCTAGACAAGCGATTCGGACGCAGCCTAAGACTGTGAACCACCAGAACAATGGCGAATGACGTATGTATGACGTACTAGACTTCTTCGTTCTCCTTTTCCCTATATTGATATATCGTTCACATTTTGTAAATTTAAATGAAAAATAATATTTTGCTAAAAGTTGTTATCAACCTTTTAGTAAAAGGAACAGCGTCAAAACAAATTATTTCAAGAAAACTACTCGCTTTACACGTTGAAGCTCCTATTCGAGGTGCCCAGAAGTTCAGTTTCTCGTAAACTCTCGTATGTTCTCGAGGTCCGATCCAGTGAGCGTCGCCCGATGGTGTTCTGACCAATCACATTCGTGGTTTATGTCCAACATGCGTGCACGCGCATGTGACGCGCGCGGCTTGAGATCAATGGTCATGATGCCTTGTCATGTCCTATGTATTTGCGTGTAATGAATAATTTATGAAAAGACTCAAACTCGGTCGCTGATTGGATCCCTCGGAAAAGCGAGGGAGAATCGACAAAAAGTAAAGAAAAAGTTAAGAATTGCTTGCCAACTTATCCAAGACCCTTGTGGCGCGCGATCCAAAATCATGCCCGTTTGACAAAAACCGGCTGCGGATCCGGCTGCATTTTGTAAACTACGCATGCGTGAGGCCAGAACGCACGTACAAAGCCGGGATTTCGAGAAGACACAACGTTAGTGAATCTGGCGCGCGGGCGCCTCCGAAATAACAACACAAGGGTCTTGGGCTAAATGTTCCCGACAGCAGTGCTCCAGTGGAGCGCATTTTTAGCAGAGGAGGGATTATTATGAGGCCCCACCGTGCAAATCTATCCTAACAGATGCTGGAGACCCTTATGTTCTTGAAATGCAATGAACATATCCTTTGAGGAACCTGCCGTTGAATTAAAAATAAAAACAATAATCCAACAAAATCTTAACCTTGATTGAGTGGATTATTAGTGTATTACGTGTTTAATAGGTGGCCTCGGCCTCGGCCTTGGCCTCGGACGTTGTGGCCTCGGCCTCGGCCTTGGCCTCGGACGTTGTGGCCTCGGCCTCGGTCTCGGCCTCGGAGGTTGTGGCCTCGGTCTTGGCCTCGGCCTCGGAGGTTGTGGCCTTGACTACAACACTGCAAACAAAAGAGGATTTAAGCTGTGTTTACCAACACCAGTGCGCTTATGAACACTGGAACAAATTCTCCAATAATATTGAAAAGGGGAAAGGAGAGGCACCTTTTTTTTCCTGGCGATTTGGGGAGCTGTATATTCAGAATGATGGGTCAGAGGCTTGTTTTACAGCTCGTTTGCTTAAACTGAATAATGCAGAAATGCAATACTAATTTGCTTGGTTTTCGAGACGAAGTAGATTGTGGGAAGGCTGAACTCAACCTGTCTGCCCCCCACCAGTGACGAAAAAAAGGGTCAAATACGTAAGGAAGGGGCCTTAGAGGGTATTGCAAGAATCTGTTTCCATGGCTAAGTGTTAGTGAGAGTTTTCACATTGTTCTTATTTTTTTCGGCAGAAAATTCCGAATGGAATATACGTGTGGAGGAGGGGTGAGGCTTCAAGCTGGGGCATGTCCCCCACATGACCCGCCCCATGTCACGCCACTTCCCCCGACAAACAGCCCGTAAATTATGTTTTCATCCTTTGCAATACCTCAGGTTTTCGTGATTAGAATCATCAACGTCTCCTTCACCAACAACCGCCTTCACGTTCCGGTGCAATTTCTCCTGGCACTGTGGGTTAGCAGCAAGGAAGTACAGCGCCCAGGATGTCACTGTGTAGTCATAGAACAATCACGCATTATAGTCGATTCCACTTGATGTCCCCTACCCGTACCCCCGTAACATTTCTGTGGAGGTAGAAGCTCCAGGATTAAAAGCCTTAGGTGTGAAACCTTGGATGGGTTTATAGTTCTCCTTATTTGTTTGTTTGTTTTTAATTTGTGGTTTGGAGAACTCTATTTCAAGGGGAAAACAAGTCCGAGAACCTGTCTTAATTGTAGTTAGTTGAACGGTCCGATGACAATCCTGTTTGAGAAAAACTCGAAACCGGTGTCGCGTGAATATCAGACTCCTGAAAATCCGAAATGTTGGATATACTGCGCATGATCAGAAGGCCTCCTTATTCCAAAACAGTGAGAAACATAGGGTAAGGGTGAGGGTGAGAAATATGGTAAGGCTTGGGGTTAGGGTTAAGGATAGTGTTATGATTAGGGTTGGGATGAGCTTAAAGGTTATCATTGCCACACAATATTGTGTTCATTATAAAAGCACATTTTAGTATTACATCATGGGTAAAGAGTCATATATTCGTGGGGAATTTGTGGCGTTCCTGTTGCGTATGTAACTGTGGCCTCTCAGCCTCTAATTCGCTGCATCTATTGGATTCCCCTCTACTATACTCCATTTTATCAAGATGTAGATTTGTAAAGCGCATATATTTAATACAGGTTTCCCCAGCCAATTTTACCCTGTTTTCGCTCATTTTAACGCCTGACTCATTTAATTTAGATTGAAATTAAATGATCACGCAGATCGTCATTCGACAACCAAAAATAATCATTAAAATTCACTATCCTAGTATTCTGTCATCTTTTAGCTTCAATCGTGCATGTAAAATATTTATTTAAATTAAAGGTATCGTATTGTTCATTCAATTTCGTCTGGACCAGCAGTAAGGGGTTGATCGGGCATTCATTTTCAATAATGGGCAAACATATTTCACCTTTTTGCAAGCATCTTTAACTGCAGGTCCACATTCCTGCATGTCCGTATTCCTATAAAAGTCTGAGTTATCTCAACGTAAATCATATATAACGTATTCAATCCGTAGATGCCTACCACTCTTTCTTAACCAAGTCTTCAGACAGATAAGATGGCGAGCTTACGGGCGGGGAGGTGTGATCGTCTGATGGAATCGGCCCAAGAAAACAAATTACCCAAGAGAAGTGTTCCCGATGGTACAACCATTGCCAAACATACATGCCCTGATGTCTTGCACATGAAGAGATGGATGGGTGAATCAGAACAAAAAAGAACAGTAAACAAAGTTAAAAAGTTAACGGATTCATAAACATGTCAACATACAGATGCCCCTATTTTGTTGTCATTTCAAAAGAAACAAAGATCACCGGTGAAAAAGAAAATTCCCTAGCCCTTTTCATTTAATTTATTCGTTTAATCGTCCATCCCTAATATCAGTTCAGATGTTACACTATAAATTTTACATTTTTTTTACAAAAACCTCAGAAGACAATAGGAAAATATATTAATAAACATCTCATTAATTTGAATGACCATTTGATGAAAATGATTTCCCAAACGAATAAGAAACGAAAAGCATGACCATACGTCATACGCACACCGACGTTCGCTAATCTGAATGCTTCAAACGTCAAACGATGTCTCAAAAATCAATGTAAGAATGCAACAAATGAAGTCTTGAATGCACCAAAACGAAATATATTCTAACGCCCCTAAACGAACATTAGGAAAAAATCTTGGGTGCTTAAAAATTGAAATTGAATGCCCAAACAGTAAACAAGAAACCTTAATTTGATCAGATGTGTAAAAACCACGCGAATTTGAATGACCAATAACGAAAATGATCAGAAAAATTCGCAAATTGGCCGGGAAAGCCTATAATATCTTTTTAATAATATACCTTTTTTCACGGTCGTCATGGACCGAAGTGTAGTGATGCTAATGAGGTGCACTGGCCCGTATGCAGGATTTTTGTTGGTGGGGGAGGGAGGGAAGGGGAGGGGTGCGTACGTATCTAAATATGCCAGACCAAAATTACAAGTTTTCGTAAAAAAAATTAAGCCATTTTAGAAACCTTTTCAAGGGCCTAGCTTTCAGTATTACATAAACCTCCAAAACATACACCAACGCTCAAGATGGGGAGCGATCTACCTCCAACGATTATAAAAACAAAACCAAAAAACTAAAATACAAAATAAAATTAAAAAGGGGACCTTTAGAGATTGACTCCAGGTATATAAAACTAAATTGGTATCTGAAAGCAACTTCATTTTTAAGTATGAACGCGTTCAATTTAAATATTTTTTGTTTACTAGTCTCATTCTATATTTGAGGGCTACTCAAGATTGTGCACGCACGTCATATTTTGGGCCCATTTAGGGGTTGTTTCAGCCATGAGACATTGTGCCAACATGTTTCAATATTAACTGTCATGTTTGACTATATACCTATTGACAAACGACAGTTAAAAGTAAACGGGTCCAAGGAAAACAAAATGAAAACTGATAGATCAATGCAATTACACTTACAGAATCCGACAGTCTGGAATCCACCAATGAGGAAGCTCATGCAATCATCTTGTATCTGCGTTTCCGGAAGTTCGTCTTCTAGGAGAACGTCAATGAAAACCTGGTATTCCTCAAAACTTGGATTCTCTCGGCGATGATCGATCACGTCACGAACCAGAGTCTTCAGAAAGGCCAGATCTATAGATAAAGTAGTTTCCGGATTTAGTATATGATGAAGAGCCTTAGTAATAATTTAGAATCCTTAAATATATTTTTAAACATCGTTCAAGAAGGTCAGATGCCATGTTGTACGTTTGACACAATCTCTCCGGGTCTATTTCTTTTTTATGACAACTTTGAGTAATAATAATCCTTATGTTCACGTTCCCCAACGTCCCATTTCATGAATTAATGTCCATCTGTATATATATATGTTTCCGTGTGTTGAGTTAATAATTTTTCTTTTGTTCCGAGTTGTGTCATCTACTTTTGTTCAATACCAACCAGAATTTCAAACAAGCTCCGACCTTTTGAATAATGCCTTCAAGATTTGTTGATCACACCGACGGATCTAGGATTACAGGTGTAGGTCCCAAAACAATTTTGAGAAAAATTACTTCCCTTGAAATTCCTGCCGCAAAATAATTTGAAAGGCGGGTGTAGCCGGCCGGCCGGCCGGCCATCCAGAAAATATGCTTTGCAACGGTCAGTGTAGCCCCTTTAATTGGCATTGCAATTAAGTGTCTACAGTTCTCGATTTGGAAAGAGTTCCATATCCGGCCATCACTTATTTTCCCTTAATATGACTTAAAAACTACCAAAAGGTGTAAATCTGATAAAGAAACACGAATTTAGGAGGGAAAAAATTTCAACGTTTTCTTTGAAAATACTTTTTCTGTTATGGCCCATAGACTTTGTGCACGAGATCCAAGTGATGGCCGGATATGGAACTCTTTCCCTCGATTTTAAAAGACACTGGACTTTATTGGGAACATTTTCCAAACGAGTCCAGCGCACAATCAACAGCACAATTCAAATAGCCTAGATACTGATTCCACACAAACAATTCGCTCTGCAAAAAATTAACAGATTCATCTCTCGTTAAATAAGACATTATTCTGATCGGCTAAATGAAGAGACCACCCACGTGTTTAAAAAAAATAAAAAAAAAATAAAAAAACGGTTAATAGTGCAACGTTTCTTCCCAGCGTACGAGTGATCGTATAATCCAAGCTATACTTTAAAGGCCAATCTCGGTGTTAAAAGCATGCGTGCAGGAGGACAGAGTTGCCATTTATTATTTTGTTCATTGAGGGAGAAAGAAACAACAGCGCATCGGACCTTACTTGTCTTGAAGCTCACATCCCGCTTGCTGCCTACTTTTGGTGGGCCTCTTATCTGGAGTAATTCTATTTCGGCCCAACACTGCGGTGAAGAGAAACAGGCATTGTCTTGTTTTCAAGTACAAATATTTGAAAATGTTGATCAGTCAATATTGCCTGCATGCTTCTACGCAGCTCTGGTATGATAACTAATATACATAGTCATGTATAGAAATGTGGTGTAGCCTATCATGTTATTAGTTTCCAGGGCGGGGATAAGTCCACCTAAATAAATGATGAGAATAAAGAATATCTTGTCTCTCATGGGAGACAAGAGATTCTTTATTCTCATAATTGTTTATTCAGAACACATCGATTAAAGGCGATTGCCTCGAGTGAAGGACAGTGTTGATCAGCTCATGTGAGTGGAAGTTGCTATCGACCTATGTGTTGTATTTATGACAGTGGAGACAAGTCTATCTGTAACTGCGCACGTCCATGTTTTATTCTGGATATAAGTACGGTGCACCATATGTGACATCTTCTTTCTGTTTTTTTTAAGCACATGTGTCAATAAACAAGGAAGTAAACAAAACGAATACATTCTAAATAAAACGAAATCTTGTATAATATCCACCCTGTGGTAAATCAAAAGCAGAACAAACTAAAAGTTCTTTCTTGAGCTCAGCATTGGAAATGCTCCCCCTCATACTCAAAGATGTCGCTGCCTTGATCAATCCATGGTAGATCAGAAATCTTAGTATGCTTCAAAAGTTCTGCGGCTTGGCGATTCTGGTACGCCTTGCACAAGTGACAGTCATTGACTAGATCGGTTGTCTGGTCACTCATGCCAGGCCAGTAGGCCAGTAGGAGGCTTCACGTGCCCGTTGCTTAAACTTAATGTCCAGATGTGACTCATAGATTTGTGTAAGCACGTCAGATCTTATTGTTTGTGGCACTACCATCCGCATTCCTTTGTAGATGATCCCATCTGACACTGACAACTCGTCTCATGAGCTCCAGTATTCGCGTATGTAGTGTGGCAGTTCTTGTTTCGTGTCTGGCCATCCCTTCAACCATCATGGTATGAAGCTCGTTCAGCTCTTTAGCCGTTTGTACCTGAAACTTGGAGAAACGTGCTGGTGATACAGCGATGAATTCAGTCATGTTCACAAAGACTGGCTTGATATCTAGATCAGCTTGTGGCAGGTTTGCACGACTCAGTGCATCTCAAACTTGTATTTTTGGACCGGGTTTGTACACTACGTTCAGGTCATATGGCTGGAGTCTCCGTAGCATTGCTTGCAGCTTCATGGGTGCGCTCCTGTAAATGGCTTGCAATGGCTTGTGGTCACTTTCGCGTCACTGGTTTCCCGAAGATGTAGTGGTGGAACTTCTTGCAGCTGTAAACAATCGCTAGTATTTCTTTTTCGATTTGAGCGTACTGCTTTTCGGTTTCACTCAGGGCTCTTGACGTATACGCAATATTATCTGCCATCTTGGAGGAGAACGCCTCCTAGAGCGAAGCTGCTGGCATTACACTGAATAGTGTGATGCCAGCAGCTTCAAGAAGTGGGCAAGAACTGGGGCAGTGCTGCACAATTTTCGCAGCTGCTCGAAACTCTGCTGGTGTAATTTGTCCCGGTGAAATTCTACTTCTTTCCTGGTGAGTTCTCTGAGTGGGGCATCAGTTTCGCTGAGGTTTGGGATGAACTTGGCCAAATAGGCCTGCTGGACCATCCCGAGGAAGCGCCTGACATCTTCCTTGGATCGTGGTGCTGGAAACTCTTGCGCTGCTCGGACTTTTTCTGGGTCCGGCCGAAGACTATTTTATGTCAGGAGATGCCCCACAATTTACTTGTCGCTGCTTGACCTGACATTTCTCAAAGTTCAGCTTTAGGTTACAGTCAGTAGCTCGTTTGACAACTTCCTTCATGATCTGGTCATGGTGTTGTTCATCTTTGCCCGCGACGAGAATGTCATCCATGACTGCTCGGGCACCCTCGATTCCTTCGAGCATGGTGTCCATAATGAGCTGGAAGATCTCTGGTGCGCTTTTGATACCAAAGGGAGCCTTAGTCATCTGTAGCGTCCCAATGGCGAGTTGAATGTTGACAACAGGCTGGATTCGTAGTCGAGTTTGATTTGCAGGAACCCCAACTTTGCATTTATGACGGAGAATACCTTCGTGCTTGGGACTGATGCTACAACCTCTTTCGTCGTTGGAATGGGGGTAGTGCTCTCTCCGTATGGTTTTGTTTAAATCCTTTGGATTTGAGCAGATTCTGCCTGCCATTCTTGACCACAGTCACCATGGAGCTCACCCAGTCTATAGGCTCTGTGACTTTGATGATGTGGCCATCTCGTTCCATTTCTGCCAGTTTGTCAATGATTTTGGATTTCAGTGCTTGAGGCTGTCTCCATGAGGGATGGAATACTGGCTTGACCGTTGGGTCGATCTTAATGGAGTACGTACGTCTCTGGTAGTGTGCCCGTTGTCATCTTTAGCTCATAGCGATCAATGCTATGGATTCGCTGGATGAGACCAAGCTGTTGACTGACTGCTCCAGACAGGAGCGGTGGTTTCTGGCTGGCATGCACAATTTAGTATAGGGTGTCGACTGATTTGTGTTTATACTTGGTTGTCAGAGATGCACATCCTTCTATCTTCAAGCGATGATTAGAGTAGGACTCAAACTTCTGCTGTGTTGGTTGCAACTCTTCCTCATGGTATAGCACTTTGAAGGTGTGGTAAGGCATGATGCTATGAACAGCTCCTGTGTCAATCTGCATACGCACGAGCTGACTAGCTTGTGTGTTTGCCGACTGTGCTAATGAGGTGGGCAAATTCGTCCTCAGAGGAGGTGTCATTCTCTGGTATGTGTGTCTCCTCTACTAGATATGCAGAATGGCGCTGGCGGCATACGGATGCAAAGTGGTGCAGCTTGTGACAATAACTGCACGGCTGGTTCCTTGCAGGGCACTTCATATGTGCGGCGTTGTAACCGCATTTGTGGCATGCCCCTGGTCTGGACTGGTCAGGTTTGCTGCTGGTGACCTTCTTTGGCTGACCTCCATAGAGCGGTGCACGTCTGGAGTAATGTGCCTTTGGTTGAACTCTTTTGTGATCTGGCTTAGCTGATTTGCTGAGCTGCTGGTGTCTCACTGCATTGACTTTTGTGCCCTCTTTTTTGCTAATAATCTTCAGGCTTTCTTGTGCAGTTTCATAGTTCTGTCCAACGGCTATTGCCTTCGCCAGAGTCAGGTCGTCGCCTTTGTCTAGGCACTCCTCACGTACTGCTGAGGAGAGTGCGATAATGCAATCAGAATGACAAAAAGGTTCACACGCGAAGGCAAACGCCACACACAATTACGACGGCCACACATCGTTGTTTCTTAGTTCACTTTGCGAAACTTCTCGAAGCAAACAAATGATTATAGGTTTTCACGGCCAATTTCAGCAAAATTATGTTCATTTTCATTTCAAGTACACGTACGCGAATTCACGCCGTTCGTTTTTCAATCAAACTAGGGTTTCTTTTTCGATATTATTGCATGCTGATTTCGTTTTTCGTGCGCATGTGATTCGTTCTAGTGATTCCATTTTATTAGTACACATGCGAAATTACATTTTCATCATCCTTAAGGTGAATTTCCACCATCTTCTTTTTCCAAATGGTGCAGCTAGTCACATTAATAGTCACCAAAGCACACAGGATACTATCTGATTGTGTTTTTCTTTTTCGTTTATGGACAGTCAAATTCACATTTTCCCACAATGCCAACATGTGACAATGATGAAATTTAATTCCTGAGCAATCTCTGTGATTTAAAGCGGAAGCATATATTTTCAAACAAAATTGAATAAGCCGGGTATTAAAGATAGTGTACACGATTGGTTATCCTCCAATTCTTTTTGTTTACTGAATTATTACGAAATACCTTACCAGACTGTAAGTTAATAGTAGTCTCAATCATCCTGTGAAATGATGGCACCAGGTGTGCTGTTGTCAAGAAAAGTGGAAATTTATATCGTTTTCCAACGATTGCCGGCCAGCAATCGTTGGAAAACTGCCATCTATAACAAATGTAGCCTTTAGTCAAGGCGCGCGTGGCTACCCGGACAAGTGGCGCGCCCCGGACGCAAATTATCTTTTCCCAAACTACATCCGAATATAGAAGGTCTTCCGAGCATTCCGATGGCCTAGTGGATACGGTGCTAGACTATGAGGCAGAAGGTACTGGGTTCGAAACCTCAACGTTACCAATTTTCTTTTTCTTTTCTAATTTCCAACTTTGGAGGATTTTTTTAAAAGGGAAATAAAGTCCGGAATTTCATTACGTTCGAATTCATTTTTCCCCCTAATTCGTGGCTCCGGAGGATTTTAAAAAAAAGAGAAGTCAAGTCTGAAATCTCATAGCGTTAACCCCATTAGGATGTCGTTTGGGAAAAGAATTCGCGCCCCGGACACGCTGGCATATCCGGGGCGCGTCACGCGTCAGGGTAGCCACGCGCGCCTTGTCTAAAGGCTATCATCCGCAAAACTTTGAACAGGTCAGTGGAACGATATTTCCTATAAAATACTAACCCCCAAATCCGCCCATTTCTGAAAATTGCAACAATGACCAATCATGTACACTACATTTAACTGGAACGAGACATCTCCGTGGAAACTACTTTTGTTCACACATTATAACCAACTTTTCAACTATTAATTAAACCAAATAATATAGTGAATATAAACATTTTGGACTCAGCTCCTCAATAAATTATTACAATTTACAAATATGTAACGTTTGTTGCCCTAGGGTCTGCGGAATGACCGCGGACGGCAATCGCCCTACTCCGTTCACATGCAAATCAGTTTTCTGTCAATGAACTCTCAGCATGACATTGCTCATTATGTCATACACTTCTGGAGACAACTCCGAAGACATTTTCAGTATCACTTTAAATTTAATCAAACATTCACAATCACAACGAAGACAGACATAACAATTCTGTATAGCATTCAAAACACCGGCACATGTAATTAATACACAAACTTCATGATATTAGATATCCCCTCTCACTCGGTATCTTGAAACGTAAACTAAATATTGTTAGCAATATTGCGATTCAAGAAACAATTTTTTCCGGACATAACTGTTCCATCAGTCCGTTTATGCACCGTTGTTTGTAGGCCTTCACTTCACTATTTATATGTTGCTTTTCGTAATAATCATTATAGTAAATGAAACTTAAGGCTTGTATGCTTTTCAACTGGTAAATTGCAAATAACTGTTCTTGAATTAAACAGGCAAAATAGGTAGAACTGGTTGATGCATTAAACTACAACGCAAACACTAAGATTCAATAATGCTTTAACCCTGCGCAGCACTGGCGGCGTCCCCAAGGGACGCCGTTTTTGTTGTTTTCCTTATACAAAAAAAAAAGAAAAACCCATACATTGATACTCCAGATATGCTTAGAATGGTCCTTGCCGAAAAGCACTGTATAGTCACTTTGTGGCCTGGGTTGGAGGGCAAGCCAGGGTAAGCTATAGAAATGCATGTCTCAGGCAAAGTCCCATAGGGTTGTGCACAAACCTCCTTCCTGTTTGTTCATAATTGGTTTTACCACAGGCATGTAAATCATATGTCAATAGCCCAGTTCCAGATGGCCAGGCCTTTGTAGTCTGCCGACCCAGTCAAGGCCCAAGGTCTTTAGGAGGGCATGTGGTGTTTCTTTATATTTTTTTTTATATACGCTACAAGCACATGCTTCCCCAAAGGAAGCAGGCAGTGTCACCGCGTCAATAGGCATTGGCAGTGCAGCGCAAAACTTGGAACTTAGTGGACTGCATCCATTAGAGTTGTGTAATTAGACAGGCAGAGAACCTCACAAAAAGTTCCCTTACTTAATTGACTCACCGCTTCATAGACCTCACGAAAGTGGTCTATTTTGGATTCATCCTCAAAATAGTTTCCAAAGGAGGTTCGCACCAGACCTTTGATGCTCATGTTCAAGCTATGATGAACAAGCGGAACCCGACTGCCATCTGGGATATCAGAAAACGCTTCCACGGTCTCACGAGCCACCTGGTTGTTAAATATGGCGTGAACAGATTATACAGGGTGTGCAATTACCGCCAATTAAGGAGAGCCAGAAGAATTTTAATAACGTGAATCTTAATGCTGCTAGATAAAACACCACAACTCATTTTTAAACGGTGATTCATTTCCCTTTTAGTTGTAAACATATGACTTTTCGAAATAGTAATAATAATAATAAACATGCCAAAAGCATAAATAACTTGTAATAAGGATTCACAAAAAATGACAGTTAAAAGTGAATGTATTTATTAAATTTAGCACTCGATTTTTTCTATTTTGTGTGTGTTATCTCACAAAGTTAATGAAATAATACATTTGAAGAGGTTGGTTTGTTAATTAGTTCGCTCTGTTTTAATGAAACGAAACAAAAATATAACAATAAACCGCTTTCCCAACAATGTTCTAGATTTATGAACAAGCTAAACACAAAATAGAATTTAAATGAGACATTTTGTCAACTTCATCAGATGTATAATTTTCCCTTTTTTTCAGCTGTCAGATCAGCAAGGCGCCTAATTTAGCCAAATGTAAGGACCATTCATTTCATTATACTTGATTGTTTTATTAATTTGGTTTGCATTTCTGACCTGCAAAGCAACCAGCTTGGAAGCTAGAGAAAGTAAGATCAAGTCCTAAGATCGAGTGCTGTCCGTGAAGACATTCCGCTACTCCCGCGCTATAACCTAACACCACGCATTAGCATATCACCCTCTTGCGTCCATTGGCCTATATCCCAAGATCCTACATGTAGTTCAAATGCATGACTTGGAAAGTCTTAAATGCCTTTGAGCACAGCCCATGCCTACTTCTTGGTATGCGATATAGCGCGTTTGTCGCTTGTTTTACGTCAAGTGAAATGCACAGTAATTTCAAATTTCTCAAGTCCAGTTATAGTCTGGTTCCAAAACCAAAATATTCTGACGCTTTTTATATCAGGTAGCCGCCAACAGTCACGTGACGAAAACGGGAGGAATTCCTCCGTTTCCGAAAATGTCCGACGTTTTCCGAACTTGTTTTCGCAATAACAAAATGCCTGTCAGGCCCGTTGCCGATCAGCAGTGTAGCCAGGGCTGTCTCTATAGGGAGGAGTGGGGGGGGGGGGGGCTGGCTGTTACAGTGGGGGGAGGGGGGGGGGGCGCTCACAGTGTTTTTTTTCTTTATAATACTATTATTTTCTGCGTTTGCGAAATTTTCGGGGGGCGACTGGGAGGTGACGATTTTTTATGGGGGGGGGGGGGCGTGCGCACCCCCCACCCCCCCCACCCCAAGCCGTCATGATCTATTATAAACCGTGGGTACTGCCTGACATAAGATTTATCAAGAGACGTCAGGAAATCATCAGGTCAGGGAACCAGACTAGTCCAGAGATTGGCACGAGGGGTATACCCAGCACGATATGGGGCCGAGGGGTACCCCCCCCCCCCCCCCCCCCCTTTGTCCCTATACCCTATACATTCTCCAGACTATTGTTACCTAACACATCCCCCCTAGACCTCTGAAAAGAATTCCTGCGATTCCGGGAACACAATGACCAACACAAAAGAGGGGGGGGGGTGGGGGGGGGGGGGGGGTTTCCTCTGCCCCATATCGTGCATCATATGACGAGGGGATCTGATATAGACACAATAGGGCAGTATATTAATGCCTGTTATGTTTCATGTGTGGGATGGGACTGGTGCGGACAGTCCAATCCAATTCAAGAACTCTATCTCAAGTGGATGCTTGGTACTTGTATTATAAAGCCAGCAGCATAGACACACTTGGGATTAGTTGGGAGTTTCTGTACCTTGTTGAATGTCTCGTAAAAATGAGTCAGTGTCCTGTGGCCAAAGACATGGTCATAGATTTCACGCCTGGTGATTGCATCATCAAGTGTGGCAAACTGGATGGCGTTACTTCCAAAAAGGGGCCTCATCATCCCAATCAGGTCAGCTTAATTTCACCAAAGACAAATTGAAAAGCGCCAAATAATATATGTTTTTCAAGACAATTTCTGCAAATTTTTGTTCATTTTTATTAACCCTAACCCTCTTAGGTGCATGCAAACATCATATTAAAATTGGATTTAACAGGGTTAGGGTTAATACGCTTTCAAATTTGTGCCGCTTTTCTAATTCAATCAAACTAGTGTTTCTTTTTAGATTTTACTGCATTCAATTTTATTTCCGTGCACACATTATTTCGTTTCTAATTAAGCATTCAAAACTACATTTTTATTATCCTGATGTTGAATGTCCACGATGTATTTCCAAATGGTGCAATCAAATTAAGAGTCATCCAAGCGCACAGGATTTTGTATCCGTGTTTTTCATCTTTTCGTTTATGGGCAGTCCGTTTCACATTTTGATTGTTCAGTTTAAATGGAATATGGTTTATTTGAGCCTAAATTTTCTTTTGCGTTGTTTTCACTGTTATGTCAGTTGTTTTCAAATGCATATGTCAGGCCACTTATTTCCCGTTGTCCTCAGTTCCTGAACGATCCTCCCAATTTTCCCCACATTGGCCTAAATTGAATGATGTTTTCAAAATGAAATATTTGTGATTTTTTTCAAAGCACGCAGTGCCAGTTAGTGTTCGATAAAGTTAATCGAATATTTGAGTAATCCTTTACCAAAATCTCCCTTGCAAAACGCATGGAAATCCCATGGGAAATTTCCCCATGGGAATTGCATGGTGAATTAGTTGGACACCATCGGGATTTTCCAATGGAGATTTTCCCCATGCTTCTAATTACTTTCCCATGCACCCCATGGGGTTTTCCTATGGTGGTTCCATTTTTTTCCATGAGGTTCCGTGTCTGTTTCCCATAGTGTCCCATGGTCCCCATGGGTTCCCATAGCTATAGGGTGCATGGGAAAGTAATCGGTAGCATGGTGCTCACAGGTACCTCATGGTGTTCCCATGGTGATCACAACATTTCCCATGGTGTTCTTGAAGACCTTGTCTGTTTCTAATATTGTCGCATGGGTCCCCATGGCATTCAGAGGCATTCCATATAGTGTTCCCATCATCGTGATCACACTTTCCCCCGTGGGATTCTCATTGAGTTCCATGAATATCCTTAGAATTTCCCATGACTTCCCATGAATTCCCATGGGACCCCCATGGAAATCCCATTGGAAATGTTGTAAGGGATGACACTTGGTACGTCATTTCAAACTTTTTACTGTAGAGATTCTATCCGGTTTCTTGATTTCGATGTAAAATTTGCGTTAGCTAAGAAGTAAAGAGCAAAATATTTTATGCTTCTGTACTAAATGCTCATTAGTACTTACGGGGACGGTTGGATGCCAAGTGATGTTCCTTGAAAATCTCTGGGGATGCGATGCTGACAACGGGCTTAGAACCATACCAGAAGGAGGCGATGGGCCCATATTTCTTATGAAGCTGCATGAGGTATTGGTGCATGGTACCACAAGCGGCAATGTCGGGCTTGTTACCTTCTCTGCAAGGAGCACACAGAAAAAACCGTTGTTTAAACTTTGAAACAACCCCGAGTTGTTCATGTGCCCTGCTTAAACAACCAACGTTTTTCTCTGTGCAGGGTTATGGCCAATGTAATACAATCATCTTTGAAAAGTTGCGAATAAGCTTAATCGGAATTACAAATACATGTAGAGTAGGCCAACATTTGGATAAACACGACCCGATTCTGTGCACATGTAACCAAGTAACTGGTAACCATGTTGGAACTTTAAACTTTTTAGCGCAATAAACAAAGCAAAGCAAAGCAAAGCAAAGCAAAGCAGAGCAGAGCAAAATTCTACCCAAAAAAAAATTCGTATATAGATTGGGAAATGTTTAGGTCATTATGCAAACATTTATACAGACTAAGGGAGAAGTGGTTAATCTGTGATCGGGCCAGGCCTTTGAAAAGCCCAGCAATGCCCGGGCCTTCGGGCTTCTACTCTTGCTCTTGTGAGCCACAAATCACCTAACAATAGAGCATCCACTAATCAATAAAGCCCGGCCTTTGCCAGGCCAGGCCTGGTTGTAGCCCCTCCCACACTAATCTGTACCCATTCACGGCGGGATCAAAATATGCCTTAGCTGTCAGTCATGTCTGGGTGAACAATGGGAGCCGGCTGGACTCCAGAATTAATGGTAGTTTATTGTGTACAATCAGGGGATTATAGAAGCCCGAAAGCCTGGGCTTCCCAGAGCTTGGCCAGGCTTTTCAAAGGCCTGGCCTGGCCACAGATTAACCACTCCACCCTAACATTGCACATGTTCTTATTTTAGTATCGAAATAGCATGTTAAAAGTTTCTTTTAACATAACATAGTGGTTCATTAAACGTGATAAGAGATCACTTCAACAAAACAAGACTGAAACACTAGGAATCATGTTCGACATTTACTTTTGAAAGTTTTGATATACGTTTCGAGTTTGCTTTTATATATATATTTTTACGTTTTGAATGAAGGTTGTTAACTTCAGTATCCATAATACTTCGAATGAAACTTTGTTTATGCAGTGTACGTCATTTAATACAATTTCTAGGCACTATTCTATTGTAAAACTAGTTTTCGAAAAACATGAAACAAAATCTTTACTGTATTACGTTCTACAATTTGCAGATAGTCATTGTTACTGAAATTGCAAACTATTTTCTACCTTGAATTTGATGGTTTGGGCCCAGGAATCGTGCTCTTCGGAGAGGGCACCTGCAAAGACAACGATATGGTTAAAACCATTATCCATGCAAGCAAAATACACAACAAGTAGAAAAGCAGGTTATGCGAACAGGTTTAAAACATATTATTATACCTCATATACATATTCATGCTCGAGAGCCGAATTTTCACTGGTCCATTCACCATCACGTGCCAGCCGCTATTTTTGCTGTTTACCAAGCGCGCACACACAAGTATTCACGTACAGGGTAAATACGCATGCGTAGTAGACGAACGCATGGTTTACCCGCGCGACAGTCTACTACGCATGCGCTTTACGAAGCAGTTGTGGAACTGTTGCACGGATGTAGTACGCACGCGCGAACATCGCCCTAGGTACATACACATGAAAAGATTGCGGCACACGTATATGTTAATCCATAAAATCAGCATTTTCCCGAGCTCAATGGCAAGTTAATATTTTCGAGGTATAGTAAAAGAAATATAACAGTTTATTTTGGATGGATAGTCAATAATTAGCTCCCCTCGGTATTGGAAGTTGACAAACTAGTTCCCTCGGCTTCGCCTCGGGATCTAATTTGTCAACTTCCAATACCGCGGGGAGCTAATATTTATTATAACACACCTCTTGCTTGTTTTTTATCCTGGTTTGCTGAAACACGGTCACGTAGGATTCACTAAATATATGGGCTAGATTATGAAATTTGCGTCAGCGTGAACTAAATGCGCGTCAAGACATCGCGTGCGCGTAATTTCCCGGAGTATAGTGCCTGATCGGGCACTATACTCAAAATATTTGACTGGTTACAGCGTTCTCGACTACAATTTTCATGGATGTGTGGTTAATATTCACTAGCGTACACTAACACGATGTGTGCTGTGAACAGCAACTCAAACACTGAATCCAGGGAAACTAAAAGCATTCCTTTTATTGTTGAATTGCTTGTTGTTGAATTGCTGATGAATTAATTGTTAAATTAAAACAGTTCAATTATAAAACCCTGAAAAGTTTCTTTTCTTTATTTATATTTTGGACAGAGGTGTGTTATAAAACACATATGGACTGGCATAATTCGGTCACTGCTGCACGTGTGTGCCCCTCGGGCCTGTGAGTGACCAGAAAAGAGTCCCATTTCCCGAGGCCTTCGGCGTCGCGAAATGGGACTCTCTTCTGGTCACTCATAGTAACTCGGGCCGCATAGACGTGCACTAGTGACCTCATTGCCAGTCCATATGTGTATACTATCCACCTCCAAACCATGTTATATTGGTATACTGACGCATTTAATTCTGAGGAATCTGGGTTTTGTGGATGAATTAACCTACGGGATGGAGGAATAGTTCAAAGGATAACCACAGAAATTGCCAGAAATTCTTGACAATCAGCATTTCAATATGGTGCATTTCACAACGATACATTATGACGCATGCAGTCTGATTTATTTAATTATCATGATATCAGTAAGGTGCTTTTGAACGTTGTCTAAAGCGAAAGTTCCTTGTCATTGATAGATCGTGTGAGGGCTAGAAAGACGGGCTTTACGCGTGCAAGTACAAGTTCAAGTTACAAATCTTAATCTGTCTAATAACCGTTTTAGTTGTTACCGACATAACAAAAATCGAATTGAAAGCTTTCACTCGCAGCTGAGAATGCCGAAATTTCCCAGAACTTTCCCTTCAGCCGTATGGCAGGGATTGCATGCATATGGATATATTTTCGATAGCCAAAACATCACGCAAACAGGTTCTTTACTTACCGAGAAAATGCGCTGAATTACAATGAGGATCATCACTGCAAAAAACAAACCCACGCTCAGCAGCATATTGGCAGAAGCTGGGTATCGATGTTCCATCCACGAGTGCAAAATGCAGCTTTACCCAAGAAGCGAGCTGACTGGCCCCTTAGATTTGATGAATCATCCCAAGAGACTCGTGGCGCAGATGCAAACTCTGAGCAACCTTGAAACTTGATGCCCTAATTCGGTGTAAAAACATCACGTCTGGTGAAAACTTCAAAACTGGATTTGGCAGGACAATTCGTCACCGTTTTCACGAACTGACACTCTGCTGTTTCAGTACAGTTTCCAGAGGTCAGCGTGTAAAGGGGCTGTCACACCAAGCCGTACATGCATAAAGTACGTACCACGACCATCACGTTCATTAATATTTTTAAAAACGTGGCTCAACGGCTCAAATGATTCAGAAAATGACCCAATCCCAAGTACAACTTGCGTAAGTGACAAGTACCTTACGTACGTACTGCGTAAGCTATGAGTTCCATTGAAGTGATTTGCCACGTTCTGGCCACGTACGGCGCGGACGCCCGACGTACGCGTTACGACGAGCCGTAAGCACTGCGTAAGCACGACGTACCAGAAGTTGCTATCGCGTTGCTAATCCGGTGTCTGCGAGTGTGTGACGTGCCGGCCACCGGAAGCTGTACGTAGTATAAATACTTTAGCAAAACGGTTGGTTTTCATAGTCTCCCAGCAGGGTATTATAGGAATACTGCTCATGTCGTACCGTGTACTCAGCGTGTACCTATCACGAACTTGTTGCGTACTCATAAGGTACGTTTATTAATTCCCGAACGAAAACATAAAATGAACCTAAGGCTACATTTAGCGTTGTAACCTTGGATCTGATTGGTTATGCCGGAGTATGCCACCATGGGCAGCACTGATCTTGTTACGTAGACGAGAGCAGTGAACGTAACGCTTTGCGGCCACCCTGTGATTGGGTGTCACTATGCACCCTATTAAACTATTAACATGAATACGACCTCCCAGTTCACTGAGCGACTCTTGATTGACGTGCGTCACTTTTGACTAAGACAACGATGGTATGGTTGACCAGACATATATCACGTGTCTACATGGCATAAATTGATTTTCCACGGTGATGAATAGAAGCTTGGGGAAATTTGAGACAATGCAGATTTTGGTAGTCGGTTGCTGCATGCACCATAGTCCAGTCATATTATGAAAAAAAGGTGTAAACCCAGAACAAATTGCAACAGTAATGATATCAACAACGTTATAATCAGACAAGCACATATAATAACATATCAAAAGACTACCAAAATCATTGTAGTGGAACATTCCCTAATTTGCATAAATCCAAAAATGGCCGCCATATTAAGAATATAAACCGATTATACATTGCAAAATTGCTGATTTTTACAGCATGATAATAACATATCAAAAATCGAGAAAATTACTAGTGGAACAGTGTATAATTTGCATGAAGGCCAAATCACCACCACAGGATATGTAAATGCCCAATTTTTATTTTTTTTTTACTTTTAATTTTAAATTTAATCCATCAAGTATGTCAAACTAATGCTGCAACTCTAACCTGCAGTACAACGCAGGTAGTGTTTAAAAAAAATCGAAATGGCCACCAAATATTCAATTGTTAAAAATGTACCTTCTTATTTCCGCATTTTTTGATTTATGCCCCCTCCTAGGGTTTTAGGGTGAGGTGGATCCTGTGTGCTGTACGTATTGCATAATTGTCTAGATTATGCATCTATCAAGCCAAACACCAATGTCAGATATCAAGACTTTCATCGGTAAATCGTCACCGTTTTCACGAAGAGACACACATGTCAGAAATGACAATTTTTTCGATTTCGATTCTTTTGGACTACTTTGCTTTAAAACACTCTACTTAACCATTTCGACATGCTTCTGTAAGCAAAACATCATTAATTTCCAAATTACAATAATGATGCAAGGGACAGGCATCTCGATAATTGCATTTTGCGATTTCACGAAGAGACGCGAACATGCCTGCCCCTTGAACGCGTACAAAACGTACTGCACGGAAAGGCGTAAAAGTAGGTCAACTGAGATTTTCGTTTTCACGAAGAGACACACATCTTTGTTACATTCTCAGCTGCGCGCATGTAAACACGCGCGCCCCTTCCATATGGAAAAACACATTGAACAGATAGAGCGTCAATGTAGGAAAACTTGAATTTTCGTTTTCACGAAGGGACGCGCATCTTTACTAATTAATTTTGGCTAATTAACCATCGTGTTAATTCTAATTAATGGGTTCACGTAAACATTCACCTCTCATAGAATCATGTGAAGGTTTCTTTACTGCACAAAGTTGTTGCAAAGTAGTATTTTTTGCAGTTTAAAAATAGGAGAAACGTCTGTTGCGATTATCTCGAAAACGCCTTTTCTTCAAAATCCACATGTGTGTCTCTTTGTGAAAACGGTGACGAAATAGACATTTTAATATTTGTAGCCTTTAGAAAGGTATATTGTAAACTTTTGTTATTATTTTATTGGTTCATTTCAAGCTTGTTTTGGTTGATTTAGGTTTTACATTATATCACAGTATCTGCGTAGTAGGTGAATCAATACCTGAACAAAATGCTGCGCTTTTCAAATACGGTAAACCAACAGGTGCAAACGAAACTATCATTGCTGTAACCCTGTGAGATATTTCTATAGAATTAGGGCGGAGTTGTGGATCCCTTCCTTCTATACACAGTGAATGGAGTAATACTTTGCTCCGGCCCATGAATTGAAAACGCCGTGGTTGCAGACACAATGATGTGTTGCATTGATTTCGTCATCAAATCCCTTTCTTCTTCTTATTCGTTCAAGGTATTGGGCTCTTTATAATGTGCCCGCTTCCTATTCATAACCCGAACGTAAAAGGAACTTATAGTAATGTCACGTGACAGGGAATTGGGCAATCACTGAGAAGATAACAAACGTGCATGGACGTATAAAAACGTCCTTAGGGGCAATTAATAAACGTACCTCGTAGTACTCAGCACGTACTCATCATGTACTCGTGTTACTCAGTGTGTACTCAGTGGTAACTTCATGTACGTGTCAGCATCTTATTACTAACTCCTGTCAAAACGTCGCAAGAGCCGTTGTACGTAGGGACAACGTATTGGGAACGTCGCATGGTCGGGGCGGTTACGGCGGTGACGGGAGATACGCACAGGGTACGCCGACTCTTGATGGTTGCACGTATGTTACGGCCCATTATGTCCGCATGGCCCATTATGTCCGCACGCTTTTTCAGGCCCATTATGTCCGCCCCATTATGTCCGCAGGCCCATTATGTCCGCCCCATTATGTCCGCAGGCCAATTATGTCCGCCCCATTATGTCCCCAGGCCCATTATGTCCGCCCCATTATGTCCGCAGGCCCATTATGTCCGCAGGCCCATTATGTCCGCCCCATTGTGTCCGCATGCCCATTATGTCCGCCCCATTGTGTCCGCAGGCCAATTATGTCCGCCCCATTGTGTCCGCAGGCCCATTATGTCCGCCCCATTATGTCCGCAGGCCAATTATGTCCGCCCCATTGTGTCCGCAGGCCGATTATGTCTGCACCCTTAACGCAGGAGTATTAGTCCTAACTGCTGGTATTTCGATATGGTTGAAAGGTACGAGTCTGTCGCAAATCCTTCATTTTCATGCACAAGTAAGTATAACGGTAGATATTTTATTTAAGATTATACTGTCCGTGCTCTTTGAAGTTGTTTCACTCTGAGATGTTTTAGTTTTTTAATTTTAAATATTAATTTTTTTTAATGAGACATTGAACGTAAAGAAATCCTCAAGTTCAGTTATCAAATATTGGTTTTGCCGCACATTTAAAAAACCAATTCATTCAAATTCCAAAACGGTTAACTTCAATTTCGTCTTAAAAATTCCTGACCTTGCTTATCCCATGTTCAATTTCGTCTTTGGTCGCGATCGCTCATGTTCGCAACAATTTTTATACATTTTACCGTGAAAGACAATTTCGTCGTTCGCAGTTGCCGGGATATGCAAGGTCATGAATTTTTGAGACGAAATTTAAGTTAACCGCTTAGGAATTTAAATACAAACAGTTTTAAAATGTGCGGGAAAACCTATATTTACTTTACAAATGTCGAATTATGTCCGGCCTGACAATAATTGTTACCAAGGGTGGATCTGCAATGCGTTAGAGGCGCGAAAGCAACCAATACAAAACTTTATTTGTATTCAGAGGGTTGCAGATGCTCAAAATAAAAGTTGTTTTATTGAAGTAGAATTACAAAATCGAAATCCGTTGCAAGAAATTTTTTTTTTAAAGTATGCTTTTCTTTAATCATCTCAAATCGTCTATAAAACCTTCATTTGTAATTGGCTTGGTAGTCCTAGATGCATTAATTGGGGCAAGGATTATCAGAAACTTAGAGGGCGGTCTTCAAAAATGTACACCAAAATGTACAAATGCAGCTGTAAACATGGTCGTGCAGCCTACGATACAAATGATTTATCACATGAGTTTATGTTTTGCATAAGTGGGGAGGGGGAGGGGATATTTACCCAGGGATTTACGCCCATGAGGACGACCATGGTAAGACTAAAGCCAACGACACCAAACAGTCAACTTTCTATTTTATCCTTCCTCCAAAATGTTGTCTTCAATTTTTCTAGGCGGGTTTCTTTATTGCATGGGTGAAAAATAGGGAAAAGAAATATGTTCAACATGTTCAGTGTCATTGCAAAATCGACCAACATTGTCAAAATAAGTTTGTTCAGTACCGAGGAAAACCATGAGAAAAAAGTTTTTTAGTCTGGTTTGGACTATACTGAAAGTGCACCGAAATGAGGCAGTAATCAGATACGCAAAGGCCCTAGACGTCTTGGATATGGACATTAACATAACGCAAAATGTTCGAATAAAACTGTGATTTGTTGGTAAATTTTCAGATGTTTTGGACGTTTTTAAGAAACAAGATGTTAATGAATGGGAATAAAAGTGTGTTGGAGCGTGTATAATAAATAGTCTATAACCGGTGAGGGGCGTCGCCGATAATGGCCCGAGCCGACTAGGCTCCTCAACGGTTATAAATCAAGTGTTTCAGATGCTTCGGGATCCATCCATTCTTCCACCATGCATGGGATTTGCCTGAGCCTCTTCCTGTACCAGGTCTGCGGACATAATGGGGCGGACATAATGGGCCTGCGGACACAATGGGGCGGACATAATGGGCCTGAAAAAGCGTGCGGACATAATGGGCCATGCGGACATAATGGGCCGTAACACACGTACGAGAAGATGTTACTGCGACGTTGTAAGTACACGGTACGTACACGGTAGGTTAAAGCCGTTCGCAATTCGAGATACGTTCGTACTGAGTTTATGACCCGTCATCGCCGCGTATTGGCAAAAACGGCTGACTGCTGCGACAATTTTAAACAGTTCAAAACCTCCGTGACCGATTAAGCGTTTTGGGAAGTTCTGGGAGTTGCTGTCAAGTTCGCAACAAGTACGATAAGTCACTATTATTCTCAGACTGAAAATGAATGACAGCACACACACAATGTATTTGTTTGTAACTATGCCACAGCATTTGTTGTATTTTCCAAAATATTGCCAGATACCAGAGGTTTTATGGGCAAACTGGCAAAGACAAAAATGCATTTACATTGGGCACACCAGACCCCCTGGGCTCACCAGTCCCAGCCATGAAATAGGGCACACCACACCCACCACATGGCACACCAGACCATCACAGTTAGGGCACACCAGACCCTGATACATGTCAATATGGCACACCAGACCATCACAGTCAGGGCACACCAGACCTTGAAAACTAGGGCACACCAGACCCTGCTAACTAGGGCACACCAGACCCTGTTAGTTACATAGTGGATGTAACACCAGAAATAGCCAGAACATGTACACAAAATTGGCAAAACCAGGCCACACAAATTATCAAAGGCCAACAGTCATTTTAACACCAATTAGGAAATCTGTAATGAAAACACCGATATGAACTATTAAAACATCCAGGCACAGGATGTTCCCCCGCTTTAATGCTATGAGCTACGGGAGGAATGACCCCTGGTGAACCTCCAGGGAGTCATGAGAGTGCCTGTCGCAAAACTTGAAATTACTGTCATAGTTCTTACATTTTATGTTAGGGCAATTATAAATGATGAAATAAATTGATCGAATAAATTTATTGGCCATTCTGATAGAGCATTGAGAAAACTTTTAACCTGTGTCTGTCGAATTCCCGCAAAAAAATGCCACACGCGCCATACGCGCCATACGCGGCACAAGGGAAAGACAGACATTGATGAGAAAAAACATAGGGAACACTAGGGAATATTATGAGAGGGGAAATACCGTGCACCAAGTTAGATAAAAAGATCTGAATGCCAGCTTTGGACAAGTGTACCCCATCGTATTGAAACGGGTGCATGGTAGCCCAACGAAACTGCGGCATTCGGGGCTGCATTGTGAAATCGCTGCATATGGAAACGGGACAAAGCCTCAGCTAGCCACTTATGTATGCCACTCAAGGCAATTCAGATACCTGGACCAGGTATCTGAATTGCCTTGAACACAATGTTAAACCGGAGGCATTGCAGCACAAATAAGCGCAATAAATGCATGATTCGAGGACAACTGGATGTTTGCTTATTAACAATGTGTACTATAGCAGTATTATCAGAATGAAACCGCACTTTACGATCGGCTAATAGGGAGCCCCAGCACTGGATGGCAACCACTAAAGGAAAAAATTACAACAAAGCAATCGATGGTGGATTTTGGATCAGGTCATCCGGCCATTTACCTTGAATCCATTTGCCACCAAAGTATGCCCCAAAACCAATACTGGCAGCAGCGTCAGTATACAACTCTAATACATCATTGTCTTCCCACTCATGGCTCAAGAAAGCCGACACGCCACTGAAATGGGATAGAAATTGCAGCCGCATTACCAAATCTAGACGGGCTCCTTTAGATATACGAACTTTATGGGGGGGGGGGGGGGGGGGGGGGGGGTTAGTGAGCCCAGTAGTCAGCGCAATTAAACGCCTCATGAATGCTCTGCCTGGAGCAATTGCTTTACACAGGAAATTTAGTGAGCCCATCAGTGATTGCACCCCTACTAATGTGATATTGGGCTTACTCAAAGTCTGCTGAATGTGTATGCATATTTTGTGCACTATACCAGCTGGTACCCGAATTTCCTGCCGCAAGGTGTCAATTTCCAACCCGAGATAAGTGATTGTTTGAGTCGGGCCCTCATCTGTCTTTTCCTGTGCCAGTGGTACACCTACATGTATCTCTGCACACAAAGTCGAGAAAGTGTTGAGGAAGTCCAAACAAGCTGACCGAGTAGTGCCAACAAATAAAAAATCATCTAAGTAATGTGTAACCATGGAGCCCTCCATGGTGTAACTGAGCTGGACTTATTGGCCATGAACTTGGCTTGAAACGCAAAGAAAGTACTAAATTTCTCAAACAAAGCACCAGATATGGAGCACCCCATAGGCAAGCACATATATCATAATAGAATTTACCATCAAATGAAAATCCTAACAATTCATAGTCCACTGGGGAAACTGGGAGGAGCCGAAAGGCTGACTTAATATCGGATTTTGCTAACCATGCACCACAACCCGCACTAACTGCCATGCTAACGGCCTCGTCAAAAGACGCGTAGTGAACTTGACATTGGTCCCCGTCAATAACATCATTAATCGAACCCCCATGAGGAAAAGACAAATTATGAATAAGCCTAAACGAACCGGGCTCGTGTTTTGGAACTAAGCCAATGGGTGAACACTAAGTTTATAGGAAAAGGTCGATGAGAAAATGGGCCTGCAATTCTTCCCAACTCTATTTCTTTGGCCAGTATCTCCAACACAATGGTTGGATTTTGGTTCGCTGACAAAGGCAATGAGAATCACGACTAATACGGGGACCTTTATATCCAATGGAAAAACCATTTGTAAACCCATTGATTAATGTGACAGCGTCCTCCCGTTTTGGGTAGCTAGTCATCCAGGAAGCTAACACCCCTAACTTAATTGGTGTTGGGGGCACGAAAAATCTTCCGTCCCTGGAAGGAACCCCCAGATTGGGGTTTTCCGACATTCCCCACCTGTTCAACTTGGCCACTGATTTCATTAACCCAACATTCCTTAGTCCGGCAGTTCTAAGCTGGGACCCAGACGGGCAAAGCATATAGCGCCATGTCTGAAAGCTTGTGCAGAAATTTCTCCTACATGCCCGAAAATGACAACATAGGGCCATTGAAGCCCAAACAGAAACTCTTCTTTTTGGCCCCGCACAAAAGGCGCCGAATATCCAAATGTAGACCCTGACTGACTTGCTGCCATTATACATGCGCGGCTGCTGCAGTTACCCACAATTCAGTATCCAGGGCCCCCAAGACCGGGAAGGGTATGTTTCCATGCCCAGACGAAACTGTTCGTCATAACGATGTCATCCAAACCCAGGAAATTGCATAGCAGCCATGCGTACCGTTTCAGCATACTTAAGTAGCTCTGCACAACGATGGGGGTGTTTAATTCTCTAGGCCTACATAAATAGTCATAAAAGTATGAAAGGCGGACGACGTTTTGACCTTGGCGGTGCCGCTGGCACAGACACAGACAGCAGCTGTCGTTTCCGAGGTTGACCGGCATCACACCTAGTCTTGGTTCAAGACGTTGTTACGTATATACGCGATAACCGGCCGCCGCGAGAGGGCGTTATCGTGACAAACTTAATAGCCGCGAACCGCCAGTAACAACGTCTTGGGAACTTGTAGAAGCCGTGTTGTGCGCACGCACCTGCTTAGCCTAATGATTGCAGCGCGCATTATGAATACATAAATAAATGCATTATGCATAGATCTACCCCCCTGACTACTATACCGCCCGAGCGTTAGTATATGAAGATAAAGGTACAGCAGGTCCGTGCTATTTAGATTGTTTGGTAGGGCCGAGGGGAATGAACTAAAAAGTTCCGGAATGATGGAAATATATTAAACAGAAAATCTTAACGGGGCTGAATATGATAATTGATATATTATAATGGTGCTGAGGAGACCTTGTTAGATGATTTGATTGAGATATAAAATAGAAAAGGCCGTGATAATAATAAAACAAATAGCTCACGAGGCCCTAGTCTTTACGGCCGGGGAAAACAGAGATTGTCGTACTCTGGTGATTCGATTGTCACACAGTTCACAAAGATACTGAGACGCACTCTAGATCTCCTGCGGGTTTTCTCCACTGGTGAAACTCGACAAAAATTCAGGCTCATGTTTGCTTTGAGGCTGGACGCAAATCCCCGCCGAGACAGCAGCGATTCCCCTACCTCCGAGTCGACTTCAATTCAACGGACGACTTGTCTCAACGGAAGACTTGTCTTCACGGACGACTTAATTGTCTTCCCATTTGACGCAAAGACGGTCGAGTTGTCTCAACGGTCGAGTTGTCTCGAGTCGAGTCGGCCAACGGTCGAGTTGTCCGAGCCCCTACGGTTTAATATAACGGAGAGGCATGCACCTTACCTTACCGGCACCTTACCCGTCGTATCTCCCTCGCATCGATCGTCACAGTTGCAAGACGTCGCATGCGAACACGAGCGGTGAACACTGCAGCCGCTAGCGCATAGCCAGCCGGCCGGCCGGCTGCCTGCAATTAATGCAAAGCAGAGCCAAGCAGCTTCGATCGCGAACTTACCAGTGCCCCTTCGGCCAGTAGTATAGATAGCTACCAGACTATTGTGCAACTTCATGGCAGCTCTTTTTCGTATGTGCGCGTGCGTGAAGAGAAAATGTTCCTCATTTTCATACAAAATTGACGCATGCGCACTAGTTTCCCCCATTTTTCGGGGGGAGATTTTACAAGATTCCCAAGACGTTGTTACTGGCGGTTCGTGGCTATTAATAGTTCATGGCTAATAACGCCCTCTCGCGGCGGCCGGTTATCGCGTATTATACGTAACAACGTCTTGAACCAAGACTACATCACACCTGGCTGCGAAATATTCGGCAACAATCCAAGGCACAATAATAAGGGCCTATAGGCTAACAGTTAGGCCTACTGTTCGATTAAAAAGTCAGTTCAATGAAAAAGCTGGAGTAATTCAGCAACAATCCTTGGCAGGACCTACCATTTACAAATTAACGTTAGTACAATCCAACAATTAAGCCGATCGTGATAGTCCGAGAAAAAGATTGGAAGATAAAGGCACATTTGGGGCCTAAAGACCGATGAAAAGGCTTGAAGAATCAACAAGTTTGAAGAACCAAAAACTGCCTGAAGAATTCAGCAACAATCCTTGGCACAGTGGAAGCTTCACAATCCGCCGATTAGGCTAACGTTAGAATTTTTTTTTGAAGAATTCAGCAACAATCCGTCACACAATGGATGATCAGGAAAATGTTTGAAGAATTCAGCAACAATCTGTGGCACAGTAAACATTGGTAAATCCCCAATAGAAGAAATCCCAGGAAAACACCAGGTAGCCTCACGATATGATCTGTAGCCAAAAAACCAGTCGTCCAAGCGCCCAATGAAGTATCAAGAAGAATCCCAATATAGGGCCAGGCACAAACAAATGTTGATGAAGTCGTCAGCAGGATCCCCCGAAAATACAAGGTAACCTGCCAATAGGCCTATATGATAAATCTCAAGTAGGCTTCAATAAATTCCATCCTGGGAAAATGCTGCCACGGATATATTTGAAAAGCTCAACTAATGGTTGTATACCCTATAAAGTGCTGTGACAAAGTGAACCCAAGTTGCACATCCTAGCTATATTCCCACCCAACCATCCACCAGAATAAGAAGCTGCCCATTGGCTAAAAGTTTGATCCTACAAGAGCCTTCATTGGACAAAATTCTCTAATGTGATTGGCTGACATGGTTATGAATATTTAGCACTGAATCCTGTTTAGAATCATGTGTTTTTCACAAAATTTGTAATGGCATTTTGAACCACAAATTGTCTCTAAATTCTACAACTCCTGCAGGGAAATATAGCTACTAAAAAGTACTACATAGACATGTATAGTTTCCTATCCTAGGAGTTAATCCTGTGACAGAATACTATGTTTTCCTCCAAATTTGCAGTGCCATTTTGGATACATTTGTTTAACCTTCACACACCTATGTCTGCACAGCTTACTGTTTGCCAGTTTGTTACAATACATCATATTATTCCACACAGTACAGACACAAGGGTTTTTCCAGGTCACAAAGTGCAATGTCCCCTTTTTTTGTGAAGTATGATTTCACCACCATGCATCCAGCACTGCCAAAAGTTGTGCATATTCATGAAAAGTTTGCCACCTCAGCAGCTGATTGGCTGCTTGCGATCAGCTTAGGATCCTGTGTTGACACAAAATTGGCAATGGCATTTTGTGCAGTAAATGCACACATGTACAGTACATGCAGTATGACTTCAGTAGTGCAGATGAGAGTTGTGGCATAATACCAGGTAATCCATGTATATTAAAACAACCAATTAACCTATTAATTCTGAGAATAAAGCATTTGATCACTTAAATGATAAAATGTCGCGGCGTATTTGTATATTTTCATGGTCGTAGTATGTACTTGTGAAGATACGGCTTGGTGTGACAGCCCCTTAAGTAATTGCATTTTGTTGTTTCACAAAGAGACAGATGCTCCTTGGGCGTGCACGACACTAGTCTTGGGTCAAGACGTTGTTGCACACATTATACGCGATAACTGGTCGTCGCGAGAGGGCGTTATCACGACGAACTATTAATAGACACGAACCGTCAGAAACAACGTCTTCGGAATTTCGTAAAATCTCCCCCGAAAAGTAGGGGAAACTAGTGCGCATGCGTTAATTAGGTATGTAAATTACAACATTTTCTGTAGTACGCGCACATACTAAAATGAGCCGATATGGAGTTGCACAATAGTCTGGTAGCAAGCGAGTTCTTACGCGTACGCTAGTGGCCGAAAGTTTGCGATTTGGAGGTACTAGTATCATGCTGCAGGTACCAACAGTTGGGTCCATTTCAAATAGTCATTTATTTTGTTTGACACTTTCCATTCATCATTTCTCATATTCCGCCATAGTTCATACCTATATCAACATCGCAAAATTCTTACAATTGTAAAAGTGATTTCTGTATCGATTTAATAATGTATCGTCTTGGAATTAAATGTTATCATTTTCTCAGTTCTCTGCGATTGTTCACCCATGCACAACGATGGAAGCGATGCATTTGAATTGCTTTGCCAACATTTCGGAAATGCTAAGGAATGGTGTATTAAATCAGTTGACCCTTGTTATGTTCTTTGCCAAATGCTCGGACAAATTTAAATGCTCTTCGTTGGTGTAATTTAAATTTGAAGAGCGAATATAGTTGAGTGCTGTATTTTCTGGATCGCGTGCTCGATAAACGATAATCTCAAAAAGTAAGAAGTTTTAGATAAACCATTGCGATCGTCGAGGCCTGTTGTTATTTAGATGCGACGGTTAACCCCGTACAGGCTTTCTTCAGAGTAAGGGTTAGAACCGTCGAGGCCTGTTGCTATTTAGATGTGACGGTTGACCCCGTGTATGCTTTCTTCAGAGTACGGGGTTCGAACCGTCGATGTCTGTTGTTATTTAAATGTGACGGTTGACCCCGTAAAGGCTTTCTTCAGAGTACGGGGTCAACCGTCGATGCCTTTTGTTATTTAGATGTAACGGTTAACTCCGTAAATGTTTTTAAGGAAGACCGTCGAAGTCTGTTGTTATTTAGATGTTACGGTTGACCCCGTGTAGGCTTTCTTGACATGAAGAAATCAAACCGCTGTGGCTTGTCGCTATTGAGATACGACGATCCAATTTGCGCTCCTTGTAGGCTTTTCGGGCTTCTTCTAACAATGGCGGTTCGTGTTTCGAAAGATGACTTATTCAGGGTACCGAGTGCACGGAAATAACTGGGGACTCGTGACAGCTTTTGTTGTTGAAAATGCAACCAGGAATTGGGTCCCATCTAATATATCTGGAGAGAACACCACCATACCAGCGCAACAGAGGAGAAGGGTTAGATATGTCATCTTGCGGGACATTCCCGGGTATTCTTTTTACTTGAATACAGTGCATTTCTAATCGTTGCGTTTAAAGCATCTCGGCGATGGTTCTATTTCAATTTCCTGACAATGACTGAAACAAAAGGATGCGTATCTACCCCCCCCCCACATAACTCCGCCCTTAAAGACATAAGGTATCCGTCACGCAGCCAGTATAAGGGCGCACCATACCAGTACATCTACACCCCCCAATTGTGGCCATTTCCAATGTATGAGTCACAAAGCTACAAAACTAAATATTTGTTAGCACATTTAACTCATTGGACGCCTAATTGGTGTTTGAGGTTATTCAAATTATAAAAAGTTTTTCCGTGAAATTTCATATGTGCAGGCAGAGGTACCGGTATGTTGTGACCTTCTGGAACTGAAGGTGCTTGAGGGTTCACCGGTGGATCACCACGCGCGGCATACCTCATAATTATAGAGGAATTTCACATTAGCCCCTTCTGCGCACTTCCTGGTTGAAAGCGAGAATGGCAGTGGCAAACAAAACAACGCTTTTCAGCACATTCATTCATGCATGAATTAATCAGGCCGTAAAAGGCAGCGCAGGCGCACGATCAGCATAAAGTTGTTTACTGTGACATTGAGATCCTCGTTTTCAAACGCGGAAGTGCGCAGATCGGCGCTAAACTCGTCGTTGTGGGATTCCTCTATCCCTCAATCGCTGGTACACCAGCGAGTAGACCACAGTAGCCACAGTAGACCACAGTAGACCACAGTCTCCGAAAGCAATAAGTAATATAAACGCATTTCACTTAAATTATCTTGTGTTTGTCTTTTATAGACACTTTTGTGTCTTTTATCCCACCTTGTGTCTTGTAAGTATGGGCTGTTTTTGTTTCACCTTTATTTACTAAATTTACCCATTTGTGGTGAAAAATGGGTATACCCAAACTTTGGGTAAGCCTATCTGAACAAACTCTCATCCAATTATGTTCAGATAGACTTACCCAAATTTTGGGTAATTGCATTTTTCACACATAATTGGGTAAATTTAACCCCCCATACTTTGTTAGTGTTCACCTTCCGTGCAAGATTAATAATACATGTACATGTTATTTAACCTATTAAAATTTATTGGCCCCTGGTTCCCTTGAGCGTCTTACGCTCTGCTTTCACGTGTGTATTTCTAGCAAATGTAGGGCCTATACATTATGTATAGGCCCTAATTGGCTGCTGCTTTCGTATGATCCCTAATGGATCTGGTTGCTGAGATTGGCCGACCTAAGTCGTTGCCCTGTAGCCACCCGGGAGGTTCTTCAGGTTCTTCACGAAGTGCGAGAGGAAAGGAAGAAATTCTCAGTTTTAGAGGTGGGAGGAAAACCCCAACGTATATGGGAAAACCCACGGAGTCAAGCAGGGACTGAGAACCCAATCCACATACTGACCCGGACAGGATTCGAACCCGGGCCACAGAGGTGGAAGGCAAGGAAAGAGCCACTACGCCAACCTGACTCCCCTATCAAATTGGCGAACAAGTACAAACATAACGCATGTACAATTTTCATACACTTTGTCATTGGGGATATTCACATGCACAATAGGCCTAACTGGTTGAACATGTCTGTCAGTATAACAATATTGCACCACAAATTCCGTTAATTCGGGTTTCAAGACAATGCTACTCAATACATGTAGGCCTACATATGTTTTGTACTCAATGTTCTTAGGAGCGTGATACAAGGCATGGTAAGTCAATGCAGGAAACACATTCCTGTAAGCATTTCAGCCCCAATACTTTACTGTAGCATACAAGTATGTGTACATGTACCTGTATTGCGTCCCGCTTTACAATAGAGCGACGCGAAAAGGCCGCATGCGTGCACCAAGTGAATTAATGTTGCATGCTGAATATGTAATTTAAGAACGGTTGACATCTCGCTAACGATTGGATGGGGCCGAAGTGGGCAGGCCCTATTGTTCTGCACGATTGGATAGGACGCGTATAACGTCAACGGTGCAGTGGGAACCGTTTAAAACGAATGGCCAGGACCGGTTTGATGGTCAGCCCCACAATGATCGCACCTTGCAACACCAATATAAATTGTACGCAAGGCCATGACATCGCGGTGCGCGCGGTGGTGGTAGAATATTTTTTCGCGTAGCTCACTGTTTGTACGGCCGTATTTGCACGGCCGTACATGCACGGCCGTATTGTGAATACACGTCTGCACCCCAGTGTTAGGAACACAAAGTTAATGTTGTTAGTGTTATGAAATTCCCCTCACGATTTCTAGTAATCTCTGGAATGAATGAAATCCTTTATATAAGGGCTAGCTTGGGAACAAAATCAGGACTTGATTTTCGACGGTGGATTTTAGACAGAAGGAGAATTTCGTTGGGATTTCGGTTATCGACTTTATCGAGCCGTTTTATTCAGACCTGTGACCTGTATATTACTCGTCTGGAGACAGTTAGAGGTGAGTTTTATTTCCGGAAAAAAAGACATTTATCTGTGAACTGTCGTCGGTTCATTATTTCCCCATATTTTCGCGACGGGAGCCAGTTTGTGTCGTCCCTCGCTGTTTTCGTTTCTCTTCGGCTGTTTTGGAGGTGAATTCGCCCCGTGTTCCAGCTCGTCAAAGAACTGTATTCGCTCGCATTATTGGAGTCGTCCTCGTCTGTTGCTGAGTGCCCAAGCCGTCCAAGTCCTCGCCCAAGTCCTCGCCCATTGCAGAGCTGCCCAAGTCGTCTGGCCCCTCACCTATATAAGTCCTCGCCCGTAAGATCGTTTAAGTTATATATTGTATAAGATCTGTTCTTAATTCTACACTTGTTAAACCCTGTTGATTCTCGAATATTCTCATTATTAAATCACATTGTTTCTTTTTTCTTTATATCAGTGTGATCTTGTTTGATTTCTTTGTTGCATCTGAGAAAATTCAGGCTTTTTCTAGTAATTTATATTTACGGATAGTCTGGAGATTTTCAGAGCGTAACACCAGTAGCACCGTTGGTTCGATCAACTGGTCTTAAAGTTTAATCCCCAGATAAAAACCTCCATGAAAGACGACGTTTGGTCACATCGATTATCTTTACCCACAAAACCTACATGTATGTGCATGTACAGTTCGGAATGGATTTTCACCAGTTACCCCCCGAATATCGAAGTTGAAAAGAGCTCATAACCCAGGCGCGTCGCAACGGGGGCGGCCGGGGCGGCCATGGTCGCGCCACTTAAAACAAGAAATAAATAAGTAAAGATGAGACGTCACCAACATCACCGCGCGCGCGAAAACAAAACACAAACAAAAACTCCACATTGGTCTGAGATAGATATGTGTTAAAGGAGGGCGGTGATATGAGTAGGAGGATCATTATTTCTTCCTATTAACATGATTAAATAAACAAATATATACATTGAACTTCGGAATGTGTTCGCGTCTTGACGGTCGGGGGGACGAGGTTGTGGATCACGAAGTGCTCCTATACCCTGCGAGCTGCCGCTTGAGATTTCGGAAGGCACATTTTTATCTTTTTCTAATTTCCATATGAAGCCGTTGGTCTATTCCATTCATATTTTTTGTAATCCTCAATGATACATTGTATTTTGAAGTGGTATAGTCGCTTTTCAAGAAGGAGTTCACTTGGGGTCACCCCAGTCATGAGAAACCTGGGCCCCAGCCAAAAGCCCATTCAGTTGTGCAAAAACCGTGCGAGGAGCCACGTGGTGATTTCGGAAGGCACATTTTTTCTTTTTCTAAAATTAGTGATAAACAACATGCAAATTTGCAGAATGATAAAATCTTTTGTGTGTATGTCCAGAGGACCCCTATTCATCTATTTAGACCATTAGAGAAAAGATTGTGTGCACAAAACATTGTTATTAACGCGTAAACAAAGGTGCCTTCCAAAATCACCCCATGGAAGAAGCGCGTGATTTTTGTGCTCGCGCAGCTCGCAGGGTTAAAGGGACACATTGCCTTCAAATGTCATGAAATTTTGCTGTTTAGAAATGTTCCTTACCTTTGATAAGAGTTGTTCATGCAAAAAAACACGTATAATGTGTTGTAATTAGTGAGTAGTGATTACAAAACAAAAAATTGGCCGCTTACCCCTGACATCTGACCTGCGAAACATAGACTTATTTCCAGTACTAAATACCACCGTCTAAATAATGCGCAAAATACGCTGTAAGAGTCTTTAGGCTGGCGCCGCAGCCAGTGGCCTTGTGAACCTATCAGATGATCGCCAGGTACAATTCTCTACCTCGCGACACATATCACCAGTGCTGCGCGCCGTGCCACAGTACATCAAAATGGATCAACAGAACGTACTTCAACCAGATGCGACTGGAAATACGACTGGTGAACACAGTCCGCCATTTTGTGGAGTCAAAAATTTGGTTCTACAAAATGGCGGACCGTTATTTGTCACGAAATTAAACAAAAACCACGCAATTTGAAGGGATAGTTATGTGAATCTTTATATTCTACTTTTAAAAAAGCTTCCCAACCATATCCATTTCAGTTTTATAGCCCAAATCGCAAAATCCAAAGCAATGTGTCCCTTTAAGTCTTCTTAAAAATATACTATAGCCTGAGATATGCTATGAAATCCTATGAGATCCTATGAGACCTGTAATAAAGTGGGTGCAAGTGTTACACAACTTATAGTTTCATTGTCGCAAAGAATATGGAAATATGTATCAATATTGTAATTTATGAGCGTATTGAATGTTATAAACATGAATATGAATGCTTTTAAAAGTGGCAATATCGTTGGCTTTCTTAAATTTAAAAGCCAATATACATTAGGAGACGGATGAGTCTAAATTCTTAAAAGAACAATTTATTCGTTTAAGACAAGATAGAATTTCCTAGGTTTAGAAATTCATCAAAGGATATCCATATATGCAGGACATGTTTCGCTTGAATGTATGGTAAAGGCGAATGCCTTGATTAATTTTTATCAAGCTCATCAGCTGCGTCTTTTTGCGTCTACACAGTAGGGGGCCTATGTAGGCACCGGCGTTACACCGCCCCCTCCGAGGACCTTGTTCGTTCCCGAACAAGACGGCGAGCACCGTTGACTGGACGACCATGAAGACCCGATCCAGGAAGCGCCTGGGACACACATACAAGTGTGTAAATACCTGCAATCGTAGCATTTTTTTTTAGTAAAGTGAAATTCGTACTCTGAAATTCAATATGAATTGCCACACAGGCTGGCGTAGGGGGTAAGGGTGTAAAGTTAAGTGTTTATGATGGTTTTAAATATCCCTATTTCCATTCATATTTGCCCCAACCACTCTTTCCTATTTGCCCCAACCACGTAAATTTGAATTTTCAAGCTGAATTTAAACCATATTTCATGCAGGTCCATACAACCACACAACAGTGCAGGATTTCGTTTTCACTCTAGAGCCTGACCGCATACTCGTACTCCGATTGTAGAGACTCCGACTGCACGCAAGAATCAGTTCCCGTCCTCGATCGACTGCTAAAAAGGGCCTCGGGGCTCAGGCTTGCAAACACAAACAAATAAATATTGGCATTGAGCGTCCTTCTTCAGCACCGTACCTCGTCGGTCAGGCTTTATCCAAAGCCAACTTGAGAGGTTTTGTACATTATGATACTACTAGGCTCTGACGAGTGATTTGGAAATTGAAATCAAAACAAAGAGGCACAGGTTCCTTCCTCCATGGTTTACCCATGGAGGAATAAAACACATTTTATTCCTCCATGGTTTACCCCTTCCTCCATGGTTTACCGAACCCAGTCGGTAAACACACCATGGAGGAAGGAACACAAACCCTTCACGAAACGGTCGTACAGTCACAGTTGCTTGTAATGAATTGTGCGATAAACGCGTATCGCATATCGCGCGCTCGGTGACGTGACAGTGGCCATTCATGTTTACATTAGCCCCAGATCCCGACCCGTTAATATATTCAGGTCATCACATAATTCATATGCATGTCCGTTTTGCGATCGTTGATTGGCTCCCTAGGAAAGCCTAGGGAGAAATAAAGAAAAAGTTAAACCGCTGGTGCAGGATTCCCAAGACGAAAGTGCGAGCCCATGAGTTGGTCTAATCGTACCGTCAGAGGGCGCACTGCATGGAACGAATAAAACGCGACGCTACACGATCCATTATCGATCACTGTCGTCTTGAACCAAGACTAGGGTGGTGGCCGTCGCTGGACTTCGGTCTGGCGGAACATCTGTGGGAGGTGCGGGGGAGTCCGTCTGTGTCCCTTCTTCCATCCGGGTTGGTCGAGGTCTCTGGCCCTGGCGCTGATTCCAACGGTGTCGCGGGGGTGATGTCGGGGAGCGCTCCGCGAGGTCACGGCTCCCCTGCCTGGATGATCGCCCCGCCGAGGGGCATCTCTGGTGGAAGGGCCCGGGGGACCGTTCCGGGTGGTCGCGGCCCCCTCCTCGTCGCTAGCGTGGACATCGAGATCGTCGACCCCCTCGCCCACCGACCCCACGAAGACTCCGTCGCAATAGCGGTAGTGCAGCTCTCGGACGTCCTTCCGATAGAACCGCCGCCCACATCCCTTGTCGCAGGAGTATAGGGGAGCTCCGGGTGGAGCACACTACACGCCGTCCGGATGTGCCTCCGAAAGTTGCTGCTCCGGTTGAATGTCTTCTCACAGTGGGGGCACTTCACTGGGTCCATCCTACAGGGGAGAGGAAGAGAATTGGTCGATTGGAGGCAGTAACGACTAGGCCGGACGATTTTCCGCCCACCCCGGGTGACTCTACCAGGCACCGGCTCTGACAGTGGGGGAAGTGCCTGTTCGTCCCTTCCCCCCGGCCTCGCTGGCTTCAACACTGTGTCCTGCCAGCACCACCATGTCCTCCGTCACCTTTACTCTGGCAACCATCGGTTTTTGTTGGCAACCCTCCAACGAGACTGCCTTCCCATTGATGACGACTATGTTGTCACCATATCGCCATTAGCAGTGATACCTCGCCAGGAAATCAATTCCTAGTATCACATCTGGCTCGATATCGGCCACAGTACAGGCGTGGTTCATGAGCTGATCCCCAACTTGCAATTCGAAGTTGGCCACCCCCTAATCGACATGGAACTCCCGTCCGCCATTCTCAAGGCGGGTGCTGAAAGAAGAAGGCTCAGTCTCTCGATCCCAGGCAACGAGTCGTAGATTCGCCCCGACAGCAAACTCACCGCTGCTCCGGTGTCTAGGGTGAAACGTACTGGCTTCCCGGCGACTTTACCCGTCACGTAATTCGCCTTAACTGTTCCAGCCGGGGCCGGTCTGGCCTGAACAGACGGCTCTCTGCCTGGAGCCTGGTGTCTCGGCATTGCTTCTGTCGGTTCTCGTCGCCGGTCGGAAGCCGAGCTGCGCTTCTGATGAGGACAGTGCCGCTGGATATGTTAAAGTTTGTGACACCCATAGCACTTCACTTGGGGCGGGCACCTTGAATATACTAAGCCCTGGCAGTCGGTCTGTGTTCCTCAGCTAGGGTTTGAGGAGGCTGGGCTACCAGCCGAATGTCTATAACCCTTGGTCTCCCTTTCCTGTGCGCCTGTGACTCAAGGAACGCCTCCATCTCGGCCGCAAGGGTGACTGCCTCTGTTAATGTCGTCGCTTTCCTCGAGAAGATGTGGCACTGCAATTGCTCGTCTCCCAGTGCGTTGCGGAACGCCTCCACCACCAAATCTTCGCGGGCCTGCACGAGTAGCTTCGGGTAGCTCTTGTAGATCTATTGGCGAATTGACTGCCCCAGGCTACCGAGTGACTCATGCGCATGGACAATTGAGCCCGGTGCAATGGGATCTGTGCTGCCACTCCGAATCGTTGTTCGAAGTTCTCCAGGATGGAGGAATATTCCTTCCTTGCCTCCGGCACCATATCCGCCAGTGCCTCCAGAGCCGTGCCTCTTAGATGAGAAGCCAAGAACATCGCTTTTTCGGCCTCGCTCCAAGGATTGACGGCCGCAATGCTCTAAAAATGGAACAGGTAATCGGACCATGAGGAGCTTCCGTCAAACTTATCGGAGAGCGTCATTGGCCCCCGACCCCCCCCCCCCCCCCCCCCCATCATAACGACCAGGTGGTGTTGTTTCCTCCCTTCCCGTCTGCTCAGCGGACCCGCAGGCACCAGGCGTATCATGTTGTTTCATGGCGGTAGGGAACGGCTGGATCCCGCACGGGGGCACCGAGTGGTGACGTCCCGTGGTACCGGATCTCCTCCCTTGGTCAGCCGGCTCCGCTCCATAGACTCCCGCGCGGAGCAGTTCCACTCTATTGACTCCCGTGCGGAGCAGCTCCTCTCCATTGACTTCCGTGCAGAGCAGCTCCTCTCCATTGACTCCCGTGCAGAGCAGCCCCTCTCCATTGACTCCCGTGCGGAGCAGCCCCGTTTATTTCTGCAACAATTTGTGACAACAACTTTACTATTCACTCCGGCAACGGGTCCCCCTGGCCGAACAGCAGGGGCCTCATAGCAACGTGGGCCCGTGCTAGTGCCCCCTACCGGCCGACCGGCACCGGCGTTACAGTATTCATTTATTTGTTTATTTGTTTGTTTTTACAAATTTATTGAGGATTCCTTAATCTTCATTTGTATGTTTTTCTTTAAAATGAACGGAATATGACAGGTAGTAAATTTACATGGACACGTTTGGGAAACATTCACGGGTTCGGGCCCCGCTCTTTCAAACCTTGGAGGACAAAGTGGGGGACAAAGTGTGAATTTTTCAGTCCACTTTCAACTAATTGATTCTTGTATACACGTGTATGCTTAATCGATCACCTCGCTTCAGGTTATGCATATGCTGTCCTGAGATTTCTGGGTCCCAAAGGTTATGCATATCCTGTCCTATTGGGATTGATAGGTTCTCTTTGTTTTTGTTTGTTTTTCTGTGCACTCTAAATTTTATGTAAATTAGTCTGGTACAGATTTTTAGGTTCCTTTTTTTTTCTTTGTTTCTGCAAATTATGCAAATCTATGCAAATTAGTCCACTATAGACCCAACACACTACTGACCTCAGTTCCGTGACCATTTTCTGGCTAAGATGTTTTGACGATTGATTCAACTTCTATGGACCTTTTAAAAAACAATTTCCCCAGGTCCCTCCAAAAATCCCGGCATTTTTCCCCAGAGGCGCCATTTTGAAAAATTTACTTTTAAACCAGAGTACCAAAAATCATGTATGAAGACACTTCTGACATCGGTTTGACGTTATGACGTCAGAAATCCAAGATGGCCGCCATCCGGTAGAGCGAAAACGTAACTTTTGAGCGGGAGCACCTAGCATCATAAATGAACACATTATTTTTGCTAAATCGATGCACTGATGCTATTTATGAAGGTCTTGGACCCATCTAGTGTAAGGGAGTGAGAACCCCGCAGCCGGACATGATGAATAATGGTTCTAGGAGTGAGCTCCTGAGGCCAAAACAAATTGTTTGGTTGTCCTCGACCGCCCGCCCATTTTTTTCAATTGTTTTTTTTCTTCAATTTTGTCCTAAAACTCGAATTGATTTCGCTGGTTGATTTGTTCCAATCTCATTTCCATCTTTATTTTGTTATTTGTAATGCACAAACACGACCCTACCTGTTTTTATCCAGAGTTTAAAAGTTCATATTCTACTATCAGTGTGTGTGGTTGCACAATAAATACTCGATGGAAATACGCGCGGTACAGAAATACACAAATGCAGCGTGGCCACTCATCAAATTTCAAATTCCCAAGATTCATCCAGGGTAAAAACTTGTTTAGCACAATGAATGTCTGATTTTGCCTTTCAGGTTGTGTCCCCGCTGACCACGGCAATTATCATCATCATCATCACTACATAATTGCAGTGTTGGCACCAAATTGTTTTCTTTTTGTGTCGCCTCAACGAATGTTTTTGGGCCACTTACCAGTCATGGATTGTGTCCGTGTGTCCGTGTGGCCCGTGTGACCGTGTGACCGTATGTTAAAGTTTTAGGTTAAGTTTTTGCTCTCATTTGGTGTCATTTGAAAAGTTGAAGTCCAATTGGAACCAAATGTGGGTTATACATGTGACATGGGAACCTTCATATGTTAATGAGGTCAAAGGTCACATACCCAGGTCAAGGGTCATCTGAGGTCAAGTTGTAAAATGGGCTGCACATGTAAAATTGGCCCCATTTAAAAAGTTGAAGTCCAATTGGAACCAAATGTGGGTTATACATGTAAGATGGGCACCATCATATGATAATGAGGTTAAAGGTCACATACCAAGGTCATATAAAGGTCAAGTTGTAAAATGGGCTGTACATGTACATGTAAAATTGGTCTCATTTGAAAAGTTCAAGTCAAATTGCAATCAAACTTGAGCCTATAGGTGCAACATGGAAACATTTATATAATGTTGATGTTACAGGTCACATCAAGTTCAAAGGTCATTGGAGGTCAAGTGGTAAAAAAGGCTGAAAATATAAAATTGGTCTCATTTGAAAAGTCCAATTGCAATCAAACTTGGGTGTGAATTGAGAACATAGCTTATGACAATGTCCACCGTTCCGTGTGTCCTCCAGTGTGGCAGGATTTGCGATGAAGCCACCGATTCCATTACCTCAATTGAGAGGTGGGAAAATCTTTTTAAAAAGGCACATTTATGGCGCGGTTTTGACAAGTTTGGAGACGTCCACGCACCTGTTGCATGGGATAAAGGTCCCATCGGACAATGTGTCCATGATACATTTAGGTTGATGGAATGCCAAGAAACTGGAACAGGCCAACAAAAGACAGAAAAAACGAGAGGTTGATGAATGCCAATCTCAGTCTTTGTCTATTTTCCCCAGCTATATATACGGCTCCAGCTGCCAAGCGGCTGCGATCGAGTCTAGGGCCGATACATGATAAAACAAAATGTGTCTGGTGCTGTATAAGACGGAGTCGGCCAAGCACCCAGAATCAAAGCAGGTCCTGATTTCGTACGATCACGCATGCAAGACAGAATCAACTGTCTGATCGATTCTGCAGCTGATCAGCTCTACGCGCTTGAGATCAGGGCCAAATTTCATGGCTCTGCTTACCGTTAGCGAAAAATCCCTGCTTACTGTAGCACAGAATCCTTAGTTACGGGATGTACGCTAGTCTTGGTTCAAGACGTTGTTACGTATATACGCGATAACCGGCCGCCGCGAGAGGGCGTTATCGTGACAAACTTAATAGCCGCGAACCGCCAGTAACAACGTCTTGGGAATCTTGTAGAAGCCGTGTTGTGCGCACGCACCTGCTTAGCCTAATGTTGCAGCGCGCATTATGAATTCATAAATAAATGCATTATGCATAGATCTAACCCCCTGACTACTACCGCCCGAGTGTTAGTATATGAACGAAGATAAAGGTATAGCAGGTCCGTGCTATTTAGATTGTTTGGTAGGGCCGAGGGGGGAATGAACTAAAAAGTTCCGGAATGATGGAAATATAATAAACAGAAAATCTTAACGGGGCTGAATATGATAATTAATATTATAATGGTGCTGAGGAGACCTTGTTAGGTGATTTGATTGAGATATAGAATAAAAATGGCCGTGATAATAATAAAACAAATAGCTCACGTATCACGAGGCCCTAGTCTTTACGGCCGGGGAAAACGGAGATTGTCGTACTCTGGTGATTCGATTGTCACACACTGACACAGTTCACAAAGATACTGAGACGCACTCTAGATCTCCTGCGGGTTTTCTCCACTGGTGAAACTCGACAAAAATTCAGGCTTATGTTTGCTTTGAGGCTGGACGCGAATCCCCGCCGAGACAGCAGCGATTCCCCTACCTCCGAGTCGACTTCAATTCAACGGACGACTTGTCTCAACGGAAGACTTGTCTCCACGGACGACTTAATTGTCTTCCTATTTGACGCAAAGACGGTCGAGTTGTCTCAAGTCAAGTCGGCCAACGGTCGAGTTGTCCGAGCCCCTACGGTTTAATATAACGGAGAGGTATTTCTTGCATGTAACAAGCAATTTCCCGCAGATTACACACCATCACCCAGGTTGCCTGCCTGGTCCCGCTCCCGGCACCTTACCCGTCATATCTCCCTCGCATTGATCGTCACAGCAAGACGTCGCATGCGAACACGAGCGGTGAACAATCCAGCCGCTAGCGCATAGCCGGCCGGCCGGCCGGCTGCCTGCAATCAATGCAAAGCAGAGCAAGCAGCTTCGATCGCGAACTTACCAGTGCCCCTTCGGCCAGTAGTATAGATAGTATGGTGTACTATTTACGACACAGCGCTTTGCCTCTTCCACACGCGACGCGACTATACGACGCGACGGCACGACGGCTGCGTTGCATCGTGCCGTCGCGTCGTGCCGTCGCTTCTTTCCCATTACTTCTGGCGTCGCGTCGTGCGTCGCGTCGTGCCGTCGTGCCGTCGCGTCGTTTTTTTCTAGCTTGCAGGTTTTCTTTCCTCAACGTCGCCCCTTCCGTCGCCCATCGCGTCGTACCGTCGTGCGTCGCGTCGTGCGTCGCGTCGTGTGTCGCGTCGTGCGTCGCGTCGTGCTCGCGTCGTGCGTCGCGTCGTGCTCGCGTCGTGCGTCGCGTCGTGCTCGCGTCGTGCGTCGCGTCGTGTTTCGCGTCGTGTTTCGCGTCGTGTTTCGCGTCGTGTTTTGCTTCGTGTTTTGCGTGGAGTAGTCCGGTCATGCTATTGTGAACATGCGCAGTTGAAATACCGAACTGGCTCACAGAATAACCCGCTAATAAATTTAAATTTATGCGCGCATGCGCTTAACCGCGCGGTGAACAAAAGGCCTGAGCTGTGTATTTGAAATGTGTAAAAAGACGATTTTGCTAGAATTATGTTTGTATTTTCCCAATTTTCGTAGCAAACAATCTACAGAACAACAACGGTACCGCGATAACAGCGGTGTCTGGCGGGACAAAATAAATATTGAAAAGAGAGAAAATATTTCGTTCCTGAGTATCATTAGCTTTTTAGAGGTATGGCGGACACAATAGGGGGGCGCTATTTTATTTGGGTATAAATACACAGGTTTTACCCAAATCAAATAACGCCCTCCTATTGTGTCCGCCATACCTCTAAAAGGCTAATGCAATGGGCACTTCAAACATGCGCTCATTGGTACGGTTCGGATGCTGGCAAGGGTTTTGTGCTATACAAGGCGCGGGTCTGGGGGGGGGTTTCAACCCCCCCCCCCCCCCCCCCCCCCCATTCCCTGCTCGTGGCCATGTTTTTTCTTTTTAGGAGCCTACGCCTAAAGTTGCAAACCAGAAAAGCAGAAACCACATGTCTTATTTTGCCTATGCGTAAGAACAAAACAAAGTGGTTAAATGGCGCCACCAACGGTGACAAAGTGTAACTCACTGTAAACAGTAGCGTATCCAGTTTTTTGTGCCAGGAAGGGCAAACAACGTCTGAACCGTCTTAAAATCGTTTTAAAACACTATTTTTAAATTTTTTTTATGACGCTTCAAATGCCGCCAGGGGGGCAAGTCCCCCCCCCCCCTCCCCCCCTTCCGCTGGATACGCCACTGACTGTAAAGGTTTATAAATGTTGAAACAAAGTTGCCGAGTGCACGGGTTTACATAAACGGCGTAAAACAAAGTTACAATAAAACTACACGTTATGAGCGGTTTCCATTTCTCGTCAAGGTTGGTGGGTGGGGGGGGGGGGGGTGGAAGGGCGGATCCAGGGGGGGGGGCCAAAGGGGGCCCATGCTCCCCCCCCCCCCCCAAAAAAAAAAAACTGACGTCGCAAAAAGGCAGCCACTGCGTACACCCACCCACAAAACTCAGCACAAAAATGTGTTGGCCCCTCCCAAAATTGTGTTCTGGATACGCCCTTGGGGGGGGGGGGGGGAGACGGTGACAGCCCGATTGTCCGAAGGTTCTTTAGTCCGAAGGGTTATTAATCCGAAGGTTCGTAATGGTCCGAAGGTTCGATAGTCCGAAGGGCCCAATAGTCCGAAAAGAGAATAAGGTTAAATAATCCGAAGGTTCGATATTCGGAATAGACGATAGGGTTCGATAGTTCGGACTATCGGACCTTATTGTCAATTCGGACTATCGAACTTTGTGTGCCTTTATGAACCTTCGGACTATTGAACCTTATTTTAGTTTCTGACTTTTGAACCTTCGGACTAATTAACCTTATTCTAAGTTCGGATTACTGAACCTTCGGATAAATGAACCTTCGGATTGTAGGCCGTTCGGACTAATGAACCTTCGGACTATTGCATCAAATGTTCCGTTAACGAACCTTATTTCATTTTCGGACAATCGAACCTTCGGACTATCGGGCGGACCCCGTAAAGGCGTGTATATTGTTAGGCATGTGGTTTGAACAAGGCCCATCACCATAATTCGTATATTTCTTTTATTATCAACAACCAGATATTGCAATGGTGATGCTAAAAATGGATCAACTTATACCGGAACCTATAGTTCTTGGATTTTGATAAAAAATTGCCAAATGCATTACGTTTAACTAATCCTTTTTAAGGGGTGGGATTCGCCCATTATTAGTTGTCCGCCAAAACTATAATTATATATGGTGGGGACATAATCTCCCGTTTCCAGGATCGCTTTGCAGGCCAGTCATTCAGCACTATATAAAAGAAAACCAAACGGCAAATGTTATTCTGCGCATGTTCACAATAGCATGACCGGACTACTCCACGCGTAACACGAAGCGAAACACGAAGCAAAACACGACGCGAAACACGACGCGAAACACGACGCGACGCACGACGCGAGCACGACGCGACGCACGACGCGAGCACGACGCGACGCACGACGCGACGCACGACGCGACGCACGACGCGACGCACGACGCGACGCACGACGCGACGCACGACGCGACGCACGACGCGACGCACGACGCGACGCACGACGCGACGCACGACGCGACGCACGACGCGACGCACGACGCGACGCACGACGCGACGCACGACGCGACGCACGACGCGACGCACGACGCGACGCACGACGCGACGCACGACGCGACGCACGACGGTACGACGCGATGGGCGACGGAAGGGGCGACGTTGAGGAAAGAAAACCTGCAAGCTAGAAAAAAACGACGCGACGGCACGACGGCACGACGCGACGCACGACGCGACGCCAGAAGTAATGGGAAAGAGGCGACGGCACGACGCGACGGCACGATGCAACGCAGCCGTCGTGCCGTCGCGTCGTATAGTCGCGTCGCGTATGGAAGAGGCAAAGCGATGTGTCGTAAATAGTACACCATAAGATAGCTACCAGACTATTGTGCAACTTCATGGCAGCTCTTTTTCGTATGTGCGCGTGCGTGAAGAGAAAATGTTCCTCATTTTCATACAGAATTGACGCATGCGCACTAGTTTCCCCCATTTTTCGGGGGGAGATTTTACAAGATTCCCAAGACGTTGTTACTGGCGGTTCGTGGCTATTAATAGTTCGTGGCTAATAACGCCCTCTCGCGGCGGCCGGTTATCGCGTATTATACGTAACAACGTCTTGAACCAAGACTAGATGTACGCATGCTCAGAAGCCAATATTCCCCACTAACGCGTGAAATACGCTTGCCGTAAGCACATAATTTTCTGCTACAGTAAGCGGGGATTTTTTGCTAACGATAAGCAGAGCCATGAAATTGGGCACAGGGCCCAATTTCATGGCTCTGCTAACCACAGCTTTCCGCGCTTACGATCACCATTTTGCGCTAACAGCGCTAGCGGAAAGATTCTGCGCTAACCCTGTAAGCACAGAATCCCTAGTTACGGGATGTACGCATGCTCAGGAGCCAACATTCCCCGCTAACGCGTGAAATACGCTTGCCGTAAGCACATCATTTTCTGCTACAGTAATCGGGGATTTTTCGCTAACGATAAGCAGAGCCATGAAATTGGGCACAGGGCCCAATTTCATGGCTTTGCTAACCACAGCTTTCCGCGCTTACGATCACCATTTTGCGCTAACAGCGCTAGCAAAAAAATTATGCGCTAACCCTGTAAGCACGGAATCCTTAGTTACAGGATGTACGCATGCTCAGGCGCCAAAATTCCCCGCTAACACGTGAAATACGCTTGCCGTAAGCACAGAATTTTCTGCTACAGTAAGCGGGGATTTTTCGCTAACGGTAAACAGAGCCATGAAATTGGGCCCAGATATCAACTCAAATGCTGATTGAAATATGTGCGTTACCGTAGCTATGAACATAAAAACTATCTCACTGTGCTGGAATCGGCGAGTATGTGTCCGTGGGATGAGAATGTCGTAAAAGTTCATTACCGCCAACAGCAGAATTGGTTTGCTTGAATACCTTTTGCTTTCGGCGAGTAATTCTGGCTGGTTGAAATATTCTTCCTGATCGATAGACACAGCTTTTGGCTATAGTTCTACTTTATGTACCGGGTACAGGTTATGTATATCACTGTAAAAACGTTGGGTAAAACATAATTGGGTAACTGTTATTTACCCAACATTGGTATTAATTTACCACATTGTTGGTTAATTCAGGTAAAAATGGACCAATTATTGCGAAGAATTTACCAAAGATTTTGGGTTGTTGATAATGTTGCCCAACATTGGGATAAATATCAACCCATTTTGACCAACTTTTTTTTAGAGTGTATACACGTTCGAGGACAAGAGGAGAAAGAAAATACAAAGGAACCTTTCTTGTCCTCGCAAGTCGGTCTTTTGTTGAAATCGGTCCTCGGACGTAGAAATACATGCTTAGTCTATGGGGTTGGGTTATATTAAAGGAACAATAGGAAACACATAGCATTGTCTACGGAAGTATTGGAAAAGTACGACTAACTGATCTTCTAAGTTTATTTGATCCCAGGTCCTTATCCAGTCCATGACTTTGGTGGATGACATCGCACCAGAGTCATTTTGTTTCGACAAGGATTCTGTAGAAACATTCTTTATCGATCAACATGGTAACTTCAACTGACAGTTTTTGCTACCGGTATAACTGTTTAAAGTTTGACCAAAAAATACGGGCATCGGTATGTTGACATGTTGATTTTTGTTTTACTTTGTTTACTGCTCTTTTTCGTTCTGATTCACCCATCGATCTCTTCATGTGCAAGACATCGGGGCATTATATGTTTGGCAATGGTTGTACCATCGGGAACACTTCTATTGGGTAATTTGTTTTCTTGGGCCGATTCCATCAGACGATCACATCTCCCCTCCCGTAGGCTCGCCATCTTACACTGCAAAAGAAAGAGAGGTTGTGCATCTACGGACTAGGCACGTCAAATATGATCTTCGTTGAGATAACTCGGACTTTTATAGAATACAGACAAGCAGGATAAGATCTTTGAAATAAGGTGAAATATGTTTGCCATAATGAAAATGAATGCCCGATTAACCCCAAACTGCTGGAGGTTCAGACGAAATTGAATGAACAATACGATACTTAACATTAAACGATATTTAATTTAAATGCATCTTTTACAGGCACGAGTGAAGCTACAAGGAGATAGAATGCTCTGATATTTGAAATCGAATGATTATTTTTTATTGTCGAATGACGATCTGCATGATCATTCAATTTTAATCTAAATTGAATGAGCCAAGCCATAACATGAACGAAAACTTGTTGAAATTTGCCTGGAAACCCTATATTAGCAGCTGCCGTTCAATATCCCTTGATATTCAACTGGTTTTGGGTCATGGGGGCTTTCTAATTGACACCCTATCCCCCTCCTAGCTAGGCCACTGCTCATAGGCCATGCTTCGTTCCCAATTGTTTTGCCCTTCTATCACTTAAAATTTCATGGCACTGTTGTGTTACGGCCCATTACGTCCGCATGGCCCATTATGTCCGCACGCTTTTTGCGGACACAATGGGGCGGACATAATGGGCCTGCGGACATAATGGGCCTGCGGACATAATGGGCCTGCGGACATAATGGGCCTGCGGACATAATGGGCCTGCGGACATAATGGGCCTGCGGACATAATGGGCCTGCGGACATAATGGGCCTGCGGACACAATGGGGCGGACATAATGGGCCTACGGACATAATGGGGCGGACATAATGGGCCATGCGGACACAATGGGGCGGACATAATGGGCCTGCGGACACAATGGGGCGGACATAATGGGTCATGCGGACACAATGGGGCGGACATAATGGGTCATGCGGACACAATGGGGCAGACATAATGGGTCTTGCGGACACAATGGGTCGGACATAATGGGCCTGAAAAAGCGCGCGGACATAATGGGCCGTAACAGACGTGTCCAGTACCAAGAACTGAAAACGTGATGACTTGATCCCTGATAAATTCGGTGACCTTCAGCTCGAATTAGGAATTTACCAGAAGGTACACATTTACTGGGTGTGGTAGGACATGCATGGATCTGAGAATTAAGACTTTTCATATGCTGTAACGTCACTGACTCGATAAATTTATTGAAAACTGCTTGAAACTTGCTATACTATACAACGACCTTTATAATTCCTGTTTCAACGCATTTGTTTTTCATTATAACATCTCATGCAACTTCTATGTTGGTTATTCTGGCTGCCCGCTCGACTGTTTAAAATGTACGCTTTAGCATTTGTGGAGCTGACAAAGCAGTTTCTGGTTTTCATACTTTGTAAAATCCAACATATACATGAAATGACAAACCTGTGAAAGTCTGAACGCAATCCGTCATTCAAGTCACACAAAAATAATGAAAATTCATTCAGTTGGTAAACCTAACAAAAAGACGAAAAAAGGTTAACTTCCAAAAATATACATGTCATGGATATATCAATTATTGCATCATAAACTAGGAGCTACAACTCTTCTTTTAATATCTATGTCACAAGGCTATAGTCACGGATGGCTGCGTATCATTGTCCTTAAAACCATAAACAAAATTCGGAAGTAGACTTAGTCATGTTTTATACTTCGAACTTGCATGTAGGCAATGGATGTCTGTTGGGAAAACAGGAAATGTCGTCATTATGATCTGTTTGCCGATTTTACTGGTGGATCTCGATCAGAAAAGTTCGCTCTGAATGCAGTTTGGGATTGCCTGCAAGCTTCCTGTTTGGTGAAACGTTTTGACTGTTAGCTGAATCACCTCGCCAAGATGACGCCTTTGCTGTGAATGATCATAAATGCACACACCCATGGTAACCACAAGAGAGTTATTGCAGTAACATTAGCCAATGTCTTCTGTGCACGAATGGCCACACATTCATTTAATCAAGACATGGTTAGATAAGGAAGCATGACATGGAGTAGGAGTGGTTCTGTTCATTTTCTATCAAAGCGACTGACTTGTCCATTTCTGAATTCTGTCTATGTATTTGAGAACAATGATACTCAGCCATCCGTGACTGTAGCCTTGCGAAATAGGTATTAAAAGAAAGGTTGTACCTCCTACTTTATGATGCAATGATTGACATATCCATGACATTTATACTTTTGGAATAGTAACCCTTTTTCTGGGTTTTGTTTTCTTTCTTCAACCAGTAGCGTAGCAGCCAGGGCTGTCTTCATAGGGGGAGAGTATGGGGGGGGGGGGGGGGGCTGGGTGTTACAGTGGGGGGTGCTCACAGTATTTTTTTCCTTTATAATACTATTATTTTCGGCGTTTGTGGAATTTTTAGTGGGGGGAGACTGGGGGGGACGACGATTGTTTTATGGGGGCGTACCCCCCACCCCCACGCCCCCTAGCTATGCCACTGTCTTCACCCTGTATACACCTGTTTTAGGCACGTTCACCTTGTGTTTATTCGATTGTTGAAATCGAAATAAGCCACTACATTTTAGATATCTTTAGGTACACTTTTTTTTCGAAAATGAGAGCGTATAAGACAGAAATATTTTTCAGGAGGATCGGTACTTGTATCATCTTTGTAAACGTTGCCCGCTTAGATTGAAACAAATCATTTTGTTTTCATTATCAAAGCTACATCGTACTCTCGTAATAGCTACTGTCGAAAAACTGGCTACGCAACTAAAACTAAGGAACTGACGGTTATGTTGACTTCCTCGCCATATCCTACGAGGCAGCTGGCTGGTGCTAGAAGATATCAATAATTCAACACTGCAGGCGCCTGTCGGAGGACAATGTGCTGGATGGTTTTACCCCGTCAGTTCAGTTTTTCCGTCTTGTTTGTTAAGCCTTAGCACAAACGAAGCTGTACACTAAAAAAAGTCGAAAATAGCGAGTATCGGCTATAGATCATGTACACTTTGTTTACGTCTAGTCCGCCATTATTTTAAATGTGCCCGGCGATATGCGTACACATCGTGTTTTGCACAAATTTGGGTAAGGAGTGGCATCAAAGGTCCCATAATTCAAACGCGATCTGACGTACGACGTCACTCCTAAATCAAATTTTATGCAAAACGCGATTTCAATATAGATATATACACGTAACATCAGAGGGTACATCGTGTATAGGCTCATCCCATCATAGAATTGTTATTAGCAGCACGGCCTTTTGTAGACGCTGAATGTTTCGCTGCACATCACACAGTAAAGGTCCGTGTTAGAAAGTACCATACGCACGTATAGTCTGGTTCCCTGACCTGAAGATTCCCTGACGTCTATATCTTAGGTCAGGTAGCTACCATGGTTTAAAATAGAACATAACGATCTCGGACTACCGAGTGACGTCAGTGGCATCATTCAAATTTAATATTCTTGCAAAATCCAGTCGGCAAAATACTGCACGAGTGTGGCATTGATTTTTTCAGTTTATATATTTAATTGAGAATTCAAATTCCAGGATCTGTAACGGGCCTGACAGACATTGTTATTGCGAACATCAACGTTAACAGCCGAATGTTACCAAAAACAAGTTCGGAAAACTTCGGACGTTTTCAAAAACTGGCAGAATAAACTGGCAGACCACTTGCCCCATAGACCACTTGCCCCACAGACCATTTGCCCCATAGGTGGGGCAAGCGGTCCGCGCAAATGGACATTTTGTAAATAGTGTTAATTAGATTATTCAAATGGAATTATCCCCATGAATACTTGTACACTAAAAGATGATTGTATGTACCATCTAACCATAGCAATTATTTCACAAAAAGGCTTAGATGGACCAGTTATCCCAAGTCCCCCTATGTAGATTAAGGCATATTAAAATAAAATAACAAAAAAGTGACTTTTGAGAGCTATTTTTATCAAGTCCCGTCTAGCCCGCCGGTGACATTTGACTAAAAGTCGTCGCTGTGGGCAGGAAACAAATCTGACGTCATAAGACAAACTCCCCTTTTCTGTCTGGAAAAAAAAGAGCTATCAAAAGTCACTTTTTGTGCTATTTCATGGCAGAAATAATTGCTTTAATCTACACAAAACTACAAAACGACGCAGATTTTTCTCAGCAATCAACATCCTCTTTAAAATGTGGTTTCCAGTTATACGTTTGATTGCACACAAAATCGAGTCATGTTTATTCGTGCGTTTATCCTGCTGAGGGAATGAGCTGTGCAATCGTATTTTATTTTTATTAATTTTTTGTATTTCGATTTGGCTTATGTAAATTCTTAGCTGTTAGTTACGACGTAAGAACCCATTTGTTTAGCCATCGTCGACATTTTTCCACAGATGATGCGTGAATTTTTGATTCAATTTGCCGGTCAATGTCACTCATTTCTCCCTGCTCATCCAAGCCGTTTCGATCTGGTGGGTCGATAAATCTGGTGTCGTACCCGGGAAATGTAATTTCGAAAGATCTCTCTCGGGATAGTTGCCAGTCACTGGGACCGAGGTGCTTCGAGTCTTGGCTGTTCGACTGGTGTTGCAAACTTTCCTTGGACAACGATAAATGCTTGGTCTGGAGGCGATCAATTTGCTGGGACTTTTGACGGGATTTGGTACCGGGTATACCCTGGTTGGATTGGTTTGAGCCACGGCGTTTCCTAGTTTGCGGCAAGGGCGGGTTGATCAACCCACGCCCATTCGACCGGGACAGTCCACGTCTTGGGCAAAATGTATCAGATGTGTAACTGCGTCGCATCTGTGGGCGCCTGGCGTCAGTGTTATCTTCCGACAATTCGGCTGATCGGATGGCAGGTTGCGCTCGTAAGACAGAACCGTTTTTGTGAACCGCCGCTCGCGGTCGATGCTTGATGTTGTATTTCCCTGCCGACAACCTCCCCAAAGAGGAGCTTGCTGAACTCGGTACAGAGTTTTGGGAAGTCCTGTCTCTTCTATCAGGCGCTTTTGGTGTTCCTAGTAAGGGTTCCAAATTGGTGGTTCTCGCGTACTCAATGGTGGTCGGATCAGTACGAGTCTCGATCTTAGCAAAAACGTCTTCACGGGCCTCACTGTCGTGGGATAGCCCAGTTGATGCATTCTTCTTATCAATGTTTGGGAATTTTAGTTTGTGCCGCAAACGATCCGCGTCAGACGGCTTATGATGTCCCTCGTGCTGTCCCAATACTGTTTGCACAACAGACTCTTTATACATTTGGCTTCTTTCTCGGCAGATCTGTTCCATCACTACCCTGGCCTGCAGGGAAGAATCCACGCCGCTAATGGACATCCGATAGTCTAGTGAAGCAGTATGCCTCGTGTGCTTCCTCTTGCGACCCTCGCTCTTACTTCCACTCTGCCGCCCACCGACCGCTGCAGAATGGCGCTGGCTATCCATTGATAACAACACCACACTATGATGACAACGCGGGATTCAGTCCTCTGAAGGGGCAAGATCAATAGCTATGCAAACAAGCGCGCACAACCAATGTGAAATAAAGGTTTGTTAAAATTCGAGTACACATCCACCTGTTTGATACTAGGACATAGAAAATACGTAGGAGCGTCATGTAACATATATTTTATTCTGACTAGTTCTATTTCATACATACTGTCAGAGTTTCGCCATTAAGAGATCCCACATATCGTCCATTTTCAACCGACGACAATTCCCCATTTTGTAGAATGGCAGTGTTGGAGTCATGGACTAAACATGTTTGTCAATAAACTCTCCGTTTGTAATGTACCCAACGGCATCATGGAGTCACATTGCTTCATATTGCTTCAGCTGTCACGTCCATCCTGGCTTAGTATTTCGATGCAAAACAGTCCGACTGTTTAAATGAATTGCACTTCCAGCTCCCCTTTTGAACAATTTGAACGCTTGCGTTACCATGCCGTGCGCCCATCAGCTACAATTGCATTTCCACGGAGCGTCTGGCCCAAACAACACCCACTAAGATGTAGGTTCCGAACTCAGATGTTAAATTTGACCCGGACTCACAGCAGAATTTGAATTTAACTCACTCTGGTTGTTTGTTCTGTCTGTAGATAATGCTTATAATTCCCATTAGTAAGCTTCAGATTCGGGTTTTCCAGGCATATTTGTACAAATGATCAGATTAGTAAATTGTATTTCAATGGCGATGACATGCCATTTTCAAGTGGCGTGCAAACCTTAAAAGATCGAAGGTCAAGAAATATGGTTAAAGCGGCAAACCTGGGGTAATAAAAGATATGTAGATAGAATAGACACAAATTCAAAGCAGTCTCCTTTTCTCTGTAAGCCACCGGTGTTGTGTGTCTCTTTTTTCTAAACTACCTATAATGAAATATATGCAATCCTCTGGCATACCTTCCCCGATTTTAAGAAATCCATGCTGAACAATTTTGACTTTTATAGCACGACTGTGTCTATAGTTTTAGAATTTTAGAAAGGTAATGCCAGAACAGCCCTCTTTAAGCTCGGTATTGAAGTTTATCAAATCAGTTCAGTTTAGATGTACGACTAATCATAGGGCATGTCGTATATCTCTATAGTTCCGCGGGTTTAACAACGTACCTAGGGACAAATGTCACCATTGAGGGCATGCCGCGGGGCGGATATTTTTTTTTTTTTGGGGGGGAGTGTTTGGTTTGTTTGAGTTGGGTTTGGGTTTGGGTTTTTTGTTTGTGTTTGTTTTGTTGCTTGTATTAGGTAGAATTCAGTTTGCTCTTGGAGGTAAAAAGAAACAATAAGCAAAACAAGAAAAAAAGTTGTCGGGTCTGCAACACAAAATACTGGATCTGCCCGGAAACTTTGACCGACAATGGGGAGTGTTCGTTCCCATGGCGTCCCCAGGCCTCCCCTTTCACCATAATTATGAGCATTCCAAGATAGGCATCAATGTTTGTATTTCAATGTATCTGTGCTTTTATCAGGTACAGAGGTAGGTATTTCAGTGTGATGGCTGTTGCTTTAAGCTCACTGCACGTATTGCTGTCGCCGGCTGCCACTGTTGATTTGATTGCAAATAATTAATGAACGTGTGTGTGTTTGCACAGCGGCCGGCAAGTGGTACATTTCCATATTGCTCAATGTTCAACAATTTCCCTCCCACCGCGAATCCACGAAGTGGTTGTTCAAACTTCAACATCCTGTAAAGGATAAACCTTCCCCCGAATATCGCGAAGAGAAAAAGGCAACACATGTGAATGAGTATATCATTGGCTAAATGTAAATGCAGCATTAATGCCGACGCGAAATTCCATCATTTGGCAATGACCGTTAGCTACGTTAGAACTCTTCGTAATTTCTCCCTTCGTAAAACAATTTATACAAACAAACAAACAAACAAACAAACAAACAAACAAACAAACAAACAAACAAACAAACAAACAAACAAACAAACACTTTCACTTTTCCAGTTGAACTTTATTTCAGAAAACAAGGAAAATAAGTGTACAAATAAAACGGATTCAACTGGAGAAAAGTGTTAAATGGATATACATATATAATACAAATGGAGACGAAAATACACGTCATTGGTTCTACCAAGGGTAGATCGTAAACAAACCAAAAACATAATATCAAAGCACAATTCTACGAAGAAACAATAATAGAACACACAATATATAAGGAACTTGATAAATTATACCCTCGACACGCCCACCAGACGGTACTGATTCACCTCAGTGAGCAGCTATACCGGCATGGTAAACGAAGGGATTAATCAAGTAATTAGGATTTATTAAAACAGCCAAGTGAATTCATCATCCGTTAGAGCAAAGAGGGAACTATTGTGATCCCATTTTTGATTGAAAATATTTAAGCTATTGTGAGATTTGTAGTAGTGAAATTCAATAAGAATTTTACATTTGAGTCGAAATTTCCACACAATGAGTGGGTCGCTGAAGGAGTTTTTTGAGTAGAGGGAATAAATAGTGGATTTTAGACTCATTATCAGATAGTTGAATATACAGACAGCAACTTTTGACCGATTCTTGGCATGCGGAAGTAGGGACCAATAGATGTCAAAATTGAGAGTGACATCAGGAAGGATTTTATGCAGAAAGGAATGAAGAAGGTTGAGGGCTGGTTGGATAGCAGAGCATTTAATGAACATATGAAGAGTGGTTCCTCTCTCACCGCACCATCCACACGTAGAAGAAATGTCCGGTTGAATATGATGTAGCACTGTTAGACTTGGGAGGATGTTGTGAAGCAGTCGGAACTGGATATTAGCTTCCCTTTTGGATACCGGTAGTTGGTATATTTGTTTCCATGGTATGGTTTGAGTGACGGGAATGACACCATTGTTGTGCCAATAAGTAAGTGTTCTTTTGTCTAGGAGATTGATTCTTTTGTTGATGTGCCGGTAGATTATCTTGGAGGGAGAGTTAGTGACGTTCAGGTCCAGATCGATTTGGATTTCTGGTTGTGGACGTGGAATGGTGGGAATGTCAAGACGATGACGAGTTGAGAGTCGGTATCCGGTTGAGTTGAAGAGGTCAGGGAAGGCTCGGGTGAGAATAGTTTGAAGATTTTTCAGCTCTGCTTGAAGAGTTCTTGCCGAAGGGGGATGACGGGTGCGGTCTCGGAAATACTCTGCAGTGTGCCATTTTCCGGAAACGCGGTCGAAAGTATCTCCCACCAGTTTGATTCCACATGCCAAGAATCGAGACGAGAGGAGTGTCTGTTCAGTTCGGATAAATTCACTTAAATAAATAGCATTTAAAGGCAAATTATAAACAAAATGGATGCAGTCGGGTTGCGTAACAATTCGAGCTTCCGATGTCATCCAAGCACGTAAAATATCACCGTGAAAAGTAGGAAGGTTTACAAAAAATTTAGAATCTAAGTTGATGCAAAAAAGTTGGAAATCAAAACTAAGTCTACGGTATTGGTGAAAATAGTGCTTCAAAAAAATAAAAGAGGGATGATTGGGATTTTTAAGAAAATGTTGTATAACTGAGAAACGGTAAGTGAGCATACGTGCTTGGAGACAAGTGAGTCCCATCCTACCTTTTTCAGGGGATTGGTAAAGCAAGTCTTTTTTAAGCCAGTGTCTTCCATCAGACCAGACAAAATTTATAAGTTTATTTTGAAGATCTCTGAGAATATGCTCAGGAGGAGAAAGAGCAGCAACGACATGGAGAATTTGAGAAGCAGCAAGTTGATTTGCTATGAGAACTTTACCTTTGTATGATAAATATTTAGACAAGCCTTTCCATCGGGACAACACTTTGGCAAGTTTATCTCGGCAAATTTGCCAGTTGAGTTGGAAATAGCTGTTAGTATTTCCTAACTGAATTCCAAGAAATTTTAAACCTCGATTGTTCCAGTTAAAACCAAGAGGATGATCCGGTCTTGTACTCCACGAGCCTACCCATAGTCCCTGAGACTTTTGATAATTTAAAGATGCAGCAGAGGCCCTACTGTACAAACTGTAGGCGTCTTCGACAACACGAAAACCAGTATCACTTGTAACAAAAATTGAAACATCATCTGCATAGGCAGAGACTGTAAGAGGAGTATCAATTCCTGGCAAAAAAAAGCCCTTGTTGTTCAGATTGCGTCTAAGAACGTGTAAAAGAGGCTCAATAGCAATAGTGTACAACAAACCAGACAGGGGGCAACCCTGCCGAATTCCTTTTTCAAAGGGGAAGGGGCGGGTAAGGGAACCACAAATTTTGAGAAGACTCTCCGTTTTGTTGTACATTAGTTTAACATAAGAGATAAATTTATTGCCGAAACCCATAGTTTGCATAGTGCTAAAAAGGTACTCGTGATCGATGTTGTCGAAGGCCTTTTTCTGGTCAAGATTTAACACAGCCAATGGAACATTATTGTAATTAGCATATAAAAGGGTATCTCTAATAAGGTTAATATTATCATATAGAGATCTACCAGGGACAGTATAACTTTGATCAGTATGGATGACACTACTTATGACATCTTTAAGTCTGTTAGCCAAAACTTTGGCAAAAACTTTATAGTCGACATTGAGCAAAGAAACGGGTCGCCAATTGGAGATGTCTAAGAGATCTCCCTTTTTAGGGAGTAGAGTGATGACAGCTCTTCGACAGGAAATTGGTAAAAGGTTGTCATGGATGGATGCTTCAAAGACAGAGATGAGATCCTCCCTTAGGGTCGGCCAGAAGAACTGATAAAATTCAGACGTGAGGCCGTCGATCCCAGGGGATTTGCCTTTACCAAGTTGCTGGACTGCAGAGTCAATTTCTTCGGGTGTAAATTGGCGATCGCAGCCTTCTGCTGCAGATACGTCCAGAGTAGGCAAATCTTCAAGAATGGCAGCCTGAGCGTCTTTGTCAATGTCGACTTGACAATAAAGGTCTTTGTAAAAATTCATAATATGAGATTTCATTTGATTGGGATTATCAGTGACATTGCCACAAGGAAGACGAATTCTTTTAATATTCTTAGAGGCAGATATGGAATTTTCCAAATTAAAGAAAAACGTAGAACAGGTGTCAATTTCATTAGTGTATTGAAATCGAGCTCTGATGAGAGCCCCTCGAGCTTCATGTTTAAACATTTCGCTGAGAGCGTCTCGCTGTTTTTTTAGGACCTCCAGTGTGTCTGGTGTGAGATCTGGCGTAGACTGCAAATTATCAATGGTATCTTGGAGAAGTTTTATTTTTATACGTTTCTCCTGAGCGGCTTTAGCGCCGTACATTTGAGTTATTCTTTTGATGTGAGACTTGCCCAAGTCCCACCAGGTGCAAACATTGGAATAGTCAGGTTTTTGTGTCTGCCATTGTTTCCAGAACGTTCTAATTATGTCAACATAGCAAACATCATCAAGCAATGAATTGTTAAAGTGCCAATAGGGACTACCTCGTTTTTGTTTTTGATTGAAATCGAGGTTAAGAATAATAGCACTATGATCCGAGAGGGGACAAGGGCAAATGTCGCATGAAACAACCGAAGACATTATATAATCAGGGCCGTAAAAACGGTCTAGCCTTGCTTTGGACATAAGACCGAGTTTGTTCGGATTGCTTCTGAACCAAGTGAATTGACTAGAGTCAGGGTTGAGTCTACGCCAGACGTCACAAAGGGAGAGACTAGTGTAGAGGTTCTGAAGAGCGAGTGCGACTGAATGTCGCGTTTCAATATTGTTCCGAAACCTGTCTACAGAAGGATTATGGGTACAATTAAAGTCACCCGCTATAATAATAATCCCACCTTCCAGCTTATTACTGTGAGAATCAATCTCTTGAAGGACTTTAAAGGCTTGATTATTATTTTGGGGAATGAGTATATTGTACAGGTGGTACATTGTGTTGTCGATTTCTAATTGGACATAATTAACAAAGCCTGCAAATATGTCAGCAGAAGATATTATTTTAATATCTTCGGTTTTTTTAACCAGAGTGGTAACACCACTCCCATGGCTAGGGCCTTCATTACAGTGTGGCCTGTAAGGCCAAGCCTTCCAACAAATATCGCTGGATTTGAGGCGATTGGTTTCTTGTAGAAAAATGACATCTGGATTATTGCAGGAATTTTTTATATAAAGTTGAGTGGCGGCGTTTTTCACCGAAGAAGAACAACCGCCGGTATTAAGTGAGAGTAGTGAAAAAACCATAACAAGAATAAAAAACTGATGTTTACACATCATAAAACTACAGGTGAAATGGATCATCTGGATCAAGTGTCTTAACTAATTTGCGGATCCTCTGCTGCATCTTCTTTGTGATTAAGGAGCTATTGCGTAATGGTTTCAGCTGTTTAACAAGCCCAGGAACATTATTAGTGAATTTCCTTGCTATTTCATCTGGTTTTTTCTTGGATTTGACAAATCTCAGGAATTTGATGAGTTCCTCATTGGATAGTGGTCCTGTGGTTTTAGGTAGTTTATTTTCTTGTTTGTCTTGTGTATCTTCCGTGTCCTCCCATAAGACTGAGTCTAAATCAGACTCATCAGTTCCTTCAGTGACAGCTATCGACCCAGCTGAGGAGGAGGGTGTGGGAGTTGCAGTATCTAAGACTTGAGTGATGGTTGGTGTGTCTGAAATCATGTGAACATTATGTTGTTTGGACATTTTCCTGGGAGGTGATGGTGTTTTGAGTGGAACGAGTATGTGGGTGTGTGTACCAGAGATTGTTTCTTCCGTGGGAGAGTCAGGTAGCTTACGTTTAGAAACCACATCAGAGAATAGTCTGTTTGGTACAGGGGGTGATCCCCATACAGAGATGGATTGTGACGGTTGAGGTGTCGGGGAGGGGGAGGTTGGGGTTGAGAGTGAGGGAGAATTATGCGTGGTTTGAGTGGCTTCTTGCGTATTTTTGGCTGTTTTTCTTTTTCGGTCGGGTGTTCCACTCTGGGCCACTAGACTGCCATTCTCTGATGGAGACACAGACTGACCAATCCACCCGGCACGGGAGGCAGGCGACGACTGGGGATCGCCAGTCGAGGGAACTCTCCCTGGTAAGGGAGGAAATGGGTCTGTGGCCTCATCAGATGGTTGTCTCTGGGGGGATTTGTGTTTGGGAGATGATGGTGGCTGTGGGTTTTGGAGTTTAGATTTCGGTGGGTGTCTTGGATCTGATTTGCCATGATGAAAGACTGGAGGAGGGTTTAGTGGATTATCTTCGTTTTCAGGTTTCTTCTTGCAATTTTTACTTATGTGTCCACTTTCACCACAACTGAAACATTTTACTGTGTCAGTTGATATGAAGACTCTGTAATTTACGCCACGGAATGAAATATTAATGTGATCTGGAAGGGTGACATTGATATTGACAAGAACATGAACTTGTCTTCTGAATGAAAAAATGTGAGACAGTTCTTTGGATTTAATTCCTAAGGGGATAGGCCGAATGGCAGAAACGACTTTACAAAACCCGGATAGATTCCTGTGGAGTATTTCATTAGTAATTTCCGGATAGACATTAGATAATACAAGTCGTGTCGTTGGTTGAAGTAGGGGTGAAACTTCGATGAATGAGTAGTCAGTATGAAAGCCGAGCATAACGGCATCCTCAACATCTTGCCTTGTTTTTAGGTAAATGGCAGCTCGGCCATTAGAAATACGTGACGCTGAAACCGCGGTTTTCGGGTCTATTGTGTTTGTGAAGGCGTCAACGTATGTGGCAATAGGAACATTGTCCTGGACTTTGAAAACAACCCCATTATCTCTTGTTATGTTAACAAAAGGGTTAGTATCGGTATTCTTGAACATAGCGTTATACGGGCCTGCCTTAGATCCGGTTGACTGATTGCTATGGCTTGAGCGGCTGGTCGTTGCCTGACCAGCCATGGCGGCCAGCCCAGCACAACCAACGACACGAGTCACGAAAGAAATCTACACAATTCAAACTATATACAATAAGTTTAGCTACAAAAATGATCTAGTGGTAGCTATACCACCTTATCAAAACAATAGTAATATAAACTGGAACAATCGAGGTCTAAAACCTGCTAAAAACTCACGATATTGGAGAGCTCGATGGGAACACAACCCGCTGCAAACAAACAAACAAACAAACAAACAAACAAACAAACAAACAAACAAACAAACAAACAAACAAACAAACAAACAAACAAACAAACAAACAAACAAACAAACAAACAAACAAACAAACAAACAAACAAACAAACAAACAAACAAACAAACAAACAAACACTTTTCACTTTTAAATTTAACCTTTATTTCAGAGGAAAACAGAAAACAGGTATATTATAGAATTAAAAACAGGGTTCAAAAGGAAAAAAACAACAGAAAATTATATACAAAGAATAAAACCGATAATTTTAGGACATGAAGTTCATCAAAAGGCAAAAGTTATCGATCAAAAGCGACGAACACTTAAATGATCTAGTACACGTGAAAAAAACAGTTCACATAATACAACAGAAAAAAATCAAATAAGCCAAACAACTTGGTCATTAACCAAAATGAACAAAGTGTTAGAATGATCCCATTTTTGTTTGAAGAGCGCGAGGTTGTGCGAAGACAGATAGTAATGGAAATCAACGAGAACTTTGCTTTTTATCCGATGTTTCCATACCAGGAGAGGATCCGGGAACGAATTACGTACGTACAGAAAATAAATCGTGGCTTTGACACTGATAATTAAGTAGTTTGCGAGATGTACCAGCTCCTTAGCCCGCCCCCCGCCATGTGGAATTAAACACCAGTAAAGTTCGAAATCTTGATGAAGATCAGGGAAGAGTCGCATCAGAAGGGTAGACAGAAGATTTAGAGCCGGTTGGATGCCAGGACACTCGACGAACAGATGGGTAGTTGTGCCTCTTTCTCCGCACCATCCACACACTTGAGGAATATCGGGATTGATGTGGTGAAGAACAGTTAGGTTGGGCAAAATGTTGTGAAGAAGACGGAATTGAACATCGCCTTCTTTTTTTGATGATGGTGGCCGGTAAATCTCTTTCCATGGTATACTCCGAGAAGGAGAGATGATTTCTGTATCATGCCAGTGTGTGGATACAGGACTGTGCAAAGAGTTTAGCTCTTCATTAAGAAGGCGGTAGACAATTTTCGTAGACGAGTTTGTGAAGTCCTTGTCAGGCGGGAGGTGGATGGTGTACGGGAGGTCGGAGGGAGAAGGTGGTGACTGAAGAGAGCGTGGTGACAGGCGGTATCCGGATGAGTTGAACAGGTCTGGAAAGATTGAAGATAGCCACTTCTGTATCCGCGTGAGCTCTTCTTGGATACGTCGGATGGAAATTCGATGGATGTCGTTCGTCACGAGGGCATCAGCGCTCTTCCACTTTCCTGTGCTGAGATCCACCAGGTCGCCCACCATCTTGATCCCACACGACAGAAGGCGAGGTGAAAGGAGCTGGTTATTCTCGACATGGTTTTCAATGAAAATACTATTAAGTGGTAAATTGAGGATGAAGTTAATGGAGTCTGTGGGAATAGCAATTTGGGCTCTCAATACAATCCAAGCACGTATAGCGTCACTATAGAAAAACGGAAGATGAGTTAGGAATTTAATTTCTGGTTTAATGAGAAAAAATTGGAAATCGAATTTAAGGTTTCGGTAGTTATGAAGAAAATGCTTCATGAATAAGAACACGGGATGGGAAGACTTGTTCAGAAATTTTTGAATCATGGTAAACCGGTAAGTAAGTATACGTGCTTGAAGACATGTTAAACCAAGGCCACCTTTGTCTGGTGATTGATACAGAATGGTTTCTCTTAGCCAGTGACGTCCACCGGACCATACAAAGTTTATAAGTGTTTTCTGGAGTTCATTTAGGATATCTTCGGGAGGAGAAAGAACTGCAAGGCAGTGAAGAAGTTTGGAAGTAGCCAGTTGGTTCGCAATTAGGGTTTTCCCTCTGAAAGACAGGAATTTAGATAAGCCTTTCCAACGAGCAAGAGTCTTTTGAAGTTTATCATGACAGTTTTTCCAGTTTAATTGTCGGTAATTATAAGAGTTTCCTAAATGAACTCCAAGGAAAACAAGGCCATCATTGTTCCACTTAAAATGTAGGGGGTTATCGGTTCTCTTAGTCCATGATCCGACCCATAGACCTTGGGACTTATGCAAATTTAAACATGCAGCAGAGGATTTACTGTAAAGATTATAAACATCATTGATAATGTTGAAACCGTCATCATGGGTTAGAAAAATCGAAATGTCATCAGCATAAGCGGAAGTGATTATTGACGTGTCACTTCCGGGAACTTTGAGACCAACATTTTGTAGCCTGCTTCGTAGTGTATGAAGCAGGGGCTCAATAACGATAGTGTAAAGGAGCCCGGAGAGAGGGCAGCCCTGCCTAATCCCCTTTTCAAAGGGGAAGGGTGCGGTGAGGGAACCACAAACCTTAACAAGGCTCTGAGTGTCATTGTAAAGGATTTTAATATAATCTATAAAGCGATCTCCAAAACCCATGGATTTGAGAACATGAAACAGATAACGGTGATCTACATTATCAAAAGCCTTCTTTTGATCGAGGTTTAAGATGGCTAGAGGGATGTTGGCAGAGTTAGAATAAAGCAGGATATCTTTAATGACATTGATATTGTCGTATAATGAACGACCGGGAATAGTGTAACTCTGATCAGGGTGAATAATACTATCAATGACAGTTTTAAGCCTATTGGCAACTATTTTCGCAAAAATCTTATAATCAGTGTTAAGTAATGATACCGGTCGCCAATTGGCGATATCTAATAAATCACCTTTCTTGGGGATTAAGGAAATAACGCCCCTTCTACAAGATACAGGTAATTGTTGATAGTTTAATGATTCACTGTAAACACTGAAGAGATCATGTTTAATAAGTGGCCAAAAAGATTTGTAGAATTCGGCTGTGAGGCCATCAAGACCAGGGGATTTATCCGGATTAAGTTGCTGGACGGCTATTTCCATTTCTTCAATGGTTATGGGTCCATCAAGGTTTTCAGACTCATCCGGATCAAGTTTACAAATATCGGTAAGTAATTCATCAATAGAATATTCATCTATTTCTACGCTACTATAAAGATCTTTATAAAAGTCGCGCACACAAGATTTAATATCAGGTGGATGTTCAGTGATTTCACCTGAGGGTAAACGAATTCTAGAGATAGTTTTAGAACTTGAAGTACATTTTTCAAGATTGAAAAAGAAGGCAGAACAGGTATCGATTTCATTAATGTATTTAAAACGAGATCTAATTAGCGCACCCTGTGCTTGATGCTTGAAAATTTGATTTAGGGCATCTCTCTGTTCTTGGAGAATTTTTCTTGTATCAGGGGTGATGTCGGGCGTAGACTGCAGGTCATTTATTTTGTTTTGAAGCAGAACCACTTGCTCTCGTTTTTCGAGGGCAATTTTGGCACCGTATTTCTGAGTAATAGATTTGATGTGAGATTTTCCAATATCCCACCACACCAAGATATTATTATAATTATTCTTTTGGTGTTGCCAGTTCACCCAAAAGGTTTGAATTATGTCTCTGTAGGTATCATCATTCAATAAGGAGTTATTGAAATGCCAAAAGGCGCTCCCTTTCTGCCTGTGGTCAGAAACTTTAAACTTTAAAATAACTGCACTGTGATCAGATAAAGAACAAGGAACAATATCACAGGAAATGATGGAAGACATGGAAAACAAGGGCATGTAAATTCTATCAAGTCTAGCTTTGTAAGTATTATTCGGATTATATCTAAACCACGTATACTGAGTAGTATTGGGATTACGTCTACGCCAGATATCACAGAGCGAGAGATTTGTATAGATATCCCTAAGTAGATCAGAGACTTTAGTTCTTCTTTCATGCGGTTGTCGAAAACGGTCAAAGTTAGGGTCATGCGTACAATTAAAATCGCCACCTATAAGAGTGATACCCTCTTCATGTTTATCAGCGTGGTGTTTCATTGCTGTAAGAGCATGCAGGGCTAGGGAATCATCTTGAGGAATCAAAGTATTATAAATGTGATAAGTAACAGAACGATACAAAATTTTAGTATACAGAATGTAACCAGGATAAATAATTGCTGTACATGAAACATCAAGATCAGAGTTTTTCTTAATAAGAGTAGCAACTCCGGATCCACGGGTGGTACTTGGATTACAGTAAATATCGTATGGCCAGGATTTCCAGCACAGATCAACATCACACAAATTATGAATTTCTTGAAGTAAAACTATATCAGGGTTTTTAAGAATGTTGGCAACATATACTTGAATGGAGGAATTCTTAGTGGGCGTGGAGCACCCTCCACTGTTCAAAGTCGCTATGGAGAGTGCCATTAAAAAATATACGTGTAAATTACTCATTTGGGAAGGAGCGAGAAGGGGTCGTGAGGATCAAGGTTTCCGATCAATTTTCTAATCCTCTGCTGCATGCTCTTTTTGAGTAGAGGGCTATTGCGAAGAGGTTTGAGTTGTTTAACTAAACCAGGTACATCCGGAGTGAACTTTTTCGCAATAGCACCTGGGTTGCGTTTAGATTTGGCACATTGCAGAAATGCGATCATTTCCTTAGTCGAGAGGGGTCCCTCAGGGACTTGTAAGTCATCATTATCATCATCAAGGAGGAGCTGACTTTGATCTGATGTAACAGAATCCCTATCTGTGTCTGAATCGAGGGTTTCTTGAGAATGTTGCTCTTGAGAGAGTTGGTCGGGGGATGATTGTAGTGAGTGTTGTGTGTTGTCAAGTGCCTGAGTGGGAGTTTCTATTTCCATCACTGGAGAGTCAATATGGGGGGTTATCTCGGATGGGTTCAACCTGGTAGGGGATTGTTCTTGCCTGTGAGTTTCAGTTTCCACCGTTGGGTCATTTTGGTTCTTCCTTAGTTTCCTCATTGGTGAAGGGGATTTCAGAGGGGTGAGACGTATGGGGTTCTCGGAGGGGGTCGATTTGTTGGGGGATAGATGTTTCCTCTTGCCTATTTTAGCCACCTCCGAGAACAATGGTGATTTTTGTCTCAAAGGCTCAGGAGGGGTGCCCCAGACATATGGAGTGTTGTCGGGAGAGGGTGAATGAGTGGAAGCTGTCGGTTTTGCGTTAGTATTTTTAGATTCTGGACGATTGGGTGTAGATTGTGTAGAAGGGGGGTCTGTTGACTTGGCAGTGAATTTGGATGTTGATGGATCGGTGGTAGATATGACATTGTGAGTTGCCTTTGTGTTTTTGGCAGGGTGTCTCTGGTCAGATTTCTTTCCACGCATGAATACTGGGGGTGGATATAAGGGGTTAGTATAAGCATTGGAGGTGGAGGCCTCCTGTGATTTCTTACACTGTTTACTGATATGACCCCGCTCTCCACAATTGAAACATTTTACAATATCATTGGAAATAAATACACGGTAGTTTGTTCCAGCATGTGTGATATTCATATGATCAGGGATAGTAACATTTACACCAATTAAAACATGAACTTGACGCCTGAAAGACATAACGTGGGAAAGGTCCTTGTCTTTGATTCCCAGGGGTATGGGACGGATTGGTGAGACGGTTTTGCAGAAGCTGGACAGATTTTGTGCAAGGATTCGGTTTGGGATTTCAGGGTACACGTTAGACAGAACTAACCTTTGAGTTGGCTGTACTAATGGCGTCGCCTCGATGTAAGTGTCATTAAACGGCAAGCCATTCAGTACACAATCATCAACCGCATCTCTGGTCTTGAGGTATACGGCTACTCGGCCGTTTGAGATGCGAGAGGCGGAAACAATAGAATCGGGGCTAACAATGCTGGCCGTTGCATTCACATAGGATTCCAGGGATATATCGGGGGCGGCTTGTATGGAAATGCCATTGTGTCGGGAGATGTTCAGAAAAGGTTCACTATTATTATTTAGATTTGTGCCAGCCGATTTTGAGCTCGACTGGTCACGGACAGTAGGTTGGGGAATTGCATGGCTGGCCATGATGGCCGGCCAAGCTGCCCAGCTCAGCAAAGACCACCACACCAACTGACAAAAATGAACAGAAATTACACAAATTATGACGGACTAAGAGAACCGATAATAAACTAAAGTGAATCTATATACAAATACAATTAATATACAAGTAACCAATAGACCACGAAGGGTCTGAAAGCTGTAAAAAGACTTACGAAACCGAGAGCCCAAATGCAGCACAACCTCGCTCGTTCAAACAAACAAACAAACAAACAAACAAACACGCGTACCGGGGCAGAACTTACAGTTCGTTTTACTTTTTATTGTGTTTTACACCTTCAGTCACGAAAGAAACTGCAAACTGAAAGCGAGATTCCCACACTCACTTTAAATACAAAATCCTGCCTTGTAAAAACAATCAAGAATATGACAATTAACATTGAATAACTGTGAAAAGTGCCGTTCAGCGTCTACCTACTATTATACTTGGTGTATAGTGGAGTCGTTTAACGTTTAACGTGGTTTCTCGACTTTCGTTGGATAGTTTTGACAAACGAATTACGTGCTAATTTAGTCCAAAAGTCAATAATGTGGTGTCCGGAAATTGGGCACAAAATCTGATCAACAGTCATCAAACGTGGCGCACTCGAACAAATGCCAGTAGGTCACCAATTTAACACTTACGATCGTTTTACATACCCAACTGCTTGTTTGCTACAGATTCATATACAGAAATAGTTTAAACTCGCCATAATTTCACATTGTATGCAATTTGGTGTAAAACTAATACTCAGGCAAGGTGGAAAAGGGAAAACTCAAAGCGCGCCACGTTAGACAACGGACCACGTTACTCGCCATGAATACCACGAGAAAACATTGTGGTTAAGACGCTAAGATGTATACGAATCTGATACAATTATTTTTACATTATCAGTAAATTGTATTGGGCTTCCACAACTTCGATAAATTCCTATTCTATTAATTAGTACCAGTTAACAATGTATTAAGTTTATAGGTTCAATAAACTTTTTCAAAGATAATACCAAAATACTGAAAACATTATTTACAGCGACGATGTTTTCTGCTCTACTCTGAAACTGTATATTTGTATCATTTGACCACAAAACGGTACAAAGGAAAATGGAGAAAACCGTATCCATGGCTTTAAAACACATTTCCATCTGACGCATATAGTGTTGAGCGATCTACGTGCAACTCTCTCTCGACTTCACGATTATGTTTTAATACGCGAACGTTCTATTACCAAACACTAGCTAGTTTGGCGACGGGCTCTTTAGTCTGTCTGAGGACTATACAAAATTTAATGATAGATTGATCGAACGTTGAAGTCAAATTTGTTGTTATTATTATTTTAGTCATTAAGGTAACTAGTTTGCGGTAGCACCATGTGAATTAAATCTCTTTTGTGAGTATGTGTGGTTCTGATAAGAACCGGAGGGAACTCAACGTTTCGGACAGTATGCTTTGCTCGTCGTCAGGAGACTTTAGTCATCAATATACAATATCTTAAAAAACGTTTTCCTTCATAAATCCACATTATTATGGTTTCCAGCTCGGCCCAGTCTAATCTTAGACAAAGAACAAAATAATTTTATACAACAGGCCACCACCACAGCGGAAGCATACGTTGTAGCTAATCTCTTGGATTTTGAAGTCTATAGCCCTTTTCACACACGCCAAATCTCGGGGTTGACGCAGGATTGACGCGGGGAACTTGACGCGGGGTTGCAAATATGCAGCGTTTCACACTTGTAATTTTTCAATTGACCTATCGCGGTCGAATCGCGTCAACGCAGCTTGTGAATCATTGTCCAATCACATCAATTATAATTCCACGTGGAACGCGCAAAATCTGAGACAAACAAAAATTACCACACAAAATTCCCATATATAGGGTTGTCTAAGGGGCGTGGTTTACTCGTAAACGGCGATAGGTCAATTCTGCGCCAACCCCGCGTCAATTTCGAAAATTTATTTCAACCCTGCTCCAGACGTTAAGATTTTTCAACCCAGGTTGAAAGTCTCGCCCGGGTTCAAATCGGTAGTGTGAACAAAAATATACCAGTGTTGAGATCGCCCCGGCCGGTTGAGAGTCGTGGGGATTTTTCTTATTGTGGGCTACAAAGGTGATGGCATAGGGTGAATTGTTGAGGCTCATCTTCAGGTTGAAGTTGCCCCGGAGCGAAATAAGTTCGGTTTGCACAAATCATGCATGGAACGACGTAGGGTTGAGTGCGGGGTTGAACAAATCACAAAATCAACCCGGGGCGGCCCCGGATTCGACTTGGGTGGAGTTCAACCCGGGTTGAGAGGCTATAGTGTGTAAAGGGCTGATGGGGAACCACCAATGTCTCCAGACATGTACGAGGCCATCAGCGCCAAAACAATAGCTCCAACTGTACACTTAGTCCTTCTAAAATGAAGTGAAGCAACCTCCTGAAAAAGAAAGAAATAAAACCTTATACTGCTAAGAACTAACAAGACTCAACCATAATATTATAAATGTACTACTGCTGTCACTTTGTGTTGATTACCTGAAAGTCTCTATGCCCGTCCTCTTTTCAAATTTGTGAATTTTTACGAACGAGTTTTCAGGAAAAATATTACCCTTTTTGCATTATTTTGCCCCTCAATCTGTATGGATTGGTTTTCTGCAATCTGCTAGCGTCGCGCCTCAGTCCAGAAGAACCACTCTGCGGGAAATTCAGTTATTGAATGTCTGCCAATAATTCGAATTCTATAAAATAACTATTCCATAATAATTAGTGATTTTTGTTTCGCTCAATGTCTCATCGGAAACCGAATAACCGTTGTAATGCTAAACGTAATGTATGGTGTTACGTAAATCGCGCATAAAACACACATCACTGAACAAAAATCGATTCGACTATTTAAATTATCAGAATGGAAAAATAAAACCCTAAAACTTCAACAGGGGCATTTTCGTTTATTGCTGTCAATCATTTTATATTTCAAATCACTGCATTGTTTAACAAAGAAACTCAAATTAACACGCCCCTGTGACTTTACAACAAAATAAATCACAAACTTAGATCACTTATTAGTTTTTTCACGAGTTACAGAAAGAAAATATACAAATGAACGATACCTTTGTTTTCTTTCGTCACTGGAGTCAACCGCAGGCACTATACGTTTGTCACACTGAAAATACAGATTACATTAACTTACAGTTACCTTCTCGAAAAAAAGATACACGAATGTTTCATGTAGCAAAAGCTACACTGTACTTAAATGCACTGGTGGACGATCGGTATTTTTATGGTTTCTCAATTTCAATTTCATGTTCTAAAATCAAGAAATACACAAAACCAAAAAATAATTATGAGATGATCGTATGATTTTACAATAATTTTTGTCAGCGCCCTCTAGAGACTCGGGTGAAGGCAAACCGGTTAGTCACGAGAGCTGGGCTATGGGTGCACCACACTAAATAAACTCCCATTGACCTTAGTGTAAAATCCACTAACTTCACAGTGACAAAATCCTTATCCAGGAGTCTCTCAGTTTTTGTGGCACTACTGAAAATTATAGTTTGAATCTTAATCTGTCAAATTCTTTTCAATTTTTGGTAGGGTAGCCGTTTGGAATTTTTGCTAATTGTCCCCAAAGAGTACCACCCCTAAAAATGTGGTTTTCCCCAAACCGGCTAGCTGCCATTTTTCATACAGCATCCCTTCACTTGCCAAGCCAAATAGGACCAATTTTAAAGCCAAACATTTATCAAGTCTGCACAAAAGTTGAAGCACAGGTTATGATAGCTGATCATAATTACACAATCTATCAATTGCATGACCCCCCAAAATGTATTATTCAAAACAAGTTGTGGGTTTACATTTTATGCTAATCAGCTTGGCGCAGTCATTTTTGGCCTATTTAGTGTGGTGCACCCCTATAAAACGCTTAAACGCCCTCTCGTGTCGATGTCACCAAGCACTTGAGTCAGCCATTTTCAATTTCCAACTGGAGCAGAATTTGTGGGGTAATCAGACTTAACTACGCATGCGTGTGACGTAATTGCCCCAGTTACTCTGCCGCGCTCCGCGAGCAGGGTCTGTGATGGCTGACCAGAGTGAGCCCCGGGAATGACGTCAGAGCTAATCGAACGGCACGGGGCTAACCCGAGTCGATCCGGGTGAGCTACTCGAACGCACACAGAGAGAGTTGTGACATGAGGGGATCCAAACGTTGGACCAAACATGGCGGATTATGCATCAGTGCACATGGATAATAATTATTGGTAACCAATAGCTGGGTGCACTACTGTACACATAATAAGCGGCCATCTTTGGACTAAATTCAGAAGTGCCGCTTGCGAATTTTTTTTCTGTAGGCGGGTGAAGCAATTTTCATGAATAACTCGATGGTTGCATTGATCATAGCACTGCACAGCTAGCACTTGGGTTCTCGGTCTCTTTTCCCCTTAAATAAAAAATATCCCGAAGATATCACAGTAAAGAAAAATGGGTACAGGTGGATTCGAATTAGGAACCTTTTGATCCATAGCACATCCCACTATCCACTAGACTACGGTAGCAGCTCGACAACAGCCGTTCTTTAAAATGATTGAATGTAACTAGTTGACTAAATAATAACAATGCTGTGACGTTCTGTTCTATTATAATGAATAAACATAACCTTCTCATCAAAACTACTGAAAAAATGCGCGTGCCGCTTTATGGCCCAATGAATACGCCCTCTCTTGTCTGGCAGAAAATGTCAGCCAATGCCTTACCAAACAGTTCGATAGTCGATACACAACCGTTTCTGACTTGAAAATAAATTGAACTGCTGCAAACTGCCGACTGATTAAATTGACCTTGAAATTAATGAAGTTACTAAAATGTAACTGGCCACGCGATTGGCCGATTTAAATAATGAGGCCTTTTTGACATTGTCTATGTGCAGATTCTACATTGATAAATTCTCACACAAAAAAAGTATTATTCAAATTTAACGGATTGTTTATTTCAGTATCTTTTATCATCCAACATTCATGAGAAGAAAACTGCATTCGCCTCCTAAACATTATATGGTTGACACAATAGGAGGGCGCTCTTTGGTTTGGATGGTTATTACAGGGTTAGACTTGTTTCAGATCCCCAATTGCCATTGCCATCGACAGCAGGTAATTCATATTAGCATGATGAAGGAATTCCGCTGCACATGTGCTAATTTCGGTTTTATATTGATACCCATAATACCTTGCAATGTTCTCAATCGCTTCAAAATTTTCCAACCTGTATTCCAAAAAAAATAAAGTAAATTGCTTCAAAGTTCAAATACATTTAATAGAATTAAAACACTATTTGATACTTTTCAAAATGGAAAAGTATTGCAGCGCTTGCGCGCACAAATGTCAATCAAAAGTTTCATATTCGTATTAGCTACTGTCCCCATATTGGGGACGGAAACCAGTCTAACTGTAGGGTTTACCCGAACTATCGCCCACCCATTGTGTCCACGTAACAATATGCCAAAAAGCCTCACTGTTTAATTCGCGTGGTCAGTTACATGGCTGATTGCCTGCCATGATCATCCCCGACGCAAATCCCATCTTCATAATGTCTACAAGGCGTCACATCACTACCCGAGCCATTATATAGAATTGTGACATAAGGATCCCAAACGTTGGACCAAACATGGTGGCTTATGTACATGGATAATTGGCAAACAATAGTCAAACGCTTCACTGTACACATGATGAGCGGCCATCTTTGGTCCAAAGACAGAAGTTGTCTCAACTTCCTCTATCTGCTGCTCTGATCATTACTCGGTAACATCGCCCTCAATCTAAGCCTATACACTTACAAAATGGTCACGGGCTGAGCAGCGCCCTCGTGTGGAGGTAGCCAGCCAAAAACCACACCATTCCTCTCGTGTAGTTCCCCGTCCAGGAGTATTGTCCAGTCACCACAGCGATGCAGCTCCGTAGCCGGTCTTACCGATTTAAATCGGCCAATTGTATGGCCAGTTACATCGCTGATTGCCTGGAGGGCATAGGTCCTCGTCTGTAAATTACCCATATCTTCTTTCTTGAGGGAGTCTTCCAGAATGGACACTACCCAGCATAGAACAAGAAGTAATGGGAAGGGTTAATAATACAGGGTTAGTCAAACATAGTCGAACCCATCAATATTGTGTGTAGATGTTAAAAGTAGTATTTAACATTTGTTGCTGTAATTTTTAGAAATGAATGGATTTGAGGGTTCGTATTTTATACCAAATGCTGTAACACTGACCTGTTTTGTGTGCTGGGAAAACAGAGAAAATGCTGTTCATGTAGTCTGGTTCCTTATCCTACTTCAGACACAATGGAGCATTTTATATACTTCATACGACCGACCATCGCTGGAAATTGATACAAAAATTCCACTTTTCTTGAAAATGACAGCACACCCGGATTTTACATGATGCTTGAGACTGCTATTTAGTACGGTATACATGTATAAGGTATTTCATAGTGATTCATTTGATGTTTGAAAATGTTGTATATTACCTTTAAGACCCAAATATTTACATTTTTAGTACACAATCCATTCGAAAAACGCATGTTGTTGGCTGGTTATTTACTTTTAAATAGGACGTCTTTTACAATTTTGTACATAGAGTCACCGTGTCATGTGCAGCTCGTCATTTTCAGTAAAACATGAAAACTGCATCCATGATTTAGTTTGACTTTCTATATCTTTCTTGTTAAACCTAGATAATTATTGAAGGTAGCACTTTAAAGACTATAGTTTAAAATATCGCAAAAGCTTTGGTATCTACTTCATCAGCTACAGCTACTGCATTTGATGAAGTAGCTGTAGCTACGAAAGATTGTGGCAGTTTTAAATACCTGTTTCGACACATTTGCCGAAACAGCTATTGTCTTCGTTAAGATTGATTTTTCTTTCTTTTTCCTTCCTTTTCAGACTTTTTCTCCATAGGTTTGTACACGTTTTTGTTCTAACCATACACCTTGGCACTTTAGCAAATCCAATTGTTTCTATTGTTAATACAGTGGAGCAGAATAACAGAGAATCTGTGGCTGAGTTCGGGCGGTCTGTTCTTAACGCGACCCACGAACATTGCACTCGGAACAAGATCACACACCACCTACCTACGGGGTTTACAAGAACATGACGTAATTTGACCCGACGTAGAAGACGACCAAAGATGGCGGATGATTTGACAAAGCATGAAAGTCGGCGTAATGCATAGAGTTATGTTGCCTAAAATTCCCTTTCAAACGTTTTGAAAAATAGAGCGTTTTCTGAACAAACTAGGGGAAAATGCAGTCTAAATATTGTGCTTCCGTTAAATTATTTTGCAACCGAAATTCAGGTTTTTGAAACGAATACTTGAATAACGTACATGGGCGCAGCCATTACATTTTGCGTGGTTACCAGCGATAGATGGTGCTCTTGGCTACCAGACGTTTTTTGGCGTTCGAGCGGCCGGAACACAAAGGAAGACACGAGTTGTTCTTGAGCAAACAAGAACAATTCGCCCGAACTCAGCCTATTATTTAAAAAAACAGTAGGATCTGTAGCGCCACGTGACAAAAGAATCTACTGCAAACGTGCATACAGTATACAAAGCAGCCAGGCCCCGTATAGGTACTTGCTTTTCCCTGGTTTTCTTCATGAGTCTTCTTCATGAGTGCTTTTTACGGTATTCACATTCGTTGTGATGAATGGGGAAATAAATCCATTCAATTCAACTCTATGGAGTACCAACTGGAATGGGGAAACTCTTCTACCTCGACCGACATTTTCGCTTGTTGATTGCTACTGTTATTTGTATATAAAAAGAACACCACAATGGGTTATCGTTGCGTGTTTTGATATAGATAGATAATATGTTAACATACCGGTAAAATATTTGGAAATCAACACAATTGCAATCGTTGAATACCGCCTCCCCCTCCCCGCATCCCGAGCTTCCAAAATAATTATATTAACCTTCCGATTGTCCACGTATACGATTTTTACACCGAAGCGCCAGCGGGGCGTTTTTCCCCGTAAAGCGTATAAATCCCACTGGTGAAGGTGTGTTTCATGTTTTGCAGTATTTGTGGGTCACATAATTGTTTTTGTGTGTTTTTATTGTGTCCTGGAGCTGTATAATGTATTTCCATACCTCTAGGTGGACTCATTGCGTAACAAAAGGGGGGCAGCGTGAAGACGAAGCGGGTATCTGACTACCTACAACGGCATCCGGTTGCGAATGATTGTTTTCCCAAACGTCATCCGAATGGATGCATTGTTGAGCGCCCTCTATAATACCTTTAATATACGTACGCATATGTTATAGGGCTAGGTGTAGACTGTGAGGTAAAAGATTGTGGGTTGTTACAATTTTTTTCTAATTCTAAGCTTTAGAGGATTTTCTTAAAAGGAAAATAGAGTCCGAAATTTCATTACGTTCGAATTTCTTTTTTTATTAATTCGTGGCTCCGGAGGATTTTTTAAAAAGTAAAGTCCGAAATCTCATAGCGTTAACCCCATTCGGATGTTGTTTGGGGGAAACAAATCGCCACCTGGTTATGGTTAATATGCGTAATTACCGAATATGAGAACCTAAATGTAGGCCTATCCTTGCATCGAATCAGAGGGCGAAACCGGTATACCAGGGATGCCCAGCACTCCCAGTAGTACGTACTGAATACATGTACTATTATACAACGCCTGAATAAATCACAGCCATCCGATTGGTGGATCGTCGATCACGTGCATTGAATTATTCGTCAAAAACGTTCTATAACATGGTTCTATCAAATGGTTCTATCAAACGGTAACGCGTTTGATAGAACTTCCCCGCCGCTACAACACGGCTGTCATTGGACTTCAAATGTATATTATATACGTACGCTGACCGGGAACCAGTCTAGGCTGTCATTCACACAAAATGGCGGACGGTGTTTCCGAACCGCGGTTTGTTTTCCTAACAGACGACGAAATATTGGAACTCGTAGGCGATGCTGACGCTGCTAACACAAAGAGACAAATGAATAATGCAGTCAAACGATTAGAGGAATTTGCAAGACACACAGGAACAACAATTAAAGCTTTAACTGATTCGGAACTGGACCATTTTTTGTCGCGGTTTTATGCGGGACTGAGATGGTAAACGGCACGTTGCACACCAAGAAATCCATGCATGCAATCTGTCGGATTTATTCAGGCGTTGTATAAAACAAATAATGAATGTTTCACATTCGTGCAATGGTAAGAATAATTTCATTCGGTGACAGATGGAATGTCCCATTTCACTCGGCTTCGCCTCGTGGAATGGAACATTCAATCTGTCACCTCATGAAATTATTCTTACCATTGCACTCATAAACATTCATTATTTTGTATAATGTAATATGCATGTAATATACATGTACTATGCACATTACGTGTGCTCCCCATTAGGCATTATTTTGGCTGTGCGGTGTGTGGTAAGCGGGTACCCGACTCGTACAAGCGCAAAGAAGACTGCTTTCTTGGGACAACTGTCGGTTTTTCGGACATTTTAGGGGAAAACATTTTACGTAGTTTAGGTACAACGAAGAATGTACGAAAAAACACCGACGTTGTTGGACTTTTTGCAGGTCATCGGATTGCGGATTTTTCGAAACTTCACGGGTGGCTATTTTGATGTATCAGACAGGAATAGCTGGACCAGGGTGTCATCGGTCAACTGCGCGTATGTAAACAAGCTACGTAACCTTACGTAAAAACCCGTACCCGTGGGAAATCAGAGCGTTAAGGGATGGCAACATTTGAATTCACGGGTTCAGAAATTTCGAAAGTTCAGAAATGACCACCCTTGGCATGCTACAAACGCCACTATTAAAGATGCTGTGCTTTTTGGGCGTGGCATCCAGAAAAATATATTTTCAAATTGAAATGCTAATTTGTTAGCAGTAGATAAATAGATACGATTTGAAGCTTTGCATGGTGGTTGCGATATGAGAGAGACTGGGAGTGCGGGTAACACCATGTGAAATATATTTCTTCTAGGAAGAAGGTCCAAGCTCAACTACAGACACACAAGGACAAACAAGACCCAAACACCAAGGCGGCGTCTACCGCATTCCCTGTGAATGCGGTAAGATATACATCGGAGAAACCGGCAGAGACCTCAACACAAGACTCAAGGAACACCAGGCACACGGCAGGAAAGGAGAAATAGACAAGTCAGCAATCATCAAACACTCACACGAACAAGAACACCGCATCAACTGGAACCAATCCAAGATCATCGCCCCAGTCACATTCTGGCACCCAAGACGCATCGGAGAGGCCATCGAAATCCGCAAACACAACACAGTTTCTCAAGACAATCGGATTCTACATCAACGACATTTGGTCCCAACTCTTCAAGCACCACACATCCTACACCCACGCCACCCAACAAGCTACTGCCACACCCCAACGCACACAACAGCATCCAGCCGTCACACCCGACTAGGCACACAGAAGACATAAAAGCTGCAGCAACTCCGCATCACATCACTCTCATTCCTGAGGATGTACAGAGTACACTGTCCGAAACGTCGAGTTACACACTCACCCCGGTTCTTTTCAGAACCACACTACTTCTTACTGGAAGAGATTTATTTCACATGGTGTTACCCGCAATCCCAGTCTCTCTCAGTAGATAAATAGATAGCTTTCCCATGGGACATACCATACAAAAATAGCCCCACGATAAGTAATAGATGTAAGAAGTTTCAACATTTGAATAAGGAGCCGGATGCCCCTACGTATAGGGCAATCTTCGCGCATAATAGAACAATATTCAGAGAAGACCAAATGGAGTGCATAGTTCATTAAGTGTTTTTTTTTTAGTTCCTATCGAAAACTCTTTCTCTACAATTCATTAAATAGGCGGACATCAATTGAAATGCAATTTTCAGTCAAAGCACGAACATAACCATTCTAAGCCTATCAAAGACAGATTATTCTCCTTAAAAATTGATTATCATTACAAATGTTCACAACATAAATATACATGTTAACTGTTTGAGCAAACCACCCAATGTTTGAACAGTTTTGACCCAAAGGGACAGGCTGCAGCATGACTTTAAAATGAAACATGACTCGTTGCAAAAACAATTTTCCGCGCAATGATAGAAGACGCAAATAGGAATATTTCTGTCACTTACAAAGCGCTAAATGAATTTGTTTTGAAGTAGTATTAACATAACAAGTATTATCAATATTATCTTAATGTTGTAATTTTTCCTTGTTTAAATTAGTTACAGATCAGAATCCTAAATATGGTTTCTGGTTTGGTTGTATATATTTCATTTTCCGTATCTTCATTTATAATATACAAGAGAAAAACTATGTAACTGAGGACGATAACACGGCGAGTCATTATATAAAGAGCCCATGGATTAACTCTGAGTGCGACAACGCAACCTGTATGTTTTTAATTGTGAGACTGTTGGCTTCGTAATTGATTTTGGGAGATTTTTAAATGTTTTCCAAATTTTGATGCCTAATACTTAGTATTTTTTTCAGGAGGCTGAAACTATCTGGGACTTCCGTTTCCTCCATGGTATAAGTAACGCACGCCCAGCATAATCAATGGCTGAATGCATGTGACTAATTCTATTTCGTGTGGAGCAATGCCTACGTGTCCAATGCGTGCAGTGCTTTTCATGGCCAAATTCACTTCAGACAACAAACAACTCTTGCATATCACATTTTCCTTCCTGGAGGCTTTTATTCAAAGTGAGGGCTTTTAAGATCATCATGCGTCTGCTACATGCAAGGTCGGGTGGGGACGGTTATTTTATTATGTTACGCCGCGACTACCATTTTGCCCGTCTGAAACATAATTATTGCTGATTACGTCTGTCGTCACGATTCCCGGAAGGAATATCTGTGACCGACGCTGCGGTTAATTTCTAATCGAAATTAAAAGCAATCTTTTTTGATAAAATATAGAAATGCATATCCGCTAACCTTAAGTATACGTGTACATTGTTTTGAAATTCAATGCCATATTTTGTTACAAATAAATTAAAAATAACCAAGTATTAGTTTTGCATATAGCCTATGCAAAGCAAAGTATTATTGCTATAGGGCATATTAGCAAGCAATGTCTTCTCAACTGTATAGAAATATACAGCTCTATGCTGTTTTTGTTGGAATTGGATTAAGAATTTACGCATCGATAACTAGTAAATTCTCTTTTTAATAGACAACACTACACTGCAAAAAAATGTGGTGTTAAATTTACACCATGTGGTGCTTATATTAGGAGAATAGTTCAATATAAACACCACGTGGTGTTAATTTGACACCACAGTTTTTGCAGGGTACATTTAGAGGTATGATTGTTGACGCGTTTAATGTCCACTGGGAATTTCAGGAAGTTTGCGGGAATACTGGACATTTTCAAAATCAAAACTTTGATGTAAAAAAAGGTAGTTGATCTTGAAGTAGGGTTTTTAGGGTAGCTCAGTGATTGTTTAAAAAGAAGGCAGAATACACTTTTACGAATTTAAACAGCGATTGTAGGATATTTTAACTAGATCTTAAAACCCCATTTTCATTGTGGGGGACTTCCCATATGTCTGTGTACAGAGTTTACAAAATAATAGATGTGAACGGGTACCGTAATTGCTGAAATGACACTCTGAGATCGAATCAGAAATGTACTTCCAAGCGCATCACAACTTAATGTGGGAGCAAAATTACCAGAATGGTGAGCTGGAAAGTAGGTTACGGGCATGAGCGTAAATCATAGTCCCCCTCCCCCCGCTTTTTGACCAGTGGGGTGGGCCATTGGATCATCCCCCACCCCCACCCCCCAGATGTGTGTGGGGAGAAATAAAAAATGCTGATTTCGAGGTTATCTTGTAACTTTTCAACAGTCAAAATAGTTATAAAAAGAACGGAAAACAAACAGTACACAAACTTTAAATGCACCGTTGTGTTGTCAGGCATAGGGACAGTGTCCATAAGATGTACACAGCTATTGCCTCCAGTCCCCTGAACCGTTATTATGATACATATGTCCTACTTGTGAAGCCAATTAAGCCTGAAAGCCCAAAGTAACCAACAAAACATGTAGAAGCTCCTCTATTTATGTAAAAAGTGCTATAGAACATCATGATATTACATTTTTGAAACAAAATTACATCTCACCCTTTTATACTTTAGCAAGAATTTCCCAAATTCCCCAAACAAACTCCTGACCCTTTCAAAATTCCTGAAATTTTCCATAGAAAATTTCTATGACCGGAAAGTATAAAATCCCCTTGAAACCCTGTAAAAATGAGGCCATAGGGCCCTTCGGAAGACCTATACTCTCTGACGTCAGTGGCAAATATGCCTGCTTGCAAAATCAAGTAAACTTGCTCAAAATGAGAATTTCATTCGGGAAGTAACAAATAGAAAACAATTTAAAAGAGGCAACTATCGACATGTAAATTCAAGTTTGACATATACAACTTTTCATTTCTCTCTTGTTAAGGTATGAGTAAAAGGTGGCTTTTTCAGTAAAACAAATAAATTTGTTTTTTGCGAAATCGATTACCTGTTCCCAAATAAGATATATATGCAAATCAATGAGTAACTTTCAATAGAAACTGACCGATGGTACCTGGTTTATCTGTGTACTTTAATGATTTTTATCTCACCAATGACATGCTGTCCGGGTATGTAGCTCCCAAGCTTAAGACGCTGCATTTGGCGCTGGGAACCATCTCCACTCGCTGGCTGTAGGTCAGCGGGGAGGCCGCGGCACACTTTATGTCCCGATAACCTTGCTGGCAGCGCTCCAACTTGACAATTCATCATCACCATGTTCCATACAACCACCACGCCAAGAGAATACAATCCAATGGGGACAAGGTGGAACGATGGCCGTAGCTGAACCAACATTTTTGACTAGGAAAAATCCTACAATATAATGATTTCGAAGTAATTTTTCCTCCTGCAATATACCATCAACTATATGCACCAAACGGCATGAGTATCGGATTGGCATGAGCAGAATGATCCAATTCTCTGGTCAAGTTCTTCTTATATATTACTCATGGCGTCAAGCAGTTATGTCAACGCATCGATATTTATCCAGGCAGACGCGGCATCGCCTTTTCAGGGTCGTTTGGAGATGCGGAGTTGTCTCTTTTATTTACTCTGCGGAGATTTAATTATCGTACCCGTAATTATATTTCGCGTCTCTGTATTTAATGGTTGAGCGTCTACACGCGTGCAATATCATAATGAATCACAATAATTTCACAGAAATGAATCATGATTTCCGAAGTCGTTGATCCTTAAGAAATCATCTTATGGGACTCGAGATGAGTGTTGGGAGAGGGGTGTAATAACCCGTTTTTCTGTTGGGTGTCTGGTTTATTTTATTAAATGTTTTTTGCATGACAATGATATCTCTATAGTTTTCAGATGAGACAAAAGTGGCGCCAACACAGGCAGCAGCTGTGAATTCAACAGCAATCGTTCATGATGTGCGGACCCGTGTTCACACTGTGAACAAATTCCGTGAAATAACGTGTTTTCCCCTCTGTACAAAAGAAAACAATCACCGTCATTTAGTATTAACGAATTTTGGAAGTAAAATCTACTGTTCTCCTCCACGATTCTCATTACGCAGCAACTGACCAATCAGAACTGAGGACATTTGTGTTCATACAAATCATGTTACATTGTATTGTTTCGTCCAAAAACACGCTTTCTTGACCAACATATGTAATTATTCAAACAACTCCACCTGCTTTTTTGCAAACAGGTGAAGAATCGCACTACATCTCCTTTCGCATTCAAATATTGAAGTTGTTCACATGATACCACGACTTCATCTTGACGAAATAAGCTGAATATAAAGCTGAAGCACGGCGTTATTCAGTTTGTAGTATCTATAGGAGATTATAGCAGCGTTTGTACATATTAATGTATTATAAGTTACTACCAATTATTCTGGTTCCCACTTGTTTCATTTTTGTAAATTTATAATTACTTACACCGAGCTTCCGGTAACGTACTGATTTTTTATACCCCGTCTTTTTACATGAATAGCAGGGATATTTTAAAGGGACGGTATAATAACAGTGTTCATGAGTCGTCAGATAATATAATAGAATATAATAGAATAGAATAGAATAGAATATAATATAATTACTTTATTGATCCACAAAGGAAATTACATTTGCTCACCGGTACCATAAGAAAAAAATATATATATAAATATTAATATTTACAACATCACAAAAACACTAAACATTACAATCTAAAAATTAAGATTATAAAATATAATTAAAACATATCAAAATGTACCACTTTCACTATCATTGTCAATATATTTGAATATAAAACTAACGCTTACAGTTTGAATTATGAAATGAGATGGCTCTGGGTATAAATGATCGCGGGTGTCAAGATTTTGTGCCAGGTTTTGGCAGTCTCATCCTACCACTATGTGAAATAATTTGTCTGGCAAAGATTTCATGTAATGGGTGACTCTCATCATTCCAAATCAAACAATACTTAGTTTCCACACAACGGTAATAGACCGAGTCTACGTCATCATGACTTCCTCCGATCACCCTTGCAGCCTGCCTCACCAACTTATTGATTTGATCTTTCTCTGTCTGAGCTGCATTCCCTCCTCAGCAGACTAGACAATAATTCCATAGAGTAAATAAAACTGACTTATAAAACATTGTTAAAATTGAAGGGTTCAACTTCCTAAGACAGTACAGACGGAATGTCATTCTTCCAACAAGGAAGATAACAGCTTGCTCCTTTTTTTACGGGATGGTACTGTCTGATATTCATGGAGTCGGATATTTATATAACACCGCAGGGGCGGATCCAGGGGGGGGGGGTCCAGGGGGTCTGGACCCCCCTTTTAAAATTATATTTGTTATTTGTGTATATTTTTAAATTTAATTAATGTTTTCTATTTTTTTTATTAATGTTTTTGGTTTTTTTTGGGGGGGGGACCTGACCTAAACTCGGGAATCATTTTGGAAAAACATACAACTAACACCCCCCCCCCCAAGCATCAGATTATCCAGTTATAGGCACATAAAACACTGTGCCTAGGGCCTACCAAATAATTGGGGGCCTACGAAAAGAAAGCAAAAGCCTACAAAAATACACAAGGAATAGGAGGCCTACTCACGTACAAACACACAAGAACCTTAAAAAAAAACCTAACAGTGACTCTCTAGACTTTGGGAAAGCTTCATACATTACTGGTACAAATTAAGCTTACCGCAAAAAATACATTAATTTCCTGGGGAAATCAAACTTGTGTTTAATAATAATAATCTTTTGTTCCCAAATAAATTGGTTAAAGTGGTCAGAAATTGCCTCAGATCGCACCGCAGAGCATCTAGAATCCAATTTTTAGTTTGGAGCACAGTACATGTATGTCCCCCCCCCCCACTTTTAAAGTTGGACCCCCCCCCCCCCCTTTGCAAAAATCCTGGATCCGCCTATGCACCGGCACACCCAAGTATCCAGACACTCTTGGATGTCTGCATGCTCAGTACAGGCAGTACATTACATGAACATTGTGCCATGTGTCATGTGCCTAGCGTGCATTTAGGCCTAGTCACTGAGGACATCAGCAGCGGATCTAGGATTGTTTGCAGGGGGGGGGGGGGGGGGGGGGGGGGGGAGGGGGGGGGGAGGGGGGGGGGTCTGAAATTTGTTTTCTTCCATTTGCCCAAAAAGTTGACTCCAAAAATGTTTCGCCTGCGAACAAAATTGTATACACAAGCGGGGGACACACACACTTTCTCAACGTTGGTGGCGCCATTAATTTTAACCTCTTTGTTTTGTTCTTCCCCGTACACGCAAAATAAGACCTTTAGCCAACAGGATTTTGCTTTTCTGGTTTGCAACTTTAGGTGTAGGCCCCTACAAGCAAAACAAAAATGGCAACGAGCGAGGGGGGGGGGGCACGAATGCCGAGAACTTTTCCGATTTGATAAGCCCGATCTTGTTCGACTGTTCTCATCATAATTACGTGCCCAAACGGTACAGTGGTAAGAGGAGTTCAGGGGCTTTGCACAGCACTGAGACGTCTTGTATACGCTAAAAGCTGCTAAAAGACTCTTTTTTTATAACAAATTCGACTGAGATTAATGAACTACGTAGGTCTGTATGCAGCAAAATGGAATGCGATCGATACTGATGAACAATAGCAATAACCAGAGACCGCAAGCTAAGGTATCCAACTGAATAATTTATACGGCATCCTAAATCTACACGTATCAGTGTACTTATATAATCGCTTTCACACGTACGACGTTACGTGTATATAGGCCTACATGTATAAGGCTTAAAAGGAAGGACTGTGCCGGGGGAAATTATGATGTCATACTATTGGTTGTATTTCAAGACAATCGTCTTGAACTTTTGTCAACATTTACAAACTTAGTTTTATACACATGAAATCAACCGTATGCGCTTAAAATGAAAACTGAAAACTTGTCTCTTTTGAGCATAAAACAAAAGCAACAGGCACATTGTAGGTACTGAAAAATGCAATTCAGAACGTGTGCAAACTTTCAGAAGCGGGTATCTAAAAGATAGCAGATAACTCGATCAGTACACACATACTCTCCCCACCATCCTGGTCAGGACTTTCTATTGTTCCTACACATTAACCCATCCCCTTAGACTAAGCACACGTTTACTCGTGAAGACACCTTCCAAACAAAAGAAAAGAAACAGTATTGTTCCCTTTGTTATACCCTCTTTTTTTGTCCTCACCAGTACGTCAATAATAATACATTTGACTTTACCTGCAACACATGAGGTTGCATACATTTAGCCGTTGCGAACAAGGATAGCTGACGGGCTGCGCCGTAGCCTTATTGCCTCACATTTACTCATGACGAATTAACCGAGGAAAACTTCTCGCCCCCTGCATATCCACGCCCAGCTGACACGTGTAACGTGTCAGGGCGACCACCAGTTCTGGGGTAATTTGCCGCACTCGTCTGGCGGAGATTGTCGGGCCCAGATTAAAAACTCCGCACGCAATTTCGAGGGCGTCATGACATTTCGTGACAAACAGCGAAAACGTGCTTAATTCCCGCACTGCGCACTGCGCATTCCCGCACTTCCGTATTATAGTTAATGGGTATCTGAAATGCTTGAAAGACCACCGATACCATGGCGTGGGATGTACCCATCGTTTTCACGCTCTGTGTTCCTTGCTACCTTTTTCTCAAAACTGACTGTAATTACCGATGAATCAAAAATGAATAACACATCGACCTGGATTGTCTTTCCCAAATTCCACCCGCTTTGACGAAGTACTCTGTCAGGCCTCGGAGGATAAACTATCCATCATTGTACTTCTAGCACGGATCATCAATTATCTTCTTAACATTTTGCGTCCAAAGACAGCGACCGGCGCAACAACCTTAAATCAAATGCTACCTCTAAGCCTTATTCAGTTATTGAGCGAAGCGCTTCTCTTTAGTTGAGTGGGGTTTTAAAAAACAATAGCCTTGTCATTAGTAGAAAATTGTGTGGGGGATAGTCCTCCTAAGCTATCGTAGTGGTTTCACGAACACACCCGTGTTCATGATTTACAGCAGTTCGTGATGCTTCTGTGACGCGTGCGGCTGCAGTGTGTGACGCATCAATATTTTTGAGAAAAACATAATGTGAAAACACTTTCCCGATGCCAAAATAAATGGAATCTTGATGTAAACAGTCGAATGGGTGGGTTTAAATTCTTCACAATTTCAGAGGAAAAAAATGACTTGAGGCTCTTTCAAAGATTCGGACCAGTTTTGATAATGTCAGAAATGCGCACTGAAAACGAGACGAGGCGAAACGACAACAAACTTATCTGTATTGTAACGTGTTGTACTTTATGGATGTAGTGCAGTGGACACGCTGGTACTAAACAGTTTCTTTTGAAAGATGTTTCTCAACATAGATTTGTGTTATATTTAATGTTTAATAAAGATCCAAATTACAACACGAACCAAGACGCAAAACAAATAGGTTCAGAAATAGTGCAGTTCCTTACTTATCCGTATAATTAATTCAATGGCCTAAACTGTGCCTGGTATTTATGACAGCAGTTAGTTTTTCTTTTTTTCTACTCCCTGTATGTATCGTATATAATATGTAACATATTTTTAGGATAATATTCATGTTTTTTACTTTCCCAATCCACCCTGCATGACCCACCTCCTACCCCCCGTCCTATCCTCATCTTACCCCCTGTCCTGGCCCCGTCCTACCCCTCCCTGTCATAACCTTCTCCCTGTCCGACCCCCCCCCCCCCCCTCATCGTTTACCCACATGCCCTGTTTTTTAAGGTCTTGTCTTTTAATGTATTGTACTTGTACTATATTTTAAGTTTAATTTGCGGTTTTCAAAATCTCCTAACATCGTTTTTTCATTAACATTCTTTCTTTCTTAGCAAACTTTTGTATAATTTTCTTTCTATTTCAATGATATTGTAACAGCTTACACAATTCCGCTATTGGTGTTCAGGAGGCTGTTTACAATAAACCATTTATACAGGGTAACAAAAAAGTTAACCCAGGTTTAAGGTGATCGTTCACCCACCTCCTACAATTCCAGAGAATTTGTGTTCACCTAGTGTTGATAAGTAGGGTGTTTAGAAATAATCCTGAAAAATGCCAGGTCTATAGCTTAATTGGATCTTAAGATATGGCCCATTACAAATTGGGAGAATCAGTACGAGTTATATCAATGTATTTAAACGGTTATCAATATTCCGAACCGATTTCACCGTGTCCATCCTGGAAGATTGCCCGACTCCATACGCAATCTGATACGCAATCTGATCTGATAACATGCACTCGATCGTCTACAGATTTTGACAAGTTCGGTTTTGCAGAGATTAAATGTGTTTCTCATATTTATTGTATTTATTTATTACATTTCTTTACCCAGGGTATGCCCAAACAGTTTAAAACTGGTTTCCATTGGGGCCCTGCATACAATACATTTACAAATGAATACACACATGTACAAGGACAATACATTATAAATACAATACACTAAAATAACAGCACTGTTTAGCAACTATTATAAATATTGTACAACTATTACAACTACATGTACAGTGTGAAACAACATCTCTAATTATGAGGTGTGTTAAGTGAACACACAAAATTTGGAAATATTTTGTGACATCAAGAAAAAATATGCCTATAATATTTCGCTGATTACGGGAGGGGCGAAAAAACCGCGAAAAACCGTTTTGGGAGAAAACACGGGAAAATTCCCACCCGGCTCCTATATTGTTATGGCAACCAAGTTTGTAAACTCCGTAGATCAGCACAGATTTAGATTTGTATAATCAGTGAGACAGCGAAAACAAATACATATTTGCGGAAATATTACTGACTAAACGTGGATTTTGGGGTGCTGAATATGCTGAAAACATATGCTGAAAACAATCGACTAGCTACACTTTTCAAGAAAATTTGTCGTATTGCGGTATAGGCACATGCATGCATAATGCAGTCACTGCAGTCACTGACACAACCGAAGGGTAAAAAAGAGCTACACATGAGAAATATTGGCAATTGCATGTAGTTTTAACCATGGGCGGCGATTCCGGGGGACGGGGTGGGGGGGGGGGGGGGGGGGGAGGGGGACACGCCCCCCCCCCCTTAATATTTTTTGTGGAGGGGGACGGCTATGGCAGTGTCCCCCCAATATTTTGCCATGGGTCATTGACTTTTACATGCACCAGTGTGCACACACACACACAAACACACACACACATTTTCAAATATATCCCAGGAGACACAAGAGACACCAAATACAACATTTCCGATTACATGATCTCTCTAAAAACAGTTGAACTGATTGTGCGTTCCTCCGAAAAATTATTGGTCAGGGATGGGTATGAAATCTCCAATATTTGTTGTTTGTATTTCAAGAGGTAAGTATAAAGTTTACCTATATTTTTAGCATTCCCATAGTACTTCGTACGTGGTTAATAACAATAAAACAAATTAAACAAATACAATAAGGATGACGTCATTGCACAACTAGCGCGTCAAAGTTATTGGTTGTGCGCTTCTTTTTCTCCGCCCCCCCCCCCCCCCCCCCCCCCCCCCTCCAACCTTGAGGAGAAATCGCCGCCGCTGGTTTGGCCTATGCGTTGTAGGTTTGAATCGAGAACCATTCCCTCAGTTAATTCACCTTCCTTCCTTCTCAGTCATTGAAAATAGCTACCGACCAGATTTCATGTCTTCAAAAATAGATCCAGTTGATAATGTTAAAGGAACCATGCTTCTCAAATTGACCGGATCACATTTTATTTCATAAATAAATTCATTTATATGTATTAAATGTGAACTAAAAGCCAAACTGGTTCAAGTCAAGTTTTAGTGTGATTATTTGCCGCTCATAAATTGACCCCCCCTTTTTGAAATTTGTTGAGACTCAAATTGAGGGCGCTGTTCGTGACGTAGACCGAGGCACCGAAATTCATGGATCGACTCGATAGTCTGGACCCGGCCCGTATAAAATATACACACACTAGGTCTACACGTGCAATTTCGTAAGTTGCAACAACAACTAACATCGAACTTACCCTGATTTTCTCCCTTTTAGCGAAGGCTCCTCGGGGAATGGGCCGTTTAACTGCTTTCGCCTTTATCTTACTCACATCTGGGAACTTTGTTGGGATGGCAGTGGACTTGAGCATATTTTTAATGGTCATCCCGAAGGATTTGAAAATACCAGTATCGAAACACGACGGCTCAAAGTGGTCGCTACATAACGCTGAAAAGCTGCTGGGGCCGGACCTCTTTGCTCTTGTCATCTTCACTTTCGCCGTCCAAATTCTCCGATATTTCGCTTCAGTTGGAAATAAATGAAGGCTTACTCCACCCGTCGTTGTTTTGCTGCACCCAGCAGCCACACACCTTGTCGGCATGGCCGAAAAACACTATATTTTGCTTAGATTTTGGACGAAGAATTTTCGCCGTACAATGTACACACAATGCATACCCGTGATGAATGGGTAATGTGCCTCGATCTACGTCACACACTTATGTTAATGAGGGTCCCACTCAGGGGGCGGAGTAGCTTGGACAAACATTTTCAAAAATTGTTTTCTCATATTTAATCTGGAAAATAATTGTCTCTGGACACAAACTATCATTGTCAAGATAATACTTTATTGTTTTAAGCAGGAATAATGCAATATAAATCCTAAATCATGTTTCCTTTAAGCATCTTTTTCCTACTCAGTGACCCAAAACTAGCAAAGATGGACTACTTTCTATTTCCGAAGAATGTAATTTATTCTACTCAAACCACACGAAAGTAAGTTGGGCTAATTGAAATATTTACATGGTATCGCCTGTTGTATGCATTGATTCCGTGTGATGGGCATTAAAGTAAACCACGCAAATTACAGTCCAGGTGTTTCCTTTTGGTTTCATACCACACGTTCTGCATCAATTACGGACATGAAACGTTACTCCTATCATTCTGTATTCTCGTCATAGCTGTCGGTGCTTTCAGTATAATGAAGCTCAGTGCCAGTCATTTTCAGGTTTGAAAGTATATCTCGGTAAAAGTGCACAGCAGTTCGAAGTGTGCAGTGATGAACAAGCACGCGTATAAGAAAAAAAGAATATTACATTTGTCTTACATGAAATCGTAGGGAGGCGTTGAATCGCCATGTGGGAATACAAATGTTTACTATAGCTTTCCGCCCCGCCCCCCTTTGTTTACCATTTGACGTATTTCTGACGTTTTACAATCTTTCCATCTTTTCCAATTGAATTAATTGAAGCTGTACACATGTGATACACCCCTTTCTTGTATTTATGTAAAGTCAGGCACATGGATACGAGATGTAAAATTATTAGTTCATCATTGAAGCTGCGATGCCCGTGCTTTTGAGGTGTATCAGCCTAAAAAAATATATACAAAAATTGTTAGCATTAGATGTGCTTTCCGATAAAACTTTCTACACAAATCGACAGACAATTCGTAATAAATGTAAGTCCGAAATTCTTAATTAGTAGCGTCCCGCTCCTAATTCCTACAGTACTAATTAATATCAATGTCTGCGCGAGGTTTTTGTTTTCATTTGTTAGTAGAAGAAATGAAGAAATTTAATTAATTCAATTTGTTCAGACAGAGCATCGACATGGCAGCTTAAAATCAGAGCTTTTATGTGAATGGGCTTAAATGGTTTCGAATCCAACATAGTGCAAAATTGGGGTTCACAAGACCATGCAAGTTCACGGGAACCACAGATAAACATGGAATGAATATTCGAAAAAATTTGCTGATTTCAAAGCTTATTCAAAATCACTCATCGTTACGGGATACTGTAATGATTATGAAATTATGGGCTCAAATGGTTTCGAGTTTCGACTCCTACAAAATGCAGATCCAAAAATTCGGGGGGTGTCACAATATCATGCAAAGCCACGTGAACCACAAAGAAACATGGTATGAATATTCGAAAATATTTGCTGATTTCAAAGCTTATTCAAAATCGCTCATCGTTCCTGGATAATGTGCGCGCCCTTTGCTTGGAAGTCGCGAAAACACGGCGGGCGGATTTCTTGTCAAGTTGACCAAATTACATCTCGTTATGCATTGTTGACAAGACATTTAAGTCAGTCATCTCAAGTCAATCCCAAGTCACATCGCAAGTCTGGTCTCAAGCTAAGTCACAAGCTATTTATTTATGTGTGACATTTCTTTACCCAGGGTGTGCCCAAACAGTTAAAAACTGGTTTCCATTGGGGCCCTGCATACATTTTTTTATTAAAAAGGAATATTTACACACACAAAACAATATTTACACACATACAAAATATTTACACAAATATAAGAAGACGTTCACAAATAGATCTGTTTACTGTTAACTTTTCAACTCTCCAGTATAAGCCTATTGCTGATTTACGGGATGGGCGAAAAACCCGCGAAAAAAACCTTTTGGGGAAAAACAAGGGGAAATTCCCATCCGGCTCCAAAGTACTGTGGCAGCCAAGTTTATAACTCCGTAGATCAGAGGAAATGGCAGAAATATCAGTAATGGGTGGCTTTATGTAGCTCCGATTTAAATGTACCTAAGGAGTTTATGGTTCTCAATTATTATTCCATACACTGGCAAATGAACTGTGACGAAAGAATTTCATTGGCATGGTTCAACCCTTGATTACAACTCTGGAAACATTATTGTCACGGTAAAGGTGGTTTGAGATTGGGCATTGCGGAGAGTACAACAAGTAGAGTTTTTTGTTCGCTTTTTGTCTTTCTTTTCTGGTACATCATGTGAAGCAGTGTTGGAGTCGAGTCCTACAATCCGAGTACCAAGTTATACGAGTACCAAGTTCTCCGAGGACATTTAGAGCCGAGTATGGGCCGAGTACGAGTACATAAACAGTCGAGCATGGGCCGAGTACGAGTACACAATAAGAAACAAAAATGCCAAGTTATGTTCTGAACATTATTATAATGTACCTGCAGCATCAAAAGTCTAAACATTCAACAATTTAGGGACTGACTATTTCACTTTATTTCCATGTTTTCTATTTACTTTTTACGCAACATGATGAACCTATACTCAAAAAGTTGTACACCTCATCTAATTGAGACAGAAACCTGTCCTTTTAAGAATTGACCCAACAGCCCAAGAACCGTTTACGTATGTATACTTTCGAGTCCGAAGGTGCAGTATCAAAAGAGAAAACAATCGATTGCATTTCCGAGCACGGGTATCGAGCACCGAGTACAAAAAGCCGAGTACCTGCCGAGTCCAATTTTTTTCTTCGAGTACTGAAAATCGAGTTTGGGCCGAGTACTTAGTGGTACTCGAGTTGTACTTGAGTACGAGTACGAGTACGAGTACGAGTACGACAACACTGATGTGAAGTAACTGACATAGAGAACAAAATAGAGAGGTTTGATTACTTTATGAACCAGTGGTTTTTAGAAGAATCACACCTAAGTGGTTCTTCGAAGAATCTCTGGTTCTTCTGATGAGACCCACACTTCTATTTTCTAAGGAAAATCATTTCACATGGTGTGTTCGCAAAAATGCTCTCACGAAAAAGAACGGTATGCTTCCGTTGCTTAATACCGAACTGTAGTTAGCATGTAATTACGTCAATGGTTCTTATTTTGATCCAAATACCGAAATAAACTCATCTGAGAGGTTTCCCTGGATCTGTTGATCATTCCCGAAACAAATGAGCTTGCAGCTATAATCATAGTCTGTAATTCTTTTAATAGAAATATATTTTTCCTTCTCTGTGCATTTGCGTAACCAACAACCTCGCTTCAAAAATGCGAGGTATACTGTTGTACTTGTTTGGGAATAATTTAATGACCGTCTCGAAGAACTTCAATTAAAGGACTGCGGCGAAACCCACTTCTAACCGAAGTTTAAACATACTTTCCCAAATTATTTTAAACACTTCCTTTACATGTTATTTAGCATAAGCTGGTACGCATCAGTGGTGAAATCACAGTGAAAAGAATAAGCTTGGCATGCTAATTTCAACAAACGTGAGGAAATTCCACTTTCTTCAAGGGTAACTCTATACGTTAATTTTGTTTTTGCTTTCATTCCAAAAAGTGAGCGAAAACAAAATATAATGCTTTGTTTCAACTGTGTTTAATCGGATTAAGCGGGTGACATAGAAATTTCGCGAGGAAACCGATTTTGCATTTATTGCTCAAAGACAAAATTGAAGCAATGGTTTTCACCATTTAAATGCTTTAATAACAGGTCGATACTTGAATAATATGCATACAAATAAAAAGTCCAAACAGAGCTTTGGAGAAGTGTGTAAACATTCCTGACAAATGCGGGTTTACATTACTTTTGAACCACCCTATGGTGTGTGTCGCATAAATCCACTCCCGTGAAATTTAGAAATATGACCCGACAAATTGTCATTTCTATTTGAACCGGAAAAATGTTTTCAAAATCTGACCCAAGAGTTTTTAGAGTGTAGGCTTATTTTTCACCTCGAACTATCTGATTGCAGCTACAAATAAACTGGCAGGAGCGGGATTCGAACCTATGACCTCCGGGTTACCGTACCGGCGCTCTACCAACTGAGCTATCTTACCCTGTGTTGGCGGTCTCCCAAATTGTCAGTATCTTTGTTCGGTGGGCGCTAGTCAGAAGTCATAAAGCCAGAATGCCGTATAGCCAGATATCACACCCAATTTTACGATACAACACGGGAAGCGACATTGTGGGGATCACTCAATGAGGATATTACTTTTTAACTTATAATTCGTCAAACAATCCACAAGGGAAACTGACCAGGTAAATTTGAATAGTAGTCAGTTTTCCTTGTGGATTGTTTGACGAGCTCTATTTTTTACTCGCCAGTAGATAGTATAAGGCCAGAAAAAAATAGTTGTGTTGCCCTCCGCGACCGACCCTAAAAGTCACAAAAGTCGGGTCGCGTTTTTTATTACATACTTTTTTACTTGTAAAGAAACTTTCAAAATCTCACATTTTCCCGCACAAAATTAACAAGTTTTATTAAAACCATTGTCTTTAAATACAGCTAAGACGGCACAATTTTGCATTTCACAATCTCACTTTTAAATAAGCTTACTTTTTGCCTCCCGACTTCCGAGTTACACAACATGTAGTATTGTTTTCATGGATGATAAAAAGAATCCACCGATCGACCCTCCCTCCCGATTTTTCCCATTTAAAGGCAACACAAGTTTGTTTGGCCTAACCAGTAGACAGTAACTAATAGAGTACCGAAGTGATGACGTCAATCAATGCAATGTTTGGAACCAGAATACAGTCTAAACTGCATGTGTTTGGAACCAGTTGCCGCGGCAACTGACGTCAGACTTCGGTACTCTTTAGGGTGGTTTCGCACTTTCCGCTTCAGTGCGTACATTTGACAGGTTACCCACTGAATTTTCACAACGCTTGAGGTCAGGCCAAATTCGATAATTCGAAATATTTATGTAGCTTTTCTGTTTTCATACACATTCAATCCAAACAAACCCAATATTTCAGTGGTATTTTAAGTGGTAGCTTAAGATAAAATCAAAGTCGTCACCCTTCGCTTACTGAAAGGAAGACCTAATTGAAACGTAACATTTAAATCCCAAAGCTTCAAGCACTCTAAACAAATTCTTGTCATGTTGACAAGAAATTTCTTGTTCCGCCATGGTGTCATTTTTCACAAGTTTTCTCTCGTCATTCTGATCGACAAGATATTTTCTTGTCATCGACTTGTTACTATGTTGTCCTATAATAATAATCTTGTTATTATTTGGCCACGTTTCATTTCAGGCATCACGTCATCACGGAAATTGTGCTATGCTCACCGTACATGAAAAATCATCAATTGATATTTACCTTAAATAATATATAATTATATAACCTCCGTTGACCCACGTGATAGTTAATTAATTAAATGTACAGTCAAAAACTAACTAATTAATTAATTAATTAATTAATTAATTAATTAATTAATTAATTAATTAATAAATTAATTACTAACTCCTTTGTGGAGCGGTCGATATTTTGTTTCAAATAATCTTAATATACACCAAGCTCAACAGCCCTGTGAGGCTGCTTTACCCTAAACCTTCCCGCTATACCCAGAATTTTTTTAATTCTAGCCCAGACAAGTTCCAAATAATATATCTATGTACAAAGTGCCCGTGTGTACAAATGTATAGGGATAAAGCCCCAAACATGAGAAGCAAGCATCCCTGCTTACACCAGGTGATTTACGGTATCTGTGTCCGCTGACCACGTTTAGCCCATGGTTACAATTGTCACTGCCACATAACAGAAGAATGAATGAATGAATGAATTTATTTCACTACATTGTAAAGTACGTACAAATATAATCCAGAAAAAATAACTATTATGGCAAACAATACAATGGGTAGGATACTTGCTAGGATAATTGCTATCAAAGCCGGTCTCCTTGGGAGGTCAGACTCCTTGAAGGGGTACATGCGCAAAGGAAAATCCTTTTCTGTTGTTACCTACTTGGCGGGAATCTTGTATTACGAAGACGTCAAAAATTGTCATTTTCAGAAGGAAAGTCCAAATATGTGGATTGATTTTAGGACAAACGGTAACAGCAGAGCAAACGGTAACAAAAGAGTAAACGAATTTATTACATTTTAAAACTAGTGCTAATGCCTTCAGCATTAATACCAATTAACAATATTTCCATATAACCCCTGGCCATCACGATAGCCCATGCACAGGATGTATATCTACCATTATTCGCTTTAATGAAAGCGTATGATTTTTTTCAGTGGAACTAATAGCCAGGGAATGCCTTTTTGCCTTGCTTCCTAATGGTTTGAACGACAATTGGGCATGTAGAGTGCATACCCCGAATGCCACAGCTTAATGACGCTTGGTGGCACGGTCCAGAGGCAAGTGACGGAAAAATCACTGCGCGTGGCCACGACCCACAACACCCCACGCAGTTGTTGTGTCACTCGAGGCATGTTCTGTATTAGCGTGGGGGTACCGGGGGACCGCTGAGCTGCGCACTCGGCTGCATGTAGGCGTCATCTGCGTCGATTTGACGATCACCGCTGGGAAGGAGTGGTCAACGCTGCCGCGCATAAAACCAAGTGGGGGAGGCCTGGATCTGAACTCAATTCGAGCCGTTTTGGTCGTGAGCGAGATAGACGAATCTGAAATAGCCGTGGCAAGAATCATCAGCAGACAGCTGTGTCGAAGGAAGCGCTAACAACTTTGCTGGAAACGGGAAGAAACAGAGATTGAAGAATTACACCTTACAACAAGCACTGGGGTGAGTTCAATTTTTGTTTGAAAGAAACTTCCCTGTCGTTATCAATAAATGCGTTGCGAAAAAAGAATACTGTGGACAAATTGGTTATGACAATTAATGAACAATATTCAAATACCCTCTGGGTATTAATACGCGAGATTTTCTTTGGTTTTGGTTTTTATGTCTAACAAAAACATGTTAATGAAACGCTCCTCCAAATATATCGAGTAATATTGATTCGATAAGGGTTAAAATACTGCTTTCAAACGGTGCCTTTTGAAGTTGAAAGCTAGTTTCTTCAAGGCTCACTAAAAATCGTAAAAATTGTGAAAGGAAAACTCCAAAAGGTTATAGATAAATTTCACATTAGCCCCTTCTACGCACTTCCGGGTTGTAAGCGAGGATCGCAGTGCTAAACAAACACAGTGCTATTTAACAAATTCATTCTTGCATGAATGAATCACGCCATAAATAGCAGCGCAGCGCACGTTCAGCATAGTAAGTTGTTTACTTTAGAACTGGGATCCTCGTTTTCAAACCCGGAAGTGCGCAGATCAGTGCTATTTCCATCAGTTCGGGATTTGTCCATTGCTTCATCGTTACAAGTGAAGTCAATCTAAATTTCATGTAAACTTTCTAATTTACAACATTGTGCTTTCTTTTGTTATTTTCTATGTTTTTTTATTCGCCACCTAACATTGCAATTTGACACACATAGTGCAATGTGTATCTTATATCATTTTAGCTAGAAGTATTCCCTTTAAACTGACTTTCAAAGTGTAGTATTGTGGGGTTTCAGACCGTATACTAGAACGCCTGGAGCGTACATTCATATCCATTCATCCTCACCCCCGTAAAGGTAATTTCGTACATTGCGTTTAGTTGAAGATTAGCGGTCGAACTTCAGGTGTTTTTCAAAATGACAGTGAAAGCAAATCAATAAGGACTATGCTAGAAATGAATTAAACCTCCCCGAAGTATAAAATTGTTAATGTAACATTTAAAACCCTGAAAGAGCCTGAGGCGGAATCCCCCCCCCCCCCCCCCCCCCCCGCAGTATCTTTTGTGACAGTGTCGCAATTGGGTTTATTTTGTTTCTTCTTTTACGTGCTGAGACTTAATGACATTTTCGGACAAGGACTAAGGCACATCTTAACCCTATTTTTTTTTATAAAGATCGGTGGTACTGCTTGCGCGCATCTTTTTCCCCGACGCGGCATGAAAACTACGGTGATTGCTTCAATGACCTTGTACATATGAGTGTGCGTCTACAGAACATAGCGTAGCTTGTATGATGTATCTTTGACTACAAAACCCTTCAGTTAATTGACGTGAAATTTTACAAGGATAATAATCGTTGTTTTCCTCATTAGACTATGTCTAATATTAGTTTTTAAAATCTGACCTTGAGAGGCCAAAAAACTGCCACCTCTTCTTAATAGGGCCAAAGCCCTATACAACAAGATGTCCATCATACATTGCACTGTCAGTGCTGTCAAAAATTATTAGTTTAAAGATGTTTTTTCTCCTTGTTTTCTTGCTTTTTTGATGTTGCTGAGTCGATATCACTGTTTACGTAATATGTTAACATCTATGCAGTGGCGTAGCCAAGGGGGGGGGGGGGGGGGGGGAGGGGGGCAACTCCCCCCCTGTGGGAACTCTTGCCCCCCTCTTCCCCCCCCCCCCCTCTGGAAAATTGGGATATGCGTTACTATATGCATTACTATAGCGAATTTCCCCCCTTGAAAATAGCCATGCCCCCCGTTTGCCCCCCCCCCCCCCCCCCCACCCTCCCCATAGGAACAGCCTGGCTACGCCACTGCATCTATGTAAAGCAAACCTAGACATAAGATGCCTGAAAAATATTGAACGAAAACAAATGCTAAAATGTTGTCAACTTACTTTGCAGTACCCTTCGCAAAGAGACCAAAATGGTCATTATAATGGTGCCCAAGCTAAATGCCTCATGACTGAAAAGTGTTTAAAATGAAATTTGCACAACGTTTTTAAAAGTACTTTTTTTCGGATTATGAAGCTGTGTGGGAATTTCATCACATGGGGGTGTCATTTGAAAGCTGAGATTTCAGTCTTTCTGATACATATCTTTTGGTTTTATCGTCGTCCACCATAATGGAGAAGTATTGATCTCTGTCCCATTTTCTGATTTTTTTTAGAACACACTGTAGAGAAGATTCAATCAACCTGGTATGCCCGTCCCTCTATATGTTTGTGTATCACCATAATCAATATCATTGGATAAACCCATCACAATACGCTTTGTCTGCCTGCAATAAAACCTCAACTCAAATGAAAATACCATCTTAACCATCGGAAACTATCAACATCTGATAGGTCCCCATGCTATTTCTATGAATATGTTATCAAAATTGTATACCGGTACATAATATGCAAATGGTGTAATGATAGCCTAAGTTCTATAAAAAAGTGTAACAACATATTTATCGCATACATCTATATAAAAAGAATTGGATGAGCCCATCAGAATATGATTTGTCTGCACTTGTTTCATCCCACACAGGCCATTGTAGTAACCTCAGCTGTCGCCAGTAAGAGGATTTTCTAACGCAATTATTTGCTGAGAGACTCTTTTTGCCACTTCTACATTGATGCTCCTACCTCCACAAAAATGGAAAACAGGCATATGAAGTTGAATCATTATGAAAACCGACTTTAAACAAAAATGTTCAATAGATAGTCACCATGGGGGGGGGGGGGGGGGGGGTTGGCATAGGTCCCCCACCCCATTTTTGTATTAAAAAAAGGACGGAAAGGAGGACAATTTAAAGAAGAGGCTATGAACCAAACCGAAAATGTAAATGTACTATAAAGACGACTGTTTTAGTACTGTTTTTACATGGCACGAATTCATTATGGATGTGGGTTACCGTTGCTGTACGAATCCACCTTGTTGCGGCAAATACACGACGCGTCTGCAAGCCTCCTCCAATATTGAGCGATATATTTTGTAAGGAAGTCCCCGAGAGAGCTGTTTACTCTGTGTGACAAAATGGCTCAATTCCAAGTTGGTATTTAATTAACTTTGGTGGGGAAGTAGGATTTGGGGGCTAGGGGAAGTGCTGTTTATTGAGTGGGTCATAGAACCGTACGCACACTCGGGCTTTGGCGGGATAACGAAATCTGAAATCCCAAAGAATGTGCGTTAAAAATATATTGGTGCTTCAGCTCAAGTGCGTTCAAGATAACTCTATTACCGCACTGTGCCGTGTCATTTATCATCCCCGTGTTCTATATCTTAAGGCACTTCACTGATCATTTTGGGCTGAAAACAAAAAGGAGAAAAGAGCCGAAGAAACTGCTTGCCAATCTAGGCAACGTTGAATGCAGTTTAGTTTGTTGATACTAAAATTGTGCAGAAAATGTGAAGAATTCAACCAAGAGCAAATATCATATTTGATGGTTCACATACGAACCGTCATGGAAAAATTCCCTTTCTCGTACATGCCATCGAAGCAAACCAAAAATCACCCTCGTCAAAGTTGCAAAAAGGAAACTTGCAAGAAACGACGGTTATGTGTCATCATTATATCGCTCTGTTGAAAATATGATCGTGGGCTTTTATATACCAAATGACACTTATGTACGGAACGACTCCACCAGCACAAATTAGCACTGAATGTGGAAAATTGTCCATGCATCACAAATTTCACCCACCCGTCATTGCCACCTACAGGAAAAAAATACTTTCATTGATGGCCCACAATTAACGTGTTGAAGCAAGCATTCGCAGAATCTCTTTTGTGCCACTTGTTCTTGCGCTTCAAGATTCACTAGTGCTTGCTGCGTGTTTCCATGACAACATGACAAGGCCAGACCCATTTGGGGCTACATTTTAACCCGAAGTAGTCAAAGTGAGGAAGAATGTCTCTCACAGATATACATCTGGTTTTATTAAACAAAACGCTTGAATGGCATTCACAAAATCAGATGTCAGAAAAAGTGCCAGTAAGGATTTAAAATGCAAATTGAAACATCTTTAAAATCATGATTTCTAACAAATAAACATGGCTCATGCTTTTACACGTCTGATCTTTATCGCAGGTAATCGATGTATATGTCTGCTAATTTGTACTAAGAAGTAGCCACATTGTGCTTTTACATCTTTCAGCTGTTAAATACAAATTAAAACTTGACAGTTTGGTGGAGCTAGAGCGCCAGTAGAGCAATCCGGAGGAATTCCGCTTGTTCACTGAAAATGATACACGTCATTATGTAAACAATACCAAGAAGACGTTAGAGCCCACAGCCAGTGGCGTAGCCAGGCTCTTCCGGGGGGGGGGGGGGGGGGGGGGGGGGGGACGGGGGCATGGCTATTTTCAAGGGGGGAATTCGACCTTTGTTAAATAGGTCCACGCTATAGTAACGCATATCTACACGCTACAGATGGCGACACCCCCCCCCCCCCAAAAAAAATCATCCCAATTTTCCAGAGGGGGGAAAGAGGTGGGGGGGTGGGGGGGGGGAGAGTTCCCACAGGGGGAAGTCCCCCCCCCCCCTTGCCCCCCCTTGGCTACGCCACTGCCCACAGCATGTAACATTGTAAAATGTGGGCTCAGAGATACAGCGTTCACAAATATTTTACAAAAAATGGCAAATTTTTCATGAAAGCCAACAATATACAAAGGCCTATACAGGGGTATAAAAAAGGAAAACCCACATGTAAATGTAAATTATGAAAAATGTACTAAATATTTTCTAAAAAGGTAACATAATGTGAAACATTTGATTGTGTGTCTGTGGTTAAGGATGACTGAGCATTCATTGCTATTCTCTTAAGAGTCAAAATCTATACCCAGCAAGGTATAGGACCCAAGGGGTACCCCCTCTTGTCCCTACACCCTATACACACTCCAGACTATTGTTACCTAACACATCCCCCCTGGATATCTGAAAGGAATTCCTGAGATTCCGGGAACACAATGACCAACACAACAGAGGGCCTAGGGCAGGGGTTCCCGCCGTCCCATATCTTGCTTCAAATGTCAAAATCTGTACTGTTCCTGGCTAAGATTGTTGGCTGGTTGAGTATGCAAAGGTTGAGATGGACTAGCTGTTCAGTCATCAGTGAGTTACATATAGGCACTTTTTGCCTGTGTGGAAATGTAGGCACTGTGTACGAAGCTCCATTAGCCTTTTAGAGGTATGGCGGACACAATAGGAGGGCGCTATTTGATTTGGGTAAACCTTTTGTGCCATACAAAAGGTTTACCCAAATCAAACAGCGCCCTCCTATTGTGTCCACCATACCTCTAAAAGGCTAATTCTGTCAAAATGGTTCAATTGATTAACTACACAGCAAAGAGTATTTGTACACAGTGGCGTAGCCAAGAGGGGGAGGGGCAAGGGGAAGGCCCCCCCCCCCCTGTGGGAACTCTTGCCCCCCCCCCCCATCTTTCCCCCCTCTGGAAAATTGGGATATTTGGGGGGGGGGGGGGGGGGGGTGTCGCCATCTGTAGTGTGTAGATATGCGTTACTATAGCGTGGACCTATTTAACAAAGTTGAATTTTTCCCCTTGAAAATAGCTATGCCCCCGTTTGCCCCCCCCCCCCCCCCCCCCCCCCCTCTAGGAAGAGCCTGGCTACGCCACTGTTATCGTACACAGTGCCTACATTTCCACACAGGCAAAAAGTGCTTGTGTAACTCACTGATGACTGAACATCCATTTCAACCTTTGCATACCAAACCAGCCAGCAATCTAAGCCAGGAAAACTTGGCCCAGTACAGATTTTGACCCAGAATAACAATGAATGCTCAGTCATCCTTGACCACAAACACACAATCAAGGTATCATTGGAAAGATAACACCTTGGCGTTTCACATGATGTTTACCTTTTTAGAAAATATTTTGTACATTTTTCATAATTTACATTTACATTTACATAATATAATTTCCTTTTTATACACCCTGTAGTTCACTATAATTGAGTAACTTAACCCGTAATGAAAATCTATTAAATATTTGAGGCTTTCAAAATAAATTCCTATTCGGCTTCAGTCCACTCCCCCACACTACGTCCAATTTACTGCTTTTGCTGGCGGAATCGGTCTTTCTCTCGGTGTCCACCTTGTGCATTTTTGTTCTTTTTCCCAGCTTCCACTTTTTCCCGTCGTTTCGTTCCTTGGTGTCTGCGGGTTTTGTAACCGGTACGTAAGGAAGGAGTCCTCTCCCCAGTGGGCCATGAAGTGTTGCCACAAGACCCGATACGACAGGTTCCCCATTAGTGTATTGATACTTGGATGGGTGGCGTGAAACTCAATAGGCCTACCGCCCCAGCCTCGTGCACCCACTTCCAGTACTTGGCATACCGCAGTCGATCAGATCGAAGCACACTAAGCCCATTATTACCACATCATATCCTCGCCGTCCTCAGTCCAAAAACTGCGGTGCGCAATATGAGAAATGAAATTGAACTATGCCGTTAGGTGGTACGCTTCTGTTTTGAGATGGCGTACAGGCTTATTTCTCGATTGGAAATAATGACTTCGAGTCTCAGAATTAATTATTATTCATGCAAACATTTTTATTCTGGACGTCACCACAATACCCACGGTTTCCCCCGAAGTCATGCTGCTCAAGCCTAATGATTTTCCATCCTGTCGGTCAATCAAACCTTGGGAATTCCAGAATGTAGGCCGACTTTCCATAGTCACCCGACGTCATCAAGTCGTCCTGGATAGCCCTGAGTCCACGACCACTTACAAATTCCATCGCAACGGCCCGTGCAATCATTATCTAAAGACGAATGCGACCGACCTTTTATGGGCAAGATGGTGCAACCTCGGCCTTCCACACCTGTATACAATAAGTTACATAGACACGATTTGTGCAGGGTGCGCTCGATTAGCTTACACCATAAACATGGGATTACACTGCGAATCGAACGCTGCGCGGTGTATTCGCCTCGGCATACTGGGAAAGTTAAGGTCAAAGGTCGTTTGAGGGTGGGGACTTTTAAAAAGATAAAATGTTAACACAGGCTCACTGTCGTCTGCTCTACCGGCATAATCTTGACCATGACGACATAAATATATAATTCACAATTTACACACACTCTAGTCCATGCACACAGTCGGGAAAATACACTCCTTGCTTTCCAATTTATGTCACAATTTGTACATTTACTCACGTCGAATTCGACTTCGCCGCCAAGTTTACGTTTTCAGCTAGTAGGTGGTGACGTCATTACACCCGGGCAGCCACCAGAGACCCGCTCGCAAAGCTGGGGTAGTGGTGGTTGACACCGGGGCAGACACGAGTATCACGTGATGACTAATCGAACGGTCTCGTGTAAGTTTACACGTGTAAGCTAATCGAACGCACCCATATTCATAAATACCTAAGACAGTTTACCCGTTATTATTGGTCGAAAGCCCGTCGCGTGGGTGGTTTTAAACGGCCGATAAAACACCAACCGGTTTTCAACACTTTTCCTGATGTCACACGAAATTTAGACTCTAATGAAATCTGGTTCGTTTTATCGGTTAAACACTCGCGCGACCAGTCACTCTCCCAATTACGCAAGCTCAATACTGCCGTTGCGTCCGTATCTAGAGTCCATAATTTCACACTACACCGGCACTGCTGCGTTCTGCGCCACATCACGCCAAACTTTCACGCGAGCGTCACGCGCGCGTCAATTTCAATATAAGGACATTTTTAGCACTACTCGCGTGAGGCACGAACCAATAAATAGTTAAAGGGGTGTTTTACAAACCAAGGTAAAAGGAATTGAACAAAATCATTGGATATTTCAAATTTTCGGAGGTTTTTGCTGAATTATACAAAAAGGTATTTTAGTCATTATCAAGCGTCCAGGCCCCAAGGCGGTTTTAAACGTAGGTTTAAAACTAGCCCAGCACTAATGTATTCCCTCTGTATGGCCGCTCTTTCGATTCAGAACAGGCCAGTAACAGAGAAGGCCGAATTCGTCTATATAAAAGATATGGGTTTGTGTCTATTCCATTTGGTATAATTCCTGTTAAAGGCAACACACGTTAATAATCACTGTGTCCTTTTTTCTGCTGTAAAAACATAATTCTTGTACAATTATTTAGTTATTAGTTAATAATATTGGAAAATGAACCTGCACCTCAACCGGTAGAATGGAGGTATTGGTATGGTAGGCCAACATTTGCAACGTACCTGTATACCGGCGGATCTTGCGGATCTCTGAAATGTTTAATTTCGCCCATCATGACTGGATCCGGTTGCAACACCTTACACCTGGTCGGCACCTGTAGATCAACAAACACTTCCAGCCTACTATGGAATTCCCCGGTGATCTTGATTTATTAAAAAACGAAGAAGTGTACATGCTTGGTGTGACCGACAGTTGGTCGTGATCGTGCACGAAGAGGCGTCGGTGTGAATACATTGGCCGTGTGTAGGCAATGTTGACAGACGTACTTCGCTCAAGTAATTACTCTCATAGGTTATACTCGTTTCCATTCTATAGGACACTATGACTGAGTCATCTTTGACCCAAAACAAAAATGTAACCACCAAGGAAGGTTTAGACCCAAGCGAGGTCCATATTATAGCGTGCAATTTAAATTTGATAGCTCTTCCTTTCTATTTTTTGTATTCGATATCTGATCGATATAAAATTTGTAATCTATCTGGACTCCGTTCTCCAATTGCATACGTCACTACAGTAGGACTTAACGCGTATTTGGCTATAATCAGGCCCGTCGGAAGCTCCTGGCATGGGGGGGGGGGGGGCACAGAAAAAAACTAGGATAATTTTGATGCCTTTGTTTTTTTGCAAATGGGGGGGGGGGGGGGGATTGGTTGCCAGGGGAGGCCCGACCAATGATGGTCGACCGTTATGGCTGGAAATTGATACAAAAATTCCACACAAGGTGCCATGATTTTACAGGATGCACGAGACTATTATTCACTTACAGTCAATTAAGGTAGTTCAGTATAATTCAGTAGTTTTTTATGTTTGCAAATGTTGTATAATATTATTATCTTTAATCCGCATGGATTCGGACTTTTTGTTGAGCTTCCAGCTCCCTTTAGAAACAATCAATATGTACATACAGACCCGTAGCCACCATAATTAAATTTTATAGTTCAGCAGCATAGGTTCCTGTCTATTAAAAAACATTTACACATTTAGTTGCGATCCTTTCCTTCCTGCCAGTGCCCATGATTTTTATTATATTATTTTATGGTAACATTTGGCGAAATAAAATATCAAACGGCCTTTGGAAATACAGAAAGACCATTAACTAGACCGAGCTGCCGGTACAAGCACGCAGAGCAAACAGTAAGGGAGAGTGGAGGAGATCTCGAGTAGGCCTGGTCTCTCTCTCTGGAGCTCTCTCGAGGCCGTGCTGCAACCTGAACAATGGAAGCAGTTACCCGGACTCTAGGGGCAAGCAGTTGTCCGTTTCTCATGACCTCTACCCACCAAAACAAGGCAACTGTTGTTCTCAATGGCTAGTGACGTCACCTGCGTTTAATCCAAGTCCAGGCTAGAAAAAGAGGCGAAGGGCGAAATGTCTGAGGCATTGTTCATAACGTTGATCTTCCCGTGGCCATCCCTGGCAAGGCTCATTATCTAAATTAAGGTCGTTTCTTTTTGATAGATGCAAAATTATCTTGAAGGAAGCAAGCTGAGAGAGAGGCCATTTTTTGTGGTGTAGCAAAGTGACCATTCATTTGAAGACAAAAGCAGACGGATTTCTCCAGAAACTGTTCTTGCCACCGATTGTCCTAATGGGATTTTAATTATATTATGAATTAACGCATACCGAAAATTATGCTAAGAAAAACTAAACAAATTATAAACCAAGGAGGAAACAAAATGCAGGCCAGGGATGAATAAAAAACACGACCAGAGTCATGATTTCAACTGACAGAGAAACACTCTTCGGTAGGAAGTATTCGTTTTATTTGTATTTTAAATCCACTGTCTTTTGGAGAAAGAAAAGTCTACATGCGTTAGCACACTTGAAGCTGGCCCTTTTAAAAATGTTTTGACTCAGTAAATTCGATAGCATTTATTTTGTCGTTACATGTCTTTACAAAGGTTATGCCCAAACAGTACAAACTTGTTTTAATTGGGGCCCTGCATATTTACAAATGACTATGCATGTAAGCAAAACACAGTAAAGTACACATGAACAAATCATACAACATCCTTAAGGTAATTGAACCGTAAATGCCTCAAGATCATTGGGGAAGCTAACACAGTAATTAGTACTTGTCTGCGCATTGTATATTTACGTTAAAATACATACCAAGAAGTGCAAATTTAAGATAAGGTGAAACAACATTAACGGGAATTTTTAAGTGCGAATCAAATATTTAGAGGAAATAGCTTTGATTTTGCTCAGGGAATGTGTTGCTACGATACGCAGCGTTTACGAAGAAAGGAAAATTAATATTTAAGAGATCTATAATGTGCGATATACCATAGAACATATACCACGAAAGCATCCTGAACTGAGGAGAGCATTGGGAAGTTGAAAATGAGAAATGATGGTCATGATGATGATGATGATGATGAAATGGTCAACATGTGTCGACAATGGATCCGCAACACAGACGAGTCTGTCAGTATCACATTCTATGTAATGACACTCGCAATTTACGCGCAGGCACGTACTCACAAACCTAGCGTGAAAAGCAAAAGATGGTTTGGTGTGAAACGGTACGGGAATAGTGACGACAAGCCAGGCTAATTATGTATAGAATGGGTAATGTACCGAGGATTACATCTTGATGTATTGAGGGTGGAATTGTGCGCGCACTGTTGCATGCATTTCCTGTGGACGTCGCTGGGGGACCGATTACAAAGGGAGGTGTATATGTTGCAACACCACAATTCTGAACTAATTACCAAGAGGAATCCTACTAAGTTAGCATACTCTATGTGACGTAAACTCTTTTTTTCATTTTCACTTAACTATAGGCCTGGTGCAGTTGAACTAAGACATAATGACGTCCAACAGTGTTTACCTCGTTGTATTCGTGAAGCCGGAACAGCGCATACAAGTTGGGATCACGTCAATCTGTTTTACAACAAACAATAGGATTTCGTTTCAGCTATACAAATACGAAGTAAATGTAATCCTCGAAGTAACCATTTGTGGCGTCCTCAAGGGAAATCGGACATCAGTCGCCTAACCTATTTTTGAGTAATTGCAATTTACATGAACATCGTCAAAAAATCACGATTCTTGTTTTTGCCAAAATACTGTAGTTTAAAGGGTGACAGCCCGATTGTCCGAAGGTTCAATAGTCCGAAGGTTCGATAGTCCGAAGGTTCGATAGTCCGAAGGTTCGATAGTCCGAAGGGCTCATTAGTCCGAAAAGAGAATAAGGTTAAATAATCCGAAGGTTCGATAGTCCGAATAGACGAAAGGGTGCGATAGTCCGAATCGACAATAAGATTCGATAGTCCAATTGGACGATCAGGTTCGATATTCCGAATAGACGATAGGGTTCGATAGTCCGAATTTGACAATAAGGTTCGATAGTCCGAATTGACAATAAGCATTTTGCCGATTCGGACTATCGGACCTTATTGCCGATTCGGAGTATCCAACCTTATTGTCAATTCGGACTATCGGACCTTATTGTCAATTCGGACTACCGAACCTTCGGATAAATGAACCTTTGGATTGTCGGCCCTTCGGACTCATCGGGCGGAAACCGTGTAAAGTATACTTAATTCAAAATACCTGGTTTGCTTTGTGTTGTACAATTTCACATTTTAGTCTGGCGTACTTCCATTATTTTCCATTCTCAATGCTGAATTTACGGCTGTATTCGAAATCCAAAAATCGTATAACGGTAATTTTGTCACCATTACAAAGCTTACATTATAGATTTTATTATGGAATGGAAATCTCAATTTTCAAATTTCCAAACTTATGTCTGATTTCGCTTGCTTGTGCCACATTTAATACGTTCAAGGCACATTTTGTCAGAGAAGCCATGTACTACGACGTAGTCATCTTTCTGCATGTCTCCACTTGGCAAACGTGTAAAGACTGCCTGACGTCACTTGTACGTAGGACCACCAAGCAGGAATACAACAACTGAGTTCTAGCATCCGTGTGCCAGAAATGTGTGTCTAATCTTCCTAGCTGTCACTTTCTAAACGAAGTGCGCTTCTCTTTTTTTCGATTTTCTTTCTCCAAACTACTAGGGCTCCAAATATGTGTAACATGACAAACAAATGAAATGCATTTCAAGCATTTGCATTCCGAATTTCATCGTAAATGAAACCATTTGAGTGGTTGAGGCTTCTTTGCATATTTAACGAACCACTTGAGCTTGAAATTTAAATGGAACTAATCATAGTGCCACGGATTTTGAATTTTAATCCGATAACCATTGACTGATTGATTGATTGATTGTTTTTTTGGTTTTTTGATTGACTGACTGATTGATTGATTTATATAACATTATAGAATTATTACGTCAATCATTTTGCAAGTAATGAAATTACTGTCTGCCATATCAACAGGCACGTCGTTATGAAATTAACGCACAATCGTTCCGTGCCATGTCTTATGTAGCTTTTCATAACGCTTTATATCGATCGATGTATTGACTGATACTCAACTAATGACGTCTGTTATTGAAGCGGAATGTAAGGAGAAGAGTGGAGAAGAGTTGTGCTGATCCTTACAATGACTCTCTCGCCGGAGATCTGTTGCTGCTCTTAGTCTGTTCCACAGATATTTTCGTGGTAAATGTGCCACCGACTTGTCCAGCTTGGTTCCTCCAGTAAGGGTGTTTGAGCGTTAAACTCGGTTGTCGGCCTGTTCCCACCAATATACCCCAGTTGGACGCGTAGATGTAGAACAAAAAGCTATGCCAATAACGTTTCCCCTCGTTCTGAATCTCTATGGAATTCTCTGTCTGTGATCTTTTCAGCTTCAAGAGGAATCTCAATTTCCACACCCTGCGTCTTTGATTCTTTTCCTTTTTGTAGCTCCTTTGAGTAGTTTTTAACCATATTTCGGGCAAGCTTGCATTTAAAAAATAACATCACAATCGGTTTAGTTAAGGAACACTAAACACTTATTGTCATTTATCTCTTTTTAATACAGTGGCAATGCAGAAGTTGCCCAAGTAATGTTCGTGTCAGACTTTGATCCTGGGGGACGGGGGCACACGTCTCCCCAATATTCTGGGGGAGGGCCGGGACAGCTATGACAGTGCCCCCCATAATTTCCCCCTTGTCATGAGTCTTCGGTTTTTACATGCACCAGTATGCACCAGAATACACAAAGATCAGCACACATTTTCAAAACATTTCCCAGGATACACAAGAGACTCCGAGTACAAAACGCTTAACAATTATTGTTGGCTGTGTGTGTTTTCCTCCCCCCCCCCCCCCCCCCCCATCCCTCAACCTTGACGAGAAATCGCCGCCGCTGTTTGATACCATGGCACAAATGCAATCATACGTTTCTCATACACGCCATGTACAATTTATATAGGGCACCAGTACATTTATGTTAACAAACGTTTGCCTCAAGCTCGGGGGGTCTGTCTCCACGTTTACTGATCTGTAAAGTTTGTTGTAATAGTTTTGCCTACTTTTGTATAAAAAAACTTAAAAATTCGCCCTCTACTTACTACTTTTCCCATTGACTTGTGCACATAATCATGCCGTATTAATCAAAAAGTTCCGGTTTGGCTTTTTGCCAATTTGGTCAGTTGTTATTGTCAATTATCGATTTCGTTTTTTCATTTCAAGAATAGGAATTCCGATTTGCTAATTAAATTGTTTCACAAATGGGATGCTCATGGATTTCTTTATAGGAATCATTCATTAGGCAAAGGATATAGGAGTTCAAGTTACACATTTTATGCTTTTTATATTGCACAGACATTCATCAAACCGTAAGCCACAAGTAAAAAGTAATGCACCTTTTCCAGATTACGCACACGACTTGAAGTGTAACGGACCGGTATAGGATGTCATGGGACAATAGACTATAGTACATTCAATCTGATATGCCCCGTACCCAGTGGCGTAACCATGCCAAGGGGGAGGTGGGGGGGGGGGGCAAGGGGGGCAACTGCCCCCATGTGGGAACTATTTCCCCCCTCTTGCCCCCCCCCCCGGAAAATTAGGATTTTCGCCATCTGTAGTGTGTAGATATGCGTTACTATAGCATGGACCTATTTAACAAAGTCGAATTTTCCCCCTTGAAAATAGCCATGCCCCCCGTTTGCCCCCTCTAGGAAGAGCCTGGCTACGCCACTGCCCGTACCATTTCTGTGGAGATAGGATCTCCGATGTATAAGAAGCAAATAATTGTCTCTCAGCAAATCCTTTTTGACTGACGACAGCCGATGTCGGAGGTTGGTACAATGTCCTGTGTCAGATAAAACAAATGCAGACAAATCCTATCGTGACGGGCTTATCCATCTTTTTATAGATCTAAGCGGGTAATATTTTTTTCACTTTTTACTGTCATTATACCATTTGCATATTATGTACGATTTTGATAACATATTCATAGAAATACCATGGGGTCCTATCAGATGTTGATAGTATCCGACTGTTAAGACGGTATCTTCATTTGAGTTGAGGTTTTATTGCAGGCATTAAATGTTGTAATGACTGGAGCTAGGAAGCCGGTTAGATATAACCACTGATTGCCGTATATTGCATCTCGAGACTCGCAATCATACATGAGTACTCGGCGCACCGGTTTCAATCATTTCTTCATTAACTTTGGCAAGGCCGAATAAGGTTGGACCGAATTGCTGTCGCAATTTCGCGGAGTGTGATTTGCCACAATGGTGATTACAGTAGGATGCTCTAGCACACACCACATGAGGCGTATCCTGACTTCCGATGTGGTACATGGCCATCAATGAAGAAGTGAAATCCATGCCTTTGAGTCAGCTGAAAAGTTTGCCAATGCAACATCTTAAAGGTGTGTGTACTAAATTTAATAAATGAAGGGTTTGCGGAAACACCATGTGGAAATATTTCTCAATTAAGAGTATGCTCTGACGGTCAGAGCATACTGACCGGAACGTCGAGTTTATACCCCTGGTTCTTTTCAGAACCATTCTCTTAATATTGAGAAATATTTCCACATCGTGTTTCCGTAAACCTTTCATTTATTAGTATCTCCGCCATGCAAATCCTTAAATCTTACTTGTACTAAATTTGTTTGCAACAGTTTTCTAAGAATTTCTCTGAAAGGAACCGAATTATTTTCAAAACGTTCCTGGAAGTGCACACTTACATTCACAGAAAGCCCTTTGCCAAATGTGGATTTTTTTCTCTTTCATGATTGAAATCCATGTCAATGATCATTTTGGTTTGTCGAACGTTTACGTCACGTCTGACAGAAACATGGGTCGATCACAAGGGAGACGCTGTAGGCCTATAATTATTACAGTCGGGCATGAACGCACCAGTATTTGGCTTGTCTTGTTTAATACAGTCTTCTGGACACGATACAGCAATTGTTGTAACTGTTGACGCCAAATTTACCTCAACGCTGCAGAAATGTTTTTTCGCAGTAACCTGAGACGAGTTTGTATTTACGTTTGTGCGCAGAATATGGCAGTTATATTGGAGTCAGTGGTTCTGACCGATTAGGGGGTTTGCGGGAAGGTCCGCGCAGAGGCACGTGTTGATGCCTAATTAGACTGCCTCTGAAAGTATATCTGCTTTGGTCGGGTTTCACCGCTACGATTTGTTTGAAAAGCTGTGGCGTAACCACGTGTAAGTAAACCCGGTGCAATTACCAAAGCACACACAGTCACACTTGTCATTTTGTCCGGGTGAATTAATGTCAAACTCTCGTTGCGTCTCCGGGAGAACCTCAGCGATACATGACTGTAGGTCTATAAACCTCTCATTGGAGTTTGTAACATGCGTTTCAGTAATTCTGTTCGCTTGTGGCTCTCTGACAAAGGCTTGCCAAATTTATTTTGAAACCATTGCTTATTCAGAAAGTTTTCATATTTAATGAAATGTATTGACCACTCCTATAGCAAAGTTTATGCTATTGGTACGAACGCCATCCTTTTTTATTAGAACATGTTTATTTATACCAAGTTAAATTACCTTAGTTCTGTATTAAGAATAGGGTCTACTTTAAACAATAAATAAAAGCGCGTATGTTGGCTAAAAAGGCAATGCTGAGGAACAATGTTTCTACAAATTTAAGGTTTAGTGTTGGGAACAAAATATGTATCGTCTCTCCAAGTTTTTTTTCTTCTGAATTATACTTATTTTCTAGCTTTCTCCACCACTTTTTGGTGAAATAATGTTTATTTCTTTTGTCCTCTATGTTTTTCATCTGTGTTTTTGAAAATATGAACAAAATTCACGACATCTTCTGAAGAAGACTAACCGGAGTAAAATTGTTGGATGAATAAGGAACAAATATGAACATGGCTCTGTAACGTAAACAAATCTAGTCTTAACAAGTTGAATTAAGTTTTCAAAGTGAACAAAGAAAACTGGCAGGACTGGCGACCTCCGGCATATCGTACCGGAGGTCGCAGGTTCGAATCCCGCTCCTGCCAGTTGTCTTTGTTCACGTTGAAAATGTATTCGAATTTGTCTTGTCAGTTTCCCTTGTGGTTTGTTTGACGACGTTTAATTAAGTTTTTTTCTCCCCATCATTGAGTACAATTTACCACTAAGTAGGCCTACTGGGCTCTCGACATTCGTCAGCATTCAAGACCGAAGCAGATTTAAACTGAAGAGTGCTAATTCCCGGCTGACGTCACGCAAATCAGAGGAGAAGACATGGAAACGAAAGAGAGAGAGGGGGGTGGGGGGGGGGGGGAGAGAGACAGCGGTGAGGCTGATGAGCCCCGAGGGCTGACACTGTATCGGGTGACGAGCGCAAACAAACTCCAGATACTCCAATCACTCCAGCAATTACAGACCTTTGTTGGCATCGACCTTCATTTCCTGGGCTCCCGCGGGATCGTCTTAGTTAAAAAATTTACTGAATTAGTCAGTTCTTTACATTTGGAATTCCAGGAGATATTGGAATATTTTGGAATCGCAGATCTGTGCCTTTGGAACTTAATTAATTGATAGATGCGCGAGTGTGTGCGCAAACAAGAAACGATGTTAGAAACTGTGTGAAAGATCAAACTATTACCAACTGTTGCGTAGGGAGCATCAGTATTTTCCGAAAAAGTTCCCTGAAAAGCGGGGGTTGGGGATGATTGTTGGGGGTGGGGTGACCAGCTGTGAAGTGGGTACCAATAGACGAATCCCGAACTGACAAAAACAGCACTGATCTGCGCACTTCCGGGTTTGAAAGTGAGGCTGTCAGTTCTCGGTAAACAACTTATGTCGTGTTCATTCGTGAAAGGTTTATACGCGGGAAATCCTGTGAATTTTGCAAAGTCGCTGATGGAGTTATCTCAAAACAATCTAATGCAGGTTTTTGGTGTGTTCTTTTTTACTCATTGTTCTGTGAAATAGATGAACTCATGTCGATTAAGAATGAATTTGGACGATTTTTGTTGTGATATGAGCCGGTACTGCACAGCACTGTTATTTCTGCCGTGACTCATTCATGCACGAATGAATTTGTTGAATAGCACTGTGTTTGTGAAATATGTGAAATATGAGATGATTCAGCTAAGCAAATTTCATCATTTGTATCATTTGAAGCACGTCAGATACAAGACTGTTCTTACCTCTCACGCATGCATGAGTATCATATTAAGCGAGACAACAATGAGCTCATTATTTATTAATTATTCAGGATCGGTTCAAAAGGGGTAATTTACAAATGTAAAATGTCACCAGGTGGCCAGGCTCTTCTTCCCCGATTTACAACTAGTGATCAATATATGGACAGACTTAGCGATCTTTTAAAGGTATGATATGTCATTGGTATAGTTCTAGCAACATAGCTGCATGCAGTGTCCATACTTCGTGTGATTCAACATGTACATGAACCTGTGAACGTCTGAACTCAGTCCGCAGTCATATGAAAATCAGACTCCTATGAAAATCGGACTAGTTTTCCCTATTATCTGTCAAACCCTTTCACGTGACTGACCTTTCACGTGACTTCACTTAGGCACGTGCAATACTACCAATGAGCCCGCATTTCATAGCTACACCGTCATCCGAGTACTAAGAAAACAGTGAAAACACATTTTTAATGGTTTTGTGCATGTTCAGTGAAGCCACCACATTTTATGAGGTCCTCATATACAATTTTCTCGAAGATACAGTATTTCAGATGGGAAATATTTCTCAGGAGGATTGGTACTCGTACCATTTTTATGAATAGTAAGCTTTCATAATGAAACTAATCAATTTTCTCTATGCAGAACTAAACGTTCTAAACCAGGCCCAAGGCATAAATCGTGTGAGATAGGCCTGTCCACTTGGAAAACAGTTTGTATAAGCAGCGTAGAATTCATTCACATTTTAAATAAATTAATTAATACAATATATTGCCAACACTGACGCAGGGACTGTGAAATGTTTTATTATTTTTATAAACATCCTGACCTCGAACATGCGGGGGAAAATCTGTTGTAAAATGATGCTACATATATCCAGAAAGGCTGAACGATCGTTGTTGCACGCATCAGTCGATGCGACTTTTTACCGCGCATTTTTAACGCGGCTTGTTGCATTCTAAGCCGGAGGCAGTGACACAAAATAACGCGGCGAATCTGCCCTGTCTGCAAAATGCATTTGCATTCGTACAGCAATGCAGGGGGAGAAAGCATCTTCCCCAGACGGTAGATGATAAAATATTGGCCAATGCGGCTCTCCGAGAGTCGAAACACTCAATGGCAGATGAGGCGAACAAATCACAGGGCTACTCTAGCAGTATTTAGAGGACACTTTCCCTTTCACGTTCTAATGTGTTTCCCATTCTGCTTCAAGGGATTTATGTATAATTTATCGCCAGCCAGCGGGTTCTGGTTCAAGATTCAAGTCCGGCTGCGACGGCCAACATTTTGATCTCTGCCCCATCCACTCATGTACCCTCTGGTCCCAGTCATTTACCTAGCCATGGCATCTTCATCGGGACCCAGTAAATCAAGCATTTTTGGTCCGCTAGGACTCAGCGCCATTTCGCTTGTGCGCGGTAAATTTGCGCTTACGTGCGTTTGAAAACAAAAACGCCAAAAAGTATTTTGACCTGATTTGTTCTTTGGCAACTCTAGAGGAACAACGCGACCACTGGAGACAAGGAAGCTTTTTTTTCTTTCTAAAAGCAGATTGTAGAATCTTGGTGCGAGCTGAAGGGCCATAGATCTGAGGAATATACGTTTGGGTCCTGGGAAAACTTGAGATTGGGAAGGTTGGTTGAATAATCCTGTCACTAATGCGTTAGCCAAGGGCTGTATATGAACAAAAACATAATATTTTGTTGTCTTGCAGTGCCTCAACACCAAAAAGAGCAACTTTGCAAATTCAAATGCCTGAATTCCCTGTGATAACAGAAACAAAGATGGCGCCCTGTCTGTACTAGGAAGGACAAGGGGCTCGTTTTGCATCGCTGCCCTTTGTTCAGAAACAATCTAAAAAGAAAATCTAGTGGGCATTTTCCAAAAAGTAAATAGAAATCTTTTTAAATATAAATGTTGATGGCGATATAGTTTCTGAATTCTTAACCTACGGAACTAAGTCTGTTTTATGATATCCGGCGTCATTTGTTCATGTAGTAATACGTTTATTCTGTGGAGTGCTAGTGGTCACTGGTGGCTTAGTGTACCGGACCCAAGATCTCGGTTATACTGCAGATTGTGGGTTCGGGACATGATGGGCCAATTTCATAGAGCTGCTTAAGCACAAAATTTGCTTAAGCACAAAAACAACTTGCTGAATAAAATCAGGTTACCAGCTAAAACTTCAAGTGGTATATATTGCTTGTGACTGGTATTTAGCTCTTGTTTGCTTAGCATAAAAATCACGTGGAATTTTGGCTGGTAACCTGATTTTACTAAGCAAGGTCTTTTTGTGCTTAAGCAAATTTTGTGCTTAAGCAGCTCTATGAAATTGGCCCCTGGGGTTGTGGTGTTGTGTCCTTGAGCAAGGCACTTTGTTGCTTCTCTCCACCCAGGAGTAAGTGGGTACATGAGGGCAGTGATGGCTATATGTTTGATTAGCCCATGTGCGCTTAATTAACTTGCAGTATACTCATGAATGATTAATGGCCTGGTGAGCGGGGGTAATATTGAGCGTTCTTAAATGCCGATTATTATTATTAAACGTGGGTATATAAGTGATCAATTGACGTTTTGAAAGTTACGGAGTACGTTATTTTGCCAGAGTGGTGATTAATATGAGCATTCCATGAAGTTCGATAAAGGACTATGGTTAACTACAGTCGACGATTGTTGGACTTACTTTATGCGAACGCTGGCTTGTCGACCACGTATTGTCGACCACTCTAAATGGCATGGTTGTGCTGGTTATCCCCAACAACATGTCTCGTACTAAATTCTGACAATTAATGGGGTTGGTTTCAGTGACACCATAGCTCAACTAGCTTTCGTTTGCACTTGGATGTCCATGCACAGGTACGTCGCAAATCGACCACTGGTTAACCAGTTAAATTTTTTATTTAAAATGGCATTTGCTCTTATCTCACTATACACTAGTTCCCAGTTCCTCGTTCATTTTCGTCCTTTGATGAGAAGAACTGGACGGTAAGCCTGCTATGCCCACAATGTATTACAAGATATTCCTTTTGTATATCCAGCGTCAAATCTCCTTGAATTAGAAAATACGATGTGATATCATTGTAAAAGCAGTGTCCAACTCGTATAGTATTACAGCGCATAAGCAAGCGAGGGCAAATCAAAGTGCCGTATCCTTGCTTCTCTATACCGGTTCCCATATATATTCCTTTATATATTCCTTAATTTTCTAATGAAAATATTTCTTTCGAATCAGCTTTCGATTCAGAAGGCAAAGAAATCCAATAAAAAATGCTACGTAATTGTTCGCACCGCAGACAAAATATGAACAGCAAAGAGATTATACTGATATGTCTGTGGTATGAAAAGATTAATTATCCTTGGGGGAAATAAACAGCACAGTCGGTCCAAAACAAATCATATTATGTTGAATTTAACAAAATCATAAGAATTGAAGGCTTTTCAAGTGATGGAATACGTGCGTCATAGGCCTACGCATATTCCCCTTTGCCTTGTAAATTTGGGGGCAGTATGGTTTACTTTCTGGAAATACATGCAGGGGCGGATCCAGGATTTTTTTTTTGCAGGGGGGGGGGGGGGGGGGGGTCTGAATTTGTTTCCCTACATTTGCCCAAAATGTTGACTCACAAAATGTTTCGCCTGTTGAAAACACTTTCTCAACGTTGGTGGCGCCATTTAAACTCTTTGTTTTGTTCTTACCCGTACATGCAAAATAAGGTTTTGCTGGGGTTTTGCTGTTCTTTTCTGGTTTGCTATGGTACTTTAGGCGTACTTTAGGCGTAATAAATAAATAAATTGTGACCCGCTCTGGAAAAAGGTATATTATGTCGCAAAATATGAAAAATGAGTTTGATGTATGTTTGGAAAGCCCGCAATGTAAGCTTTCATTTGGTACATGGTAGAGCTCCAAAGCCCTTTCCGTTCTGGAGATATCGCATTGTTGCATATAAATTAGTTCTATGGAGTTAAAATTGCACAACAGAGAAAACAGGCTTTGAAATAGCTAGTTCTATTACAATGCAATGCAACAATGCACTCTAAAAAGGTTCTTTTTTCATTTTATTCACTGAAATCAACATTCTTGTGCACCAAACCTGAAACTTTAGATATTTAAGATGTCATTAAAAAAACAAATAAACAAAAAGAATTTTGATGAAAAATTTCACCCTCTCAACGTTTAAAGGGCCATTACACATAAATGCATAGCGCGACTTATATCACCTTTTTCTGGAGCGGGTCACAATTGGCAACGAGCGGGGGGGGGGGGGGGGGGGGGGCGGGTTCGACGCCCCCCCCCCCCCCCCCCCCCCCCTGGATCCGCCCCTGACATGTATGAGCCTAGAAAAAACGGGCGTATTAAAACACCTCATCTTCAATTCATAAGTGCTTTGGCTGTATGTAACCTTGCGAAATATTAAATGAAAATCAACTGTAAGGCTTTTCTATCATCTTTGATATCTGCGCCAACAGTCCTACATCATAATTTTAGAAATCAGTCAATGACAACCACATCTACAGTTCACGTTTACAGATTGTAGGAGTATTAATCATTTTGGTTATGAACGAAAAGTTGAAAAAAATTACCCTGTGCTACTTAAGGTGCCTGAAATGGCACAGGACAGCCGTCACATTTGATTTGTTACCATTATTGTCTAATCATGGAACATTGCGAGTCAATCAATGCTTGCTCCAAGTCGGCCAGCAAAAACAGACAGACCCCAACCGATGCAGTTCGCCGCTTCATCCAAATCCACTCTCACTCAAACTGCAAAATTAAGAGAGTAATCCACTAAACTTCGCTAAGGGGAAGAGAGAAAAAATCCCGAAAATTGGAAGCGCTTTGGGTGACGGAAGTGACCGAATGACGAGGCTTTCCACTTAAATTCATTGCCGATGATAGCTCGGGATAATTATTCCAGCGATGACGAATGCGTCAGCGGCTGAATGTCGGTTGACAGGCCAAAAATGTGTTGGCGCCTAACCTGTAGTGCACTCAGTCAGTTTACAACTTTTGTTTGCTGTCGCCTTGGGATGTTGATCTAGTTTTTGGTGTCGTTCCGGTTTACAAAATACACCAGGAAAATCAACACCCCAAGGAGCATTTTTGTTTGTTTTTGTTTTGTTTTCATTTTTTTTCAGGATCCGTTCTCGTCCAGCTGAGACAAAACAAAAAGTAAGAGAGGTTTTCAAATTCATTTCTTAAATTTAATAATTGATTTAAATTGTCAGTCCCAAAACACAGACAAGTCGAGAAACCATCAATAAAACGACACATAGGAACCAATACGTGTCTTGCTTTGGCGACACAGCACAAACAAAAGTTGTAATGAAGGTGTAAAGTGGAAACGTTTTTGGAAAGGAAACATCAGAACAAGAATATTTTTTGGACATCTTATTTACCACAAAACACGTACACACCATGTGTTTTGTTTATATCAAATAGGGAACAATGGTGTATTATTTTTATGTATGGAATATTACAAAAACATATTCGAATGATTTGAAAGGAAACTGAAGTATAATGCCAACGATCTCATGAACTTTGAGTGCTCTCGAAAAACAAGAAAACTGCATAAACCTAGTATAAAAACAATGGGCAAAATATTGCGTATACTTTTACCGAGTGAAAAATATACTAATTGTAAATTAATTTGCTAAATTCATACATTATTGTCGAAATGGTTAAAAACGACTGTAAACTACCGGTACCTTAAATAGTCTACAAGATGAAGTTTTACTTATTTTGTACATTCATTCATATAGGATTTTCAATAGATATATCATTCTTGGTTTCCAGAATGCGATGTGGCAGCTTATTAATGTGGTTCACAGACCGGAATGTCACTGGACTTTCAAACGGCTTTCAAATTTAAACTGAATACGACCTTACCAAAACACAAAATATTGCAAACATGTCAGAATCTTCAGCAACAGTTGCTCAACCACTATACAAACTGGTCGACACATACCTCGAATGCACACACGACTCCCCCAGGCAATGAACTTTAATATGATATAGATTAGTCGGATCAGTGCTGACACCCGCTTAATCAACTCCGCCAACCACTTTCATCCAAAACGGAACTTGCGGACCGAGCTTTCGAGATGGACTCTTAGATATAATACTCAGATAATATCTGAAAGTGTTTCAAGAAGCTTTCGCAAATCATTCAAGTGTGCAGCCAATGTTTTATCAGAGGTGACAGATTTGCACTGAGGTAAAAACCTACGAACCAAAATACGATATAGCACTTTTACGAGTGACCTGTTAAAAACAAAACCACCCAGTAGTGTTGAGAGTTCGGATACACAAATGCATTATAAGTTACACAAAGTACTTAAAGTTCATTCATTTTCATCAGCGTATTTATATTAAGAGTTGCGTTTTGTACGCGTGTCATAATTGGCGTCAGAATGGGTGTTATAATACAGGTAATCGATTTTCAGCACATATTTTTCATCTTTAATACCTTTTAAAACGGGGCAAAATTATAGATTCAGCAGTAGAAAAATGAACGTGTTACGTGTATTACTAAATTATACAGGATTTACAAGATATACAATCAAAGGTAATATGCTATGAATAGGTGCCGATATACAGGTATACATGTATACTGCTTTCAGTGATCATGCAATGCAGGGTAGATTTTGGACCAGCAGTGCGTGCGCAACTTGGCAAACAGCATGCGGAGGCGTTGTTTGAAAGTTCTTGAGAATAATGGAGGACCCACTAAATACTGAACTGAACTTTCTCATGTAAACAAGACTCTGGACTTGAACAAAAAAGAAACCAATTGAGAAATGTTACATTTAACATGTTTAATTTGCATTTTGTTGTCATCTTTGCATTAAAGTCTACAATTATCTGTGGGATCACCGAGATTGCTCTTCTTTCAGTTACCCATCCTTTTAAACAAGGAAACCTTGTAATGTAAAGTTATTAATAATGAAAATCTACCCTGCATTGCATGATCACTGAAATCAGTACATTGAAGCAATGCTATTTACTGCAACTTGTTTTTATTGTCCCCCCTTTTTCATTCAAATGAGCTTCATTTTGGTATGCATGATTGAATTTCTATCATTTCACCACAAGATGGGCAGAAGAGTGCCCTCTATGATTTACATTTGGGATTTGGTTACATTCATGCATTTACTATTTTATTCATTCAGATACATGTTGGGGGAACTTAAGACCTGTGATACTTGTATTGTCTCGACGTATTGCAGGTGTCGGTGAAGTACGTCCGAAGAAATAATTCAAATAAAATGTCCCTGAAAATGTCATCAACAGATACTCCATAATATTTTCCTCATTGCAAGATATTTAAGCAAATGGTTTATTTTAAAGGAAACATGATTTAGGATTTATATTGCATTATTCCTGCTTAAAACAATAAAGTATTATCTTAACAATGATATTTTGTGTTCAGGGACAACTATTTCCCAGATTAAATATGAGAAAAAAATTCTTGAAAATGTTTGTCCAAGCTACTCCGCCCCCTGAGTGGGACCCTTATTAACATAAGTGTGTGACGTAGACCGAGGCACATTACATATTCTGCTCGAGCCGGCCCCATTCATCACGCGTATGCATTGAGTGTACATTCTTCGTCCAAAATCTAAGCAAAATATAGTGTTTTTCGGCCATGCCGACAAGGTGTGTGGCTGCTGGGTGCAGCAAAATCACAAAGGTAAGTAAGCCTTCATATATTTCCAACTGATGCGAAATATCGGAGAATTTGGACGGCGAAAGTGAAGGTGACAAGAGCGTTATGTAGCGACCACTTTGAGCCGTCGTGTTTCGATACTGGTATTTTCAAATCATGGGATGACCATTCAAAATATGCTCAAGTCCACTGCCATCCCAAATTGCACGTGTAGACCTAGTGTACGTGTGTATACGATGTACATGCGTCATTTACCGGTTCCAGTCGATCCATGAATTTCGGTGCCTCAGTCTACGTCACGAACAGCGCCCTCAATATAAATCTCAACAAATTCCAAAAAAAGGGGGGGGGGGTCAATTTTTGGGCCGCAAATAATCACACTAAAACTTCACTTGAACCAGTTTGGCTTTTAATTCACATTTAATACATATAAATGAATTTATTCATGAAATATAATGTGATCCGGCCAGTTTGAGAAGCATGTTTCCTTTAAACATGCTACAAACTTGCATATACATGTATATGAATATGAGTGTCCATCTGACTAATTGATCTTTCTTTGTGGTTGAAATCCGTCATTCTCCACTTGATATTAATTTTACTTGTACGTAACAGTAAAGGAATGTGTAGCAGTCGGTACATACATACCCATTGCTCGCGAAGTTATAAATCACCCAATTACTGTGTAAGTATTGTTGGAAAGCGGAAAACGTCCAGAATAATATATTGCATTAGAATGTTATTCAATAATGTCACACACGGAAGTGAATACCGTGATAGTCTGGTAACACTATTTGCTTTGCAGCACAGGGTGCCAAATGTTATTACCTGGCTATCAGATGTAATTTCGCTTGTAAATTTAGATTGGCTGTTGTGATTTTCTTTTCTTTTTCTGGCCAGGCATGTACTGCAAGCTTCTGATTTCTTTTTGTCAGATGGATTCTAACGGGAGACCAAACTATTCTGCAAAAAATTACCAGCAAGATCATTGGCCTACGCGTTTTCTGGTTTTAGCTTAGGTACGTGAACATAGGCGGATTGAAATTATGGAAATCCACATAATATATACCGGTAGTAAAATACGAAGTCATGATAGCAACTCATATTTCCGAATCCAGTGCAAAAAACAAACGTTTAGTCATTGACCAGCATGGTAAAATAACTTTGGGGAATATTATCTTGGCATTGTTTTTAGCCCAAATCGTAAGATGTTGAAGAGCAAAAGTCACACTCCAGCTTTTTAAAGGAAACATGCAATAAAATGTCCAATCAACTTGTTTTCACATGTCTTAAACAATATACGAGCATGATCGAAATGCTTGTTTTCATTTGAAAAGGGAAGACTGTCGTTTAAAACTATTTATAAATCTTTCCGCAAGTACAAAAACGTCTTCCGAAGTTACCTATCGACAATTTTTGAAGACATTAATGCTTGGAATGCTATGGAGATGTCACTGTTGTGCCCCTGATGACATCATGGTTTGGCTAATTTATATTAGAATTTGCGCGAACAAAAAACTAAATAAAATATGCTCACTAGAATTGCTACAAAGCGTTGGAAATGTATAGTAGCATGTAAATAACGCTGTCCTATACATTTATTCATGACATAAAATTCTTACTAAACAAAATAGTGGCTCATTCAAAAGTCCAGATCACATCATTTAGATTCAAGACGGAAGTAAAGAAATGTTATGGAAAGAAAAGTAGGAAATACATTACACCCCAAAGTATATGCTGAAATATTTATTAGTATTTTCAAAGTTTTTTTTTAAAGCACTAAAACTTTGATTTGCCTTTATTTAATTGTAAGATAAAAGGCCATTTTGGTTTGTCATTTCAGCCCAGGCAGGTAAGAAATCTTGATGAAAGTAACTTCTTCCGCTAACTGTAACGAAATCCTGATTACTGATCTACGCCTAATAGGTGCTCGTTGTAACGGTGTACAACGGGGTAGACGACGGCAATCTTAGCTGCACGAGCCAAGAGTTTATCTTTGGCCTAGATAATTCAAGCCGCTACCTATTGATTAACAGAGTGTAGATTTACGACTTTCTGGTAAGTCGCTTATATAGTGCGGTAGCAGTGATCCGAGATATTTACTTGAAAGTTCCTGCCTGCCTGCCTGTTGTTTTTCCGGCTGGTAAGTTCGTTCATGGGACTAAAAACTGGCAAGTTTAGATTTCTGGTACAGAACGATTTTGTTTGGTATAATAATAATAATAATAATAATAATAATAATAATAATAATATATTGTAGGCCACCTATATTGCGCTTCTTCATGACCCGCCTATTCAAGAGTAGAAAAAGAACTATGTCCATGCTCGGTATGATAACATGGAGTTGTTTTCAATGTAAACAAACTGCACTGTGAAATATTTTCAGCCCTTCGCAAAAAGCATATAGTGTAAATATATATCGTAGCTAATTCAAAGGATTTTAACCTTTAGAATTCTAAGTATTTTACTCTGTAGAATAAAGACCCATTCCTTCCACTTAGGCTTAAAGATCTTTCAGTTTGGTTATATAATCTTATAAATGTTATAATAATTTACACCTATGCCCTTCACGGTTTTTCATACTTTAGGGATTTAAAATAATTTCCCGGTAAGAAATCTAACGCTTTAAGGAATATCAACGATGAAGTGTTGAAAATAATAACATCAAATAAAAGTATATTGCTATAAATGTCTTGTCAGCTTGAATAACCTGGAATATAGAATTGATAACAGTTAGGAGGGCCTAGCGTTTTGTATCCTAGCTTATCCCAAAGGCTAATATTGTGAATGTATATTTCCATTCTTTCGACATTTTAACTCCTTGCATACGGATGACGCCAAACGGCGCAAAAAAACAACAGTGGCACCAGGTCGGATGACGTCATTTGCCGCTATTTGTGCAGTTTCAATCCATTGTTGGATTATTATGTATGTTACACTTGACTGCACAAGTACATTGTGGCCGTTTCTCTTGACTGCACAGGCCGCCCCGGTACCCCGACGCCTCACTACGATAACCGTACTCAATGGGTTTTAAGTCGTGCTAAACATATTTAATGGCTGCATAGCGTAATGCCTGCATCACATTGGCTTGACCGGGTAGATACTTCGAATTGTGAACGGCTCCTTAGAAAAGCCCATAGGTGTCTCTGTCGGTTTCTTGTAGAAACTTTTGTATTTGGTATTGGGAATTAAACAAATGATTGGAACTTTTTTGGTTTTATTGGAAATACCTCTTTTATTTATTTATATTTCTATACAATTTAAAAAATGTACTTGACAAAGCTACGATCTGTCCATAAAATGCAATAAACGTACACCCAATGCCAAAAAGAAGTATTTTCTTAAAAAACCTTCAGCAACATTACACACATGTATGTCATCTTTTTACATTGGAAAAATGCAGCTTTCAAATATGTCTGATTTTTCCAGTGTAAAATGTAATGTTAAATTGCATATTCAGTGCGCAGTTATTGGCAAAGAACTAATTTTATCTTGTAAAAATATAATGTGTTCCACAATAACAAAAAGTTTCCAAGAAGAAAATCTTGAAAGTATGACTTTCAATAATACCAATTTAGTTCCAACTCCCTTGTTTTAACCCGCACTCATCCTAAAGCCCCATGCCCCCGAAGATTACGCCATGAAAATTGATTTCTCCATCCCTAATGAGCTGTGGAAATATTGCCAAAGACGGCGTTATCAGAGGGTGATCACATCAGGGTTCACGCTAAGATAGCATACGGGAAAGACCCGAAGATTGCTTTGTGATGAACCTATCGCACATCCGCAGACTACAAGGTGTCCATGTCGGCTTTTCCACGGCGACAGAGAGGACAGGGTGAGTCGATTCTAATAAGATTTGGAAGACGTAACCTAATGAACCAAGGGAACTGTCAAGTGTCGCGCGTTGCATCCCGCCCTGCAACATTTTCCATTTTCACATGCCATGGTTACCTGTGTAGCGTCCTGTATAATTATTTTGAAGAGAGCAATCTAGAGATGATTGCAATTCTTTTATGCCAGCACAATTTCATTGCACGTTTTTATTCATTTAGTTCAGAGGCTTATTTCTAAAGTGTTAATTAAAGAAGTATAACTTTCGAAAAATATTTTGAATAATCGAAATTATTCGTTTCAATAGGCCTACCGTAAAATCAAACAGAGAAATGTTTGTGTCCTTTGTTGAATTCGCAGAAAGAACTTGAAGCATAGATTATTTATGTTCAATAATGATGATTAAACAAAATTTATTAAGGCAAAGCATATCAAAGTATCGATTCACGATCTTTAAATGGAGGCCATGTAATTCTACTTTCCTAGCGATTATCGAAGATATACGACAGATGTATGACTGCGTGAAAGTAAGGATGAAAGACTTCCGGATTTACAAGATTGTGCTGATCCTCCGTAGTGAGAATTTTGGTTATTCTTCTACTCGCCTAAGACGGCTCTTTGCTAGATAAAGCACGGTGCTGCATTCGCTTGCCCGGTATAAGTATTGCAACAATTTCGAGTGTAATTTGAACAACAATTTCAAGAAAACATTCTCATTGATTGAATGAACTAATGACTGACTGAGTCTTTACATGGGTGCTCCATTCATTGCTCATAATTGCAATTATCTCACATGGATCCAGTAAAATAACAACAAAAACTATTATTAAACACCCAAAAATACGGAATCAAAATAATCTCATTGCACAAGTTTACCAACAAAATTGCTTATATCTAAAAAAAAAAAAGAATAGAAATTGGCCAGTCAGTCCGATTACTCATTCATAAACAAAAGATGTCGTTTAAGTAAAAATCTGTTCGTATTATAATAATCAGTTTATTCATATATCGCAAATTCCATAAAACATGTTCAAATGCGCTTTACAAGATAAAATTCTTTTAAAAATCTAGGAAAAACTTTAATTGTTTTAGTTTAATTAAGTAACATCAATTAACTCAGATAAAAACAACATTAGTAAAATGTAAAATTAGTAAAAGGCCAACTTAAAAAGATGTGTTTTTAACAATGACTTAAAAGTGGTCAAACTACTGGTACTCCTAAAATGAATGGGAAGGGCATTCCAGAGTTTAGGAGCAACACAAACAAAGGCACGATTCCCCAGAGATATTAGGCATCTATTGAGATATCGAGAATTATGTTGATGGCATTTCAAAACCTGTAGGCCTACGGATCAGTTTTAAAACTTCGACTCAGTTGACAGTATTGTGTAAATTTGTCCATCGGTCTACATAACCCCCATTATTGTGGTAATTGTGCTCCTTGCCTGTCGAAACCAATCGTTCAATTTGTGTTTCCTTTAGGTTCGATTAACGCTCGTCGTGCAGTGCCGGATGTTTGCTGATCAGGTGCAATCATATCAATCATTTCCACAAATATAAGAAAGACCGCACGTAATACTATACAAAACTAGTTTTGTTTATAGTAAAGTGAAGTGATTAGGGCAATGACACTCTCTTCGTCAGCACTGCATAGATGCGATGTTCACTGACATTGGCTCTTGGTTTATGGTGGAGGAAAAAAACGCTATTGTATGTTTGCAATTTCCAAGCGTTATTGTACTGATACATGAGCGTGTTGGTATCGGAGATTCAGTCTGATCAGAACTGTTTGCTCTTTGCTTGTCTCGTTCTATCATTGCATTTACGTTTACCAGCGTCGATATGTCTGCACATTGGCGCCGGAGTACTCCGCTTAAACGTATTTGACTGGCCACGTTGGTATCATCAGCAAATTCCATACGGTTGTGTACAGTTTGTCTTTGCACGTCACTGTAACTGTATTATAGACCTGTCACTCACTCGACTTCATGTTTGATGGTTTGTTTGTCTTTTTAAATACACTGTTTTCTTTGTATTCAATACACTTGCACATCCGTTGTCCTGCGCACTTAATTTCACATACGACCGCGGGTCATCAGGGGAATAAGAAAATGCAATAAACTGTTTTAAAGGTAGTATATACATTATAGCGTGCTAGCAAATACTGTAACAATGGCCTGTTTAAAGTTTTGTGTGCATAGACAGTGGCGTAGCTAAGGGGGGGGGGGGGGCAACTGCCCCCTGTGGGAACTCTTGCCCCCCCCCCTCCCCCCACCTCTTGCCCCCCCCCCCCCCCCCCCCTCTGGAAAATTGGGATATGCGTTACTATAGCGAATTTGCGTTACTATATGCGTTACTATAGCGAATTCCCCCCCTTGAAAATAGCCATGCCCCCTTTTGCCCCCCCCCCCCCCCCCTCTAGGAAGAGCCTGGCTACGCCACTGTGCATAGATGCTGGGAAAACAGAGGGAAAACAATTTTGTTCTAGTAGTCTGGTTCCCTGACCATACTTTAGACAAAACGGAGCAATTTATAGAGTCAGGGAATTATCGGGTGGGGAACTGGACTATTTCCAACGATTGTCGGCCGACAATCGTTGGAAATAGTGCAACGATTTATATTTTTAGAGTCCGTTTTAGAAATCCACTTCTTGTCTTGTAATTTTTTATTTTTTTAATAGATCTTTTTAAAACTGTATAAGTAACGATTTTAAAACCATTTTCAGGTATAATAATTTGCTTGATATTAAGGGCCTAATAGTGTTTTAATTCTTATTCCTATAGGTTACTGTTACTCCAACTGTAATTTGGCCTCGCTGTGAAAATTGGATTGGATTGGATTGAATTGGATTGGATTGGATTGGATTGGATTGGATTGGATTGTATTGTAAACAACATACTACGATCTCGGATGTCTTCTGTGTGTTGCTGTGCACACCAGATTGCGATTTTTAGTTCATCCCCTATACATTGTACCTGTAGAATTGCAGATTTTAATATAAGGTCGCTGGATGGTTGTTTTGTTTTTCAATATGTATCAATTAATTTTATCCAATAAAATGAACGCAAAGAAGAACCTGTCAGCCTTAATATTAATCAAATTTAATTGACGTTTGATTGCAGGTTATTTATAACTGTTTGTCATAGCATTCTCGGTAAAAAAATCATAAAGTTTTAATTTGAATCCAGTAATCCCTTGGCTCCGATTAAGGTCACACTGATTAAATTTATGCTTCAAACTAAGACCAACAGCAAAACTACATACACGTATACAAAAATATATATATACATTCCTAGCGTCCAATCTGAATATGTCATTAGTGTCCGGGCCCACAGCAAAACGGACTATATTTCTCCTTCAACAATATTTTCTCCTTCAAAGTCGCAATTACTGATCCTGAGTGGATTTTTGTCTGCTTGCACAACAACAACGGAAAGAATAGATGTGACCTTAAGGAATGGCAACCATAAGCGGATTAATTAAATTCACTCGCTGACTTCTGCCAGGGAAAATCGTAGTCTTCCCCATTCCGTGGACGTTAAGTTCACGAGCAAGCCACTTCGTTTCTTAATTGTCACGATTAAAATGGCCCAATCTCCTGACATCTTCGGGCTTGTGTGACCTTTAAGCTCTCAACTTGAGGTTGCCTGATTTGGGACTTGTGGAATTTACTAAAGCCCCAGTCCCACTAAAAGAGACGACAACTTACGACCAGGCTGCGACTGGAAATCGCAGGCAATCTTAGAAAGGTCGTGCCACAAGTCTTGGGTGGTCGTGGGTAGTCTTGGATATTCGCACGACCGAAATTAGTAGCAGAGAGGTTTTTGATCTTGTTCAAAACCTGGCTGCGACGGAAGTAGTCGCATCTTGTCGCAGCATAGTCATTTGTCGTGCGACGGTCGTGCGATGGTCGTGGGACAAGTCTTGGGTGGTCCTTCATTGTCGTGGCTGATCGTAGGATTATCCTGTCGTACGACAGTCGCACTTATACTTCTACGACTACTGGCACGACTTGTCGTGCGAGTAGACCTGATTGCACGACTATAGTTGCACGACTAAGCAAGACTAGTCGTGCGACTCCACGACAAGTCGTATGAATAGTCGTACGATTGGTCGTAGCCAGTCGTGCGACAGGACCTTACCACTCGTACGTAGTCTTGGTACGTGCGACAGTCGTGCGATTAGTGGTGCTATCAGGTGCTATCCGGTATTCCGGAGGTCGCAGGTTCGAATCTCGCTCCTGCCAGTTTCTTTGTTCACTTTGAATATTTATTCAAATTTACCTGGTCAGTTTCCCTTGTGGTTTGTCTGACGAAGTAAAAAGATTAATTAACAAATTTAGCTGGCCTAACGTTTCAAACTTAATAATTAAGCAAGCTCTTTCTCAAAGGCGAACTGTCATTTGCCTTTGAGAAAGAACTTGCTTAAGTTCGAAACGTTAGGCTAGCTAATTTTAGTGATTTGCATATTTCAGGTCAATCATACTTAGCAGTTTGCAGCAGTTTAAATCATTTTCAAGTAAAAAGATGGATATCGTTTGCTTTATATATAACCGTTGATGTGCAATTCACATGAAGCATATACGTCATAGCTGGAATGTTAGGACCATCACATAGGCCTACATACAAAAATCTATAAAGTATACTTTTTGATATTGACTAAAACGCAAAGTTTGAGCAACACAAAAGAGATTATTCATTGCATGCCCTCTTAAAAAAAATTGAAACACCCATGAGATAATATACGTTGACAATAGACCGATCCGGATTTGGCCATCAGCCCCGCCCACCTTAGCAACGGCATGGCGACGCCATTACCTCGGTCAAGCTTTACGTTCAGGTACACAAACATTACGTGTAACGCACGGCGACCCGGACAAATACATGCACAATGTCGACGACGAATCAGGTGTTCTGCCAAAGGCGGTTGATTTAAATTCTTTAGGCGGAGACAAAATTAGCAAGCGAGCGAAAGTTAAGGAGTGTAATTACACATGTATCTTATTCTTAGCAAGAAGGTGAGCTTAATATTACGATATCGTTTTACTTTCGTATGTAAACTTCATAACGTTGGAAAATTAAAACGTTAACGTTGCTTGACATGCTTCATTGCTTGGTAGGAAAGAATTCCATATCCGGACATCAGATATTTAATGCTGAGGATGTCCCAGCTTTACCACAAAGGACGCTTAAATTTCGGAAGTTAGATAGCCTAATACTGTTTAGGAATGAGAAAACTATAGGTTTTGTACGCAGGAACTCGGATGATGTCCGGATATGGAATTCTTTCCATCTCCTATCCATGTACAGAATATTAAACATGTTAACTGCGAATCCTACCTCAGAGCTAGTCCGAGTAACCTGGACCCTCTATCGCCTTTTTAAACATTTGGACATGATCTGGCGATAGAGGGTCATGTCCAAATGTTAAAAAAGGCGATAGAGGGTCCAAGTTACTCGGACTACCTCAGAGCATACGTACTTGTCCTTGTTAATCTTCTTGACATTCAGATCGGAATGCGGCCGGCCGGCCGGCCGGCCATACGCTTTAATCCATCTAAAACAAAATCAAAATTTGTTTTAGGTTTTGAAAACGGGAAGAAAACGATGTCCTGATCTGAGTACCTGGTGTCTGATTTACGTATGCCATGACAGCATATTTTTACCATTTCTTAAACTACCCCATTAAATATAAACACCTACACTGTAGGCTACAGCCGCACTTTTATTGAAAAAATACGGTGCCCGGCCGCACCAAACACATTTGTTGTGTACACTTTTCACAGCGCATGTGACAAAGTTTGACCGAGCTTGACCGAGTTAATGGCGAACCACGCCTGTAGCAACTGTTGCTAACCAAAAGTCGTAATCCTATTGGTCAATGCGCGCTGTTTGATTGACAGGCCGGATCGGTCTTGACAATTATAAAAGGGCCGTGTGCTCTGAATTGTTAATTATTTTCATTTGAAAGAAATTTCAATCTTACTGAATCGTGCTTAATGCGCCCTAAAGGTACGTGATGTACATGTTAAACACCAACATCCTCTGTTTCGTCCTTTTGGAAAATCTTTCAAAAACACACGTGGCGTTCCCTCTGCACTATAAATTGTAAAATATTTTCCGCTGTTTTCTCTGATTTCAGTTTCTCTTCTAAATAATCGGAAGTTGATGTAAATACGATGATTTCAATTTCACGAACGATTTCTGGCTTCGAATCACCATCGGGGAAATCATGTGCAGAATGCGCTCAGCCTTTCAAAGGCCATAATTATAAGCCCAGGGGGTAAATTTGAAGCAAGATTGACACAAAATCAATCAATCCTGACGCATGACCGCCGGGATAACAGCGGAGGTGTGGAAAATGTGATGGCAAGACCACAGGGGCAGAGAGTTTGAATGACTTTGTTTCGTGTAAAGGTCAGGTACCCACGACGATCTAACGTTGTTGACCACCAGAATGCGTCTAGGACCAGTCCTTAAAACTATGCGGCTAGAAGAATAAAATTGGCCGGAGGGGGCCAAGCAAAATAATTACATTCAGCACGTTCGGTTTAACTGTCATGATTCATCAGACACTTTCTGCTGGAAAGTTCCTCTGGTTACTTCATGCTGTATTGCTACTAACCGATTTGTAGCCAAGATTTGTTACCTTACCGAAAAGTAGCCATAATGTGTTAGTCTCTGAAAAGTCAAACATTAATATTGACGGGTAAAGTCGGTATGTCCGTGCATGCGCTGACTGCAAAACTGCAATCTAATTGATTTCCTCCACTCACATGGAAGAAAACTCGTATTTGTGACCCGCTCTGGAAAAAGGTATATTATGTCGCAAAATATGAAAAATGAGTTTGATGTATGTTTGGAAAGCCCGCAATGTAAGCTTTCATTTGGTACATGGTAGAGCTCCAAAGCCCTTTCCGTTCTGGAGATATCGCATTGTTGCATATAAATTAGTTCTATGGAGTTAAAATTGCACAACAGAGAAAACAGGCTTTGAAATAGCTAGTTCTATTACAATGCAATGCAACAATGCACTCTAAAAAGGTTCTTTTTTCATTTTATTCACTGAAATCAACATTCTTGTGCACCAAACCTGAAACTTTAGATATTTAAGATGTCATTAAAAAAACAAATAAACAAAAAGAATTTTGATGAAAAATTTCACCCTCTCAACGTTTAAAGGGCCATTACACATAAATGCATAGCGCGACTTATATCACCTTTTTCTGGAGCGGGTCACATTTGAGCGAAAATGTGCACTATTTGGTCGTCCTAACCAATTTTTGTTAATCATGTGCCCCATGCGAAAATTTACATACATTATTAAGAATGTAAACCTATTGAATGTTACTCATCGCACATGTAGGTCGATCTTTTTGTGGAAATGTCTCATTGAAAGCTCGTGACTTACTCTTACCGAATGCTGTACAGCACGTGTACAGATCACCTCTTTTGGATAAACAAAGTGCACAAGGCAATGGGGAACTGGTAATAACCAAATTGGATTTGTCCTTTTTTTTCACGCAGATTTACCCCAGAATAATGCAAACAAAAATTTAAGACTGAATAAACTTTGGAACAAAACAAAATCATATTTCTTACCAGATCACTAAAAACTTACTAATCCGCTGGTTTTTGTGTGGGTTTTTTGTGGGTTTTTTTTTGGGGGGGGGAGGGGGGGGGGGGTTGTTTTGTTTTTGTTTTGTTTATTTTTGTTTCTCTCTCTCTCTCTCTTCTTTTATTTTCTTTTTAATAAATTGCGTGAAAAAAAGTGAAAAGTTCCAATTGGTTACCAGTTTCCCCATTCACTTGTGCACAAAATTTAAGCCGATGTAGCGTGAATTTCAGTCACCATGAAATACGAGCTCATTGGCAGTGCTGCACATGTCTAAGTGAAGATAATTAGGAGACTGGCGGGTCACCACGAGAAAGGGTTTAATAGGGAAAAGGAGTCGGATTTTCATAGGAGTCGGATTTTCATATGACACCGTGTTTATCCAAACGTTGCCTATACTGCACATGTGTTGTACAGTAGTATTTGTGATTTCGATTTGGAATATTCTTAAGTGCCTCGAATAGTAATTTTTTCAGTATTCGATACCCGCGTTTACTGCATTTGTGCTCTGTGCCAGGAAATAAAGCCACTTTTTACTCCACCAGTAAAACTGACTCCAATAGTCACTTCAAAAAGTCTCCTTCCATGTTCTCCTCCTGTATAGACAAGAGCACTAAAATGTGAAATCTTGGCTGTGACCCGGGTTCGAAACCCACCAGCAGGGCCGACATGGATTGGGGTTTCAGTCTACTCCCGATGTCGTTGGTTCCCCCCCCCCCCCCCCCCGCTTCTAAAACTGAACATTTTTGTCATCATCTTCGCTACAAATTTCTTCAGGCTTTTGGGCTACAGTGCGATATGCGCTTTTGAGGAGTCTTTGATTTCATTACCAGAAAGAATTAAATAAAGACATAAATCAAATCAATCACTTGTGATGTAGCCCCCAAAACCACGAGTAAGAAAAGAAAAAGACTCTTTAAAACAACGGCAATTAGAAATGAACGTGTTCCATCTGATTAAAGAGTAACGAAACGAAAATGGGCAAAATATTCACCACGAATTTCACCACCAGATATGATCAACCTTCTGTCTGTATGGAAGGCAAGGAAAAAACTGACAATCCGGGTTATTTATAAGCCAAGTAACACGACATTTATAGTGTCACTGGACACCAATGACGAAAATCATCATTAATTGGGCATATTTGCGCGTCTGAAGCGCCATAACAGGAAACCAGAGCCGTTCGCCCAGGCAGCTCGCGTGTAGCTTCTTGCTGTGGCAGATGATTACTGGAGCCCTATACCTGCCATAAATCTGCCTGCGTACATCAGAAGTTTCAGAATTGCCCGTAATCGAAAAATACTGTACAATCCCGGCTTCTCATCATATTTGTAATGCTTGTCGAGTAATGAGTTACCGACTCCTGGCAACAAGAGAGTATTCTATGGACACGATGATTTATTGGCCTTTTACACACGTGCAAATGAATCACATGCAACGCCGTAAGAAACCCTACATCAAACACGTTGACGGGGTCCACTTTTGCGGGTGTTATATGAACAAATTGATTAGTCTTGATGTGCTTTATACTTCAATTCGCCTTTTTCTAAAGATATGATGTAATATTGTTAGTAATAAAAAAATAAAAATAGTTTCAATCTGAAAGCTTAAACAAAGATGATACTGGTACCAATGCTCCTGAGATTATTTTCATCAGAAATGCTTTCGTCTTTGAGAATGTATTTGAAAACTTCCACTAAACGCTGTGGCTTATATACTTCAATTTCAACAATCCAAAATAGAACGGTTTTTTACTATGTTCTTGTGACTCGGATGACGGATTTAGCTCGAACTTTCACTGTGGCTGCAACTGTGTCGTCAGCGCTACCAGAGCTAGTTAGGTCATACCTTTAAGGATGTTTTTGAACTGAAGAGGATGAGTTTTAAAATAGATCACGATTTTCCCAAAATATGTACACGGGGGACGTGGTAGTTTGCGACGTGGTAGTTTGGACGTGGTAGTTGGCATAATCTGTTTGCAACCTGTTCCAAATTAAACAAACTTTTCAAATAATCAGGCTTAGTTTGACACAGGACACGAAGTTTTCGCTTTGTCGAAACCGATCATTTCCTGATTGCCAATGCAGGCGCCTTTAATTTAACCATTCGACTACGGTACTGCGATCTAGGAGTAATGGCGCAGGTTTACGTCGGAGACATTTTATATGCGACCAATGTGGTATATTATGATTGTTTATTCAGTACTTCTTAAATAACTGTGAAAAGAAATCCCCAGGCTATTCTTTTCTGACTGCTTAATGTCATTAAAACGAGTAAACATTGTCAGTGTTTGCAGTCAAACGTTTTCAAGACAATCGAACTTCACTTCCCCCACGTAATCCTAACATTATTAAAGCCACATTAATATTTCTTTTTACTAACGTGGTGTAAAATGAACTTTATAATACTCGAAGAAACCTCTGCGATCATTTTATAATTGCATCTTTCTTCAATAGAAATCCACTATGTTTTACACGCAAGTGGCGTTAAAACGCATGTGATTTGATTATTACGGGTGATAACATGTTATATACGGCTCGCAGACATTTAATGGATATGGTCCATTAACACTGTCAACACCGAATCCGAGCAGAGGCCGTGGCCGAGTACTCGTCGCCGGGGGGCTGAAACATAAACCACCAGTCTACCGTGCCTTTTTTGTGGAAACCAAAGCTCATAGAGGCCAAAAAAAGACCAAAAGTCATAGGTTTTTTTTACGCGGAAAAACAATTGCATATTACCCTATAGCAGCGGGCGGGATTTCGTCAGCAAGGAGAGCCTGATTTAAATCCCAAACCGGAATGAATGCATCCGCCCTGCCTAGAAACGTGTTCCACATTTTGTTTTTTCATCAGGGCCGTGCACAAACGCCACGGATATCACCACTTCTTCCGATTTAATTTAATTTCGATCTCAGCACACCGCACCTCCAGCAAGATGCGGGGTCGCGCCTTTTGAAGTTATATCACCTGTGTTACGCAGACCGGCTCCTATCATGTGCTCCATACGGTGCCAGAGATTTGTGTGCAATGGGGATGATCCCAAGTACCCCAGTATATCTCGTCCAGAAAATCCTGGGGGATAATTGAAAGAGTGAAAAGGAATTCAGTCGTTAAACGGATTCAGTTACAGGTTGGTCCAACTATAACAGTTTTGCTTTGATACACAGGAAACAACGGCAAGGTTTATGTAGGTGTGTGTCTCAGTTACAGTTTTTTGGGTTCATTTTTTTTCTTGCACCGAATTCTCCTGCTTACTCATAATTTAGTTTAAAGTGCAATTTTTACACCTTAAAAAACTCTCATTTAATGTAAGAAGTTGACTTTTAACTGTTGTTTTTATTCGGTTACTTTATCTTGGTTTTCTGTATGCGTTGCTGTCTGCTTTTCCCCCACTTTCCCTTTATACACTAAACACTTCATCTGTATTTGTTTACATGTACTGTACAAGGATAAAGAAACAACAATAAAATCACGGTTGTCCTATAAGGGAGGTAGTTGGTTGAACACAGTCCTCGGAGGTACAAATGTGTATACTTAGTCTATAGGAGAGTGTTAAAGTAAATGGACAATAATGACGACAAAGCCTTGTCCTCAGTAATAATTATAGTAAAACACGACTAAAATACTTGCCTGAACTGCAATTTTTACACGTAAATAATTGCAAGATTTCACGGGCCAAATTTAACTCACTCGTGCACTGTGAGGCACTTGAGGTATTTTAATGATTTTTCTCATCCCGGGCGTCTCTTTAGCCCAGGGCACCGAATTTAAAGCTAGGACATATAGCTTTGGTAATAATCAAAAATCCAAACCTATCAGTTTCAGTCTGAAAGCTTCAGTTACTGTTTAGAAAGATGGTTGCAGTAAAATCGGACCATTTGTTGTATATGTATACAGGATTTAACTGGATATATATTTAATAATCTTGTACCACTGTCATTTGCTTTTGAGAAAGAACTTGCTTAAATATGAAACAATAGGCCAAGTAATGTTGTTGATTTTGTATATTTCAGGTCAAATTCAGTTACCAGTTTGCAGCAGTTTAATCAATTTTCATGGATTTATATTTAATTGTTTAATATTTGATGGCATTTGTTTGTATAGGTTCGTTTTTGTCTTTCTTTGTTTATGCGCTGATTAAAAATGTTGCCCATCAAAATTATTCAGGTGGTTAGGTCTATACATAGGCATACAATGCTACGATGTATTGTCAGTCCTGGTGTGTCACAATTCCTTTCGAAAAAAATCCCAGAACAGCACTAATCAGCTAAGCAGCTGTCCTCCTCCAAAATACTTTAATCGCACAAACACAAAGGGTCGACTTTCCCAAAGGGACCTTGGAATGAATTAAGACACACGGCGGACAAATTCAGCATTTGCGACAACAATTTTGTTTTGTTGAAAGGGTTTTACGTTCATTTCCACTTCGTTTGGAATGGCTTTGCGGCACAGGAGAACAGAGTTTGCCGACGACTGTTGGCAAATGCATAGAGTGTTTGCTGGGAAGCTTTGGGTAATCCGTCCGTTGGACATCTGTAAAGTGCTTGACGGTGTCTCTTTTCGCTCGCCCCTATCGAGGTACCTCAGTCATGATGGATATCAAGCTTTCATCCCAGCTTGCTCTTCTCCACTTCAGCGTGTTCCAATATTGCATCCCCGCTGCACGTCAGCGCCTTGATCCCAAACAAGGGTACTCTAGAATTTCCGCCGAGGCACTCAACAGTCCCGGCCAATAACACTCGGAAAGTCAGCCTGAATGATGGAGACTTCCACGTTACCTGTTGCAATACACACTTAGACGCTACCATCATTGTCTTAAGACCCTACATCCCTTCCTCCCCAAATCTATACTCACAAGGCAACACCTGGCCACAATGTTACCCACCATCTGATTTGTGGCCTTCGATTTTTCCCAGCCGTCCTCAAGGGTTCCACGAGAACCTCTCCCTCTTGCTTCCGCCATCTCCTCCCCGGGGAGTTTACGGACGATCCGAGAAGAACAAAGCCAAACAAGAAAGCAATGAAGTAGGTGTTCGCGGCCCCGTATAACTTAACCCAGATCCGAGGCGTGTTGTTTCGCTTGAAAAAAAATTCAATCAGGGAGAATGGTGGCTATCGATCCGTATCGATCGGCGATGTTGCATTTGGCTGGGGGAGATGGCGACTGGGGCGGTGGGACTGTGGGCAGAAGGAGCCGCCAGGCGACAGCACTTTATGTTTGAACGCTCCACGCTATGGTGGGGTTAAGTGAATAAAACACGTGCGATCGTGGCGCATTATGGATATTGGATTTACCACGTATAATACGTTGTGTCACTCCTGGGAACGAGTCCGGTCATCATGAACAACTATGTCCATTTCTGAAATATGGCTTCGGCTTCGGCTTTCGCTTCAAGCAATTTTAGATCCTAAATTTGCATCAAAGTCTTGTATTTGAACCCAGAGCCAGGGCCTGTTCATTTTATTAAATTATTCAATTAAGGCTTTGGATTGACAATGGAGCTGGGGAATAGATGGAGACGAAGCCGAAGCCGAAGCCCAATCCCAAGCCCAAGCCCAAGCCAGTTTGAGAAATGGCCTATATTTTATTTTTAAAACTTTTTAAAGTCCGGGCGTCGGGGAGGGTCATCCTGAAAAATAAATGTTCAAATTGAATTGCTAATTTGTCAGCATTAGTAATGACTTTTCAATGAGACATTCCACAAAAATAGGCAAACGATAAGTAACAGAATATTAATAAGCTTCAATTGTTTAATTCGGAGCAGAACGCTCCTAATTTCTACAATATTAATGTACATGTATATCAATGTTCGTGCTTAGCACAAAATAAAACAATATATTTTAGAAAGACCGAACAGAGTGCAAGGTGTACACTGTTAAAAATTACGTTGTGGTACAACGATTTACGGAGTTTCTTTCTGTATAACCACATAGAAACTCTGTTACAAACATTTTGTGTTTTTTAACAAGGAATTCCTTGTATATCAACAAGTGCGCAATTGTAAACTTTACATTTACAAAAAAGTTCTGTAAATATGCAATGCTCCCTTTTTGACTTGTTCATTCACATAGAATCTACTGTTATCCTACATGAATCTCATTATGCGGCAGCTGACCAATCAGAATTGAGGAGATTTGTGCGCGCAAATTCCTATTAATTTGCTGTTTTACTCCAAAAACATACTTTCCTGATCATAATAGGTAATTTGTCAAGCAATTCATGTACAAAATGACTTTTATCCAAACATTATTAAATAATGTCATATTACATCCCCGTTCATGTTCAACATATCGAAATGGTTGATGGCAAAATATGACTTCATAATGGCTCGACCGAATGAATATGAAACCAAAATGCGCTTTGTTATTATATGTATAGGATCTATGGGCACACCGTAATATGTAGGAATATGTAGTATTGCACAATAATCACACTGTACAAATATTGTAAAACTAGGAACTCTCTGTGATAACACAGAATATTTTGTTTGTACATTCACAGAGGCATTTTGTGTACTATATTATGTCATTGTGAAAATGCGAATCATACTCTGTTAATGTACAGAACAGTCTGCAGACCTTCTCACTCTGTACATAGGCCTACACACAGCCCTTGTAGGCCTAATACGAATTGAAATATGATTCTTTTTGTGAAATAAAAGAGAAATTTTAACAGTGTATTTTAAAGTGCTTCTTTTCGTTCAAAAATACTGTTTTCTTATAGAATTCGTTATGATAGTGAAGCCAATTAAATTTGCATTTTCAATCTGACCACAGATAAAGCGACTTGAAAGGAAATAGGTGTCAAAAATGCTCAAAACATATGGAACTCTTTTTGTATTTTTTTTCTGTTCTTCTCTTTGCATTCTTGTAGTATAACAACTTCAACTCAGCTTTTAGACTTTTGGTAACATTAATAAAAAGATTCCCTTTAAAAAAAGTCAGTTCCTCAACTGACTTCTCTTACAAGCTTTACAAAGGAGAATATCCATAGTCTGCAAAAGGAACATGATGAATGTAAGCATTACCAACAATAAGCCAGTTCGGTATTTCAACTGCGCATGTGCACAATGACAATTTATCCCGAATGACCCGCGTGACCTAACGCGCGCGTGTGAACGCAAATGGTGGTAGCACAACGCGCACGTGTTAAATTCAATCAGACCCGGGGCGTTCGCGTAACATGGCGTGACATTACGTCAGCATTTTATCCCGAATAACCTTTGAGATACCGAACTGGCCTATTGCGTCCTTCATCTGTCGCTCAACGGTATTAATTCCATATCTGCATTAGATGTCATTCTTTGCGATGAGCCCCAACACCCAAAGGTTAACTATAGTCAGGAAAAATCAAACAGTACGTTTTCTTGTCGGCTTTATATAGGCTTGAGTGATGACCTACACACAGATGTTTGGGTCGTTCGTCCACTGTATTCGAGCACCCAAATAATAGTTTTAACATCTCTTGTTTGAAATACACACATGCGATGTGTCTTCTGTACGAATGAATAACATGAAAATAGACGCCTTCATTTTTAACGGTAATTTTCTTTTTCATTTTTAAACCTTTTCTTCTAAAGATACCAGAGTACGGTGTGGCCCTTTTTTCAGTAAAAATTAACAATCTTGATGAAAATCAATAATCTGCAATATATGCCCATTTCAATCCCAAGTAAGACATTTTTGTAAACTATATCAAACTTTCCAATAGAAATTAACTTAGGAAAAAGGACAGTTCAAAGTGAACGGGTTCGACAATGTGACTAATAATTGTTTGTTGTGGCAAACAATGTACTTTGGACACCAGTGTTGGATGTTGGAGGATTTTTCCCAACAAAAGCGTTCTCAGATGGCTTCCTGTTTCACAAATGTGAGATACTCATCTTACTGAGATACTAAAAGGGATTCTACTTGTGAATACTGAAGGTCGCTTATCTGTACGTTTTGGAGAATATTATTATGTGTATCAACAAGAGACGAATGACAGGAAGATAACAAATGGAAGAAGGTTGTGAGAGAATGCCAGCCAACAAAGCCATATAGCTGACCGAAGGGTTTCCGCCGAAAAAAAGGTTCCCAAACCGGGTTGAGCCGGATAATAGGCACTCCTGACGCACCAGCTACCGTTCATGACCACAGCCATTCTCAGTGCTAATTACTGCTTCAAATCTAATTCAAAACAGCCGATTTCATTTTTGAACACCCGTCATGGTCTCCTTGACAACAGCAGGAGAATTTTGAATATTATGGGATTGGTATAAGTACTTCGGTTCTTGACAGACCAATTTAAACAGTGGCCATATACTAGCCAACACCACGAGTGATACGCACACTATAGTCAGCTCACACAGGGGATAGGAAAGAATCAACAATTCGTAAGTAACTATGAAGTCATTTTCTTAACTGTGTTGAGTTGTTCGTATATATCATGGTACTGACATGATTCAGATGCGTTATATTCGTTGCATAACAGTTTCGTTGGCTTGCTCAAACTTTCTGCATTACAAAGGTAGATTGTAATTTGTTCCTATTTTAACCCGTTGAAGCAACGATGCAACTTCGTGTAGGCCTATGACATAGCTATACGGCAAGTGAGTGGACTTTTACCGCCACTTTTGGCAACGCAAACTCCGGTTCAGTTCAATTCAACAGATAAACTTCACTTTATACCTTACACTGTAACCTATGATAACTTTAAGTAAGTATCCGATTCTTGTGGCAGCATTGCTTGTGTTAAATTGCGTTGTAACCTTGAACAATTGGCACTAAAGTTTGAAAAAGAATGGAAAGTTCTTCACGTAAGAAAAGACATTCGTAAATAAACAATAATCGAATTATGATCAACATTGAAAAGGGTGTATAGCAAGATTTGGCCCTATTTTTGAAGTAGATAAGATTTATTAAAAAGCATTAACTTTGTTAAAATATAAGTGTAGGCTATGCCAACCAATCTCACGTAAACAACATACATCAAAGTTTTCGTTGCAGTTTACCGCGTAATATTTGTGCCGTTTGTCCCATTTGAAAAAGTTACATATTCTGAGTGATCACGACGTACTTTAATAATTTTAAAACATGGAATATTGGAATAAGAATATCGCTTTAATATTGTCGTATTTACGTTTAACTACATCAGTTTTAAGTTGCAACCATTTTTTACGTGTGTCTCTTGCTCTTTCCCTTACAGGATCTGCTATTATTTTTGTTTTCGGGCTGTTCTTTTTGCAGAATTGACGTCTCATATTTGTAATTCATATAGGTACAGTCCACTAACGAGAAAGTAACAATTCTATTTTGGAATTGTGGTTTGGGTGCGCTGTGTTCATTCGTGGAAAGAATCCTGCTAGTCAGTGTTATAAGAAAACCTGTTCTCTTTTTGCACCAGAACAGTCCTTTAACCCCGGGATAAATGACAGCCATTTACAAAGCCAACACACCCCATGGTAATAAAACCCAATCGTCGTCCTCGCCTCCCTATCTGTCTGCCAGTCTAACTTACCCAGTCACCATCCCTCTTTCCAATTCTGAAAATAATAAATCTGATTGCGGAATAATCAAGTCGGCCCCCCCATCTCGAAAGGCTAGGGCTCTGGGAGTTTGAAACGCCACGGGGTAACACGAGCTGTACGTGTGCGGACTACATGTGCCGTCAGATGGCTTGAAAAAGTGAGCAAGGACACAATAAAGCCGCACACAGCAATAGCCCATTCTCGTAAAAAAGAAGAGTTCTAAAAGGTTTCATCATCTCTACGGTGATGGAGTGCTTATCTTATATATTCTGCGTTTTATGAATCATTCTGATTGTTTGCTTTGGCTTTGAATCTGGTTCCCAACTGAAAGAGTTAAAAAAAAAAACGTTTTAATTAAAGAAATTTCTAGAATATTGGCCCCTTTGATGTGCGACGGGTTACTTGCTTTTATTAATTGATGGTTTGTATTATTATTATTATTCTTTTTTTTAAAGACCATTTTTATAAATAGGTTTGTTTGCCCGATGTCATTTATAATTCAAAGAGACGTTTTTACTTTTAGCTACAAATCAATTTCTTTCGGATTTCTGTTTAGAGACTTTGGCAAGACCGGGCTCTAAATGGGCTAATACTTGAACGAGAAAGACTGGAATTGCGGTAATGTTCAATACATATGTTAGTAAAATAATGAGAACATTTATGTGTTATTAGTTTTGGGTATTTTTGGATCGAAGCAATCTATTGTGATATGTCGGATGGTGAATGTTTGCCCCACAGGCTCTTGGAAGGAACTGAACACACAGTGCTAAATACCACTTAGGGAAGAGCAATAAATCTCGTCTAAATTACTTCATTGTGCTATGTTTGCTATGATCAACAATTACGATATGTTTTGATTTGGAAGCTAATTGTGATCAACCGTACCTAAATTATTCTTGAGAAATGCAAAAGCCAGTGTCGGGCGGCCAGGTTGGTGTAGTAGTTCTTTCCTCGCCTTCCACCTCTGGTGACCCTGGTTCGATTCCCATCCAGGTGCACTATGTGGATTCAAACTGGTCCCTTGGGGAGAACAGTGCTATTGCACTGATCAGGCTACACATATGACAAATAGGATGATTAAATATAGAGCGCGTTGCGTAGAGTGCAAGTACAATTGTTCCCTACCCAGCCGATGATATTTGAATATCCGACTCCCATGGAAATCGGTTTCATTTTCCCTATTATTGGTTAAACCCTCTCACGTGACCAGCCACTCTCCCAATTATCTTCGCTTATAGGCATGTGCAATACTACCAAAGAGCCATATTTCATAGTGACTGAAATTTACGCTACATCGGCAATAGAGCGTTCAAGTCTCGCGAATACACGGATTACTTTTCACAATTTTGTATGTAAACGTCAACGTCTTGGTACCAGACACTGAATAGTCTGGCGACGGAATCTTTAATCTGTATTTACTATAAAAGCAATATGAAAGATAAGTTGAGGTCATTATTGAGGTTCATTATTATTTTGGTTTTCAATTTGCAGTATTTGAAAAAAACTTTTTGTCACAAGGCAAATCCAGGAACTAATCCGGGAAGCTACAATAATGTATTATTGTAGCTTACCGGATTAGTTCTAAGCAACAAAATTATTCATAAAATGAATGAGTGTATATATTCTCGCCTGGGATGTTGACGTCAACCTGCGATACCCTGCACGATATGGGGGGAAAGGGTACCCCCCCCCCCCCTTTTATCCCTATACCCTAAGCACACTCCAGATTATTGTTATCTAACACATCCCCCTAGATTTCTGAAAAGAATTCCTGAGATTCCGGGAACACAATAACCAACACAAAAGAGGGGGGGTCCCTTTTCCCCCATATCGCGCTTCATATGCAACCTGCAGGCTCTGTAGAACAATTGCACCTGTCTTCATGGACCACACAGTGTAGTGATACTAATTTGTGATTCTCCAAGTAAACCGGTCCAGCGTGATGTCCGTGTATACACGTGGGTTTAACCATGGAGGTATTAAAAGGACCCAGCCGATACATGCCTTCATGGCGGTCCACACGTAGTTGTTTTGTTTACATTTTAGACTGCGTAGTCATCTCGTCACGTGGGTGAAAAAAGTATATAAACAAGTCCAACCTTCTTTGTTAATTAGCCTGTGCTGGTCCAACAGGCATATGATGCACGATATGGGGGCAGAGGGAACCCCCTCTCTTTTGTGTTGGTCATTGTGTTCCCGGAATCTCAGGAATTCTTTTCAGATCTCTAGGGGGGATGTGTTTAGGTAACAATAGTCTGGAGAGTGTATTGGGTATAGGGACAAAAGGGGGTACCCCTCTGCCCCATATCGTGCTGGGTATACCAACAGGGGCGACAATTAGTTGGGGCAGTTACATAGCATCTTTGGGTAACTGTAGGCTACACAGCCAAATAATCATTGGAGTCATACAAACCGTAGCCTACTTGTGGAAGGCCCCTTATAGCCGCATTCATCCTACCCATAAAAGCTTGCTTATATTCGTCAATATGAATAGGCCTACCAACAATTCAGCAAAACCGAGCATCATCGCAATGTTCACAAGAACATCCTTTGTGCGTGTACGTGCGCCCAGCTAGTACCACAGACGACTCCGGCTGATTATCACTACAGCTTTGCTGAACGAGTTACCAATTAAACATCCTAACGCCCATCAGCGCGCTGTCTAAATGACGTTATACGTCTTATTACACAGCCCATTCAATTGCCCTCATTTTCCCTGAGTGCATAGCCCAGGGCACAACAATACGAATGTGCGGCCGAGCAGTGCGTACAAGTCAATGTACTATTTCCAATGTTGTTAAAAAAATGTACTTTTGTGTTCAACGCGTTTAGAACTGTTACCCTATAGTTTCATATTTGGTCGCGAAGGCATTTTTCAACTGAAAATATCAATTATTTTTCGGTTTCGTCAAAATATGGTAAAAACAGAAATAGAAAAATACTTCTCACTGTGTTCTAACTTCCAAAGGGATAATTAAGTTCTTGATCCCTTGAAGATCTTTTTCGTAAACTTTCGTTCATTTTAGTTTGTGAGGCACTTTCGCTCGCTATTTCAAACCTTGTTCCGTGTTGAAAAGTGTTGAGAGGTACCTTCTAATAAGGTGGTGCATGTCTGCAGAGGTTTTTTAATCGCTTTTTTTTCAGTAAGTTGACCAAGACATTATCCCTTTGCGAACTATGGACTCGGTACATCTAGAGACTATGAAATGAATTTCAAAAGGCTATCATTTGAGCGGCTGAATTTCTGATCCATGAGCAAACGTCTCGCCTTCGGATTGGGTCATTACCAAGCGCCCAGGCCCCAAGGCGGTTTTATAAACGTACGTTTAAAACCGGCCCAGCACATATTCATTCCCATTCATAAAATACCTTTTTGTATAATTCAGCAAAAACCTCCGAAAATTATAAATCTCTAATGATTTTTTATTGTTTTTTTACTTGTAAAACACCCCTTTAGCTATTTAATAGTTCGTGCCGCGCGCGAGTAGTGCTAAACATTTCCTTACTGTTACACCTTCTAAATATTCATGAGCTAATGGTACCAATTCATTGGTCAGTCAAGAATGACGCAACCAAAACAAATTTAGCTGTTTCGAAAAAGGCCTATCTCCCGGTGTGTTATGTTTTACTGTTTTCCCTACAACCTCATCCCCGGAGTCAAAATCCAATCATGTGCGTATTTTAATATATTTCCCCTACAAACTCATCCCGGAGTCAAAATCCAATCATGTACGTATTTTAAAACATTCGGATGCGCTGTCAGACACGGAACTGGACGAATTGCTGGGCAAGTTTTATGCTAATTCTCGGAAGCAGAATAGATATTCAGAAGGTGCAATAATACAAATACTACATGGTTTGTGTCGGGGGAAATAGAGCATCTATTTTTCCCTCGGTACTGGCTACAGGCCTAGCACCCCTCACCCTCCGGGTTCGGGGTGGTAGGCCAGTACCTCGGGAAAAATAGATTGCCCTATTTCCCCTCTAACCATGTAGTATTTGTATATTATGGAAATTGACGCGCGCGTGACGCGCGCGCGACGCCCTCGCCAGGTGGTGTAGAACGCAGCAGGTGCAGTGTGAAATTATGGACTCCAAATACGGACGCATCGGTAGTATTGCGTTTGCGTTAGGAGAGTGACTGGTCGCTTGAGTGTTCAACCAATAAAATGGACCAGATTTCGTAGGACTCTAAATTTCGTGAGAGACCGGAAAAAGTGTTTAACACCGGTTGGTGTTTTATCGTCCATTTAGAACCACCCACGTGATGGGCTCTCGACTAATAGGAACGGGTAAACTGTCTTATGAATGAAGATTATCCTCTATTCTGGACACAGGAAAACCGTAAGGACGGTGGGGCTGGCAACCTAAAATGCAGCCAACACCACCACCTCTGTGTGTAGCCCTTTTTGTGAATGGGCTTTAAAAGATCATAAAAAGGAAGAATGATATAATGTATACGACACTCCCTTGAAAATAATTGTCGTTTGTCTGAAAATCATTGACGGAAATAATTTCGGAGACGAAAGTTGGGTTTTGAAAAATCACATCGTTATTAAAACAGGATAGTACGTGTAATTTTGCGTCAGTAACTTTTGAACAAACGACGGCTTTTCAAAGAATGGTCGTGGACATTATTCTGTTCTACCTTTTGAACGATTTGTCCAACCAGGGCAATTTTTGAATGAACCCTCTGTTCTCCTTTAAGGAAAAGTGTTCCTTTGGAATGACTACACTGCTCACTGACATAGTCTTACTAATTTCAAGTGCCGCCGCTTGAAAGAATAATACCCTCGAAGATCGAACAAGGCAATAGGCCTCTTGGTAAGAATAAAAAAAAAAGTCTTCACCTGAGGTTTTAGTGTATCTGGGTTGTGTCAAATTGGTGCTGACACTTTTTAAATACCAGTAGGTGAGTAATTGACTGTATTGGTATGCAAATGCATGCCTCCGATGGCGTACCGAGATAAGAGATCGCGCTGTTTGCAGATTTACCTACAATTTTGAGGTTTGCCTTTGCAATTATTAGACTGTGATCACACAGTGGGTCGCGTCCATAGTTCCCAGTTGGGGGCAATTGTATCTTTTGGGGATGGCCAGTGGCAGTCGCGTGTGTTGCCAAGCTGAGTGTGCAGATTTCCTTTTTGTCTCTCTTTTATTTATTTTCCCGCATGATGTTGCAGCAGCCGTGGAATCGGAGCCAAATGTCAAATTACATGTTTTACGGAAACAGGACAGACAGGACAATCGAGTTTGGAAAACTCTCCCTGAATAAAATGAAGCAATTGAGGAAATGGCATTTCGTCTGGATATACCTACCATCGTGTCGGGCCCGTGTCCATTGTCGGTTTCAAATGTGGGGCTTACACTCTACAATTGATTATTTTCAGGGGAGGTTGCGGTTTTTCGGATGTGGTTTTGAAGTCGGGTGACATTGACCTAAAATCTGAACCAAAATCTTTGCTTGGAAATCTGTTTCATTTTAATGTCTATGCTAAGCAGTTTTAACGTAACTGGAAGATAGTCATTGATTTTTTTGTTAGGGGGGGGGGATTTGTTATATTGTATTGTGTTGGTTTTAAAAACACATGTATTTGTTTCATTAGAAATTAACATTTCATTAAGCTTTACATCTGTTTTACCAATAAGGCGTATCTGTATTACAGAGCGACCGAATTACTACCAATAGTTAACCCCTTGAGCACGGTACTTTACGGGAGACGTCGGGTGTTGCAGCGGTTCTGGCAGCCAAGCGAACCGCTACCATGTGTTTGTGCAGTCAAGCATGACATACACAATAATCTAACGATGGATTAAAACTGCACAAACAGCGGCCAATGACGTCATCCGGCCTGATGGCACTGTTTTTTGGCGCCATATGGCGTCATCCGTACGCAAGGGGTTTTAAAAGATCGTAATGTTACCAGATACATCGTGATATCTCCAACGATAAGACAGTGAAACGTATGTGTTTTAAACAAAAATAATATTTCCTGATAAAAAAATTATCTCTTTTTTTACTATTTCAAGAAAATTCGATTATCTTTCGAGCTAAATCTTTCAAATGTTGGCTTAACACCACTACTACTATGTCATTTTGTAAAAGAAACTACGTGCATTAAACGTTTGTAATTTCGTTTCGAAAGTCATAATGGGTCCTCTGGTAACTTGAGGTCAACCCCTTTCTTTGGCAACCTACTCATGTCCTTGGGGTGCTTCGTTCGACGTTCTGCCAAGTGCATATTAATTACATTCTTCTACTTTAACATTAAACTGCACACGTTACTGACAATAGCTGTTGACAGAAGTACATTATCTACGTAAATGCAATATTGCATGTACTTTTTTGGGAAACATTTATTAATTTTTTTCCATCAAACAAACCACGAGGGAAACTGACTAGGTAAATTTGAATGAATTTTCAAAGTGAACAAAGAAAACTGGCAGGAGCGGGATTCGAACCTGCGACCTCCGGTATCTTAGGATACACCTTTATGCCTGGATACTTTTTCGAATAAGATGACAGAGTGAAACCATTGGGTGTGATTTTCTTTTCAAATTCGACCGGAGGATTAGGTGGAGGTGATTTTAACAATGAGTATCCAAAATCACACCCAGAGCTCAGAATTACAATGAGGTTATAAGTAGTTAAACCCACAACAGGCTCTTTGTCAAGGTGGGACAATAGTTCGCATAGCCTTCAGATTTTTTGAAAAGAGTAGGATTTCATTTGGGAAGCTTATTGTCAAAATGACGTCGTCGTAATCTCTCTGTACATTTTGCATAGAAAATCACACACAGGACAGTACGAATTTGAAATCGAGAAAAGCTATAGTAAAATTCTATTTATGTCTTTAAGATTGAAGCATTGCTTAAAAAAACTGTATTATTCAACATAATATACAGTGGGCTTTCTAAGTTCTGCTTCAACAACGATTCATTGAAACGATTCATTGAAACGATTTATTTTTTATTTAGGTCGAGTAAAAAGAAAACATGTTTCACGTCTGGGTTTTCCAAAAAAAGGAGGAAGAGGTTTGTATTTTTTTATATTTTATTTTCAAGATGGCCGTCATTAAAAAACGAATCTGGCAACCGTTGGTGTTTCCCTGTTCAAAGACACATTAAAAATAAAAGAGACATGTTTGACAAGAGAACTGAACATATTTAAAGTGGTTTTTTAGTATGTTTGTAGCACCATATCAGCAACAACAAAAAAAGAGAGAGATTCCGACTCGCAAGTATTTATTTTCCGATTGACTGGTTGACATTGTGGGTTTTTTATACATTATTTTTCTGTGGTAAAAATGAAAACAAAATCCAGGCGGCCTCCAAAAAGAAAGCGGGCGGGGACGCGAAACATTTAAAAAAAAATTATTTCGCCTTATGGTAATGAAACTAAGGATTCCTCAATAGTGCACATCGCACTGTAGCTATAGAAAGCCTGAATATACATTTATAGCCTATATAGGAAGAAGACGAAGAAATGTTTAGTTTTAGAGGTGAAAGGAACCCCCATGAAAAAGAACCACGGTTTTTCAGGCAGGAACTGAAATCCAATCCACATGTCGACCCTGGTGGGATTTGAACCCAGATCACAGCCGTGGAAAGCGAGGGAAAATACCACAAAGCCAACCTGACCGAGTCCCCTTTTCTAGAAGTAAAATCGCCCCCAAAAAATGATTCAATAAATAATAACCAAGCATTAATTAACGGAATGCAGAAAAGAGCCTACATGACAAAAATTTAACTTTAAAAGTATAACATTAAACAACTATTTCCCCTCGTTCTGTATCTCTATGGAATTCTTTGCCTGGTGCATGTTTCCCTTCATCTTACGATCTTTCCTGCTTCAAGAGGATTATTAATTCACACATTTTGTATCTTTGATTCTCTTTCTTTTTTGTACCTCTGTACCCCGAGTAGCTTTTAGCCTTGTTTAGACCGAACTTGCATAAAAAAACTAGCTGTTTTGCGGGTTTTTTTCTACAAAAAGGTAGATCTACTTCCCAGATAGACTAGTTTTTTTTATTGCTATCATCGCCATTCAACTCTGAATCAAATGATCTTACTCATTAGAGCGTGCTAATTTATTTCATCGTTTATCTTTTCGGGAAAATTGCCGAAAAATTCAAAGGCAATCTGTGCCCCGCGATACATGAACGTGCGTCCATCTACCGTGGAAAAAAATAGCATCACGCTTGATCGCTATCAACTGAAGCACAGCCCCGCCGTGGGCACCAATATTATTTTAATGGGCGTCGTATACACTGGTTATTACACTGGAGTAGAGAAGCGAGTTGCCGATTAAACGTGTAATAGCTGTGGGGGAGTATTCAGGGAATGGGTTCGTGCCGGTACTCTGCTCAGAATAGTTTGTGAGCCATTCCGGGTGTTGAGTGCATTCATGGCCGCAATATCACACAAGTTTATCCCGCAACCTCTATTCATGGCCTGGCATTAAATGAATTGCAGACCGGTAATGCGTGCCGTATCGTTTCCCTCCATGAAATTTATTTACAAGGAGCAAAACACCATAATTCTGATCAATAGTCTTCTAAAAATACCTTTTGTCCGGAAATATTAATTCCGTACCGTACATAGTATTTGATATTTTACCTTGCAGTGGTTTTATTTTTTTAAAGCTCGGCGTTAGGTTTTCTAAAAAGCAAATTTAACCAATCTTATTTGCATTCAGCCCTTTTTCTCGACAAGACATCAAATTCCAAAAGAATATACAAAAGTTTCTTTTTCTGAAAAAAAATTGCGTTATATACCGGTACCAAAAAAATGTTTTACTTGGGGCACTGTAGGATACCTTTAACTCAAAGGCAGTTTTCCATTGTGAGGTACCGGTGTTTGTGCTTTATTAATCTGCTTCGCGTGAGATAAATGTACACGTATACACCTTGAATTCTATAGTAAAAAGTCAGTGTTTGAAGAACTTGTGTCGTTGTTCTTCAAAAGGAGTGTACAATTTTTAACAAATCTAGTAGTACCCTCTTCACAAATAGAACCGTATTTGTGATGTGCTGCGCATTTACCTTCGGGTCCAATGCTAGACAAAAACACTGTGTTAAAAACATACATCGTTAACTTTGTTTGGTCTTTTTAACCCTTTTCAAAAGTATATTCATTCCGCAGAATTGAAATGTGTAATTAATCAAAATTGGCAGTGTTGATAACAAGTCTCGTGAAATAATCAGATTTCCAAATAACAGCAGCGTGTCCCCATTTCAAGTGGGCGTGATATGTTGGAATGACGTCACGTTGCGAAAGAGGCTAAAAAGCGTACGTGTGATGTTCATGATTCCCAATTGAATCATTAAAACTCAATTTGAGGTCACAAGCGTCTCAAACAGTGACGTCATCGACTCTCTCCGAATCAGCTCGGTTTTGGCCCCGGAAGCCTTGACCCGGGCGATGCCCAATCCCTGTCTCTCAAACCTCTTCGGTAAATTGAAAAATAAACACAAGGTTACTCTCTTTCTTCTCCCAGCCAAACACGAGCTTGGCATTTGCCCAGAAAAATATTCCCCACGCAAAGGGGAAATGCCGTGCCCACATGCACACCCACGTCGGGTGACACGCCTGCTGCCAAGTTGAACTGACACGGGTTTGGAAAGCAAGTTATTAGCTCTTCATGAATAATGATGAGGCAAAGATTGTAGTATAGTAAAGCGTACGCGGGTGAAAAAATGCGAAAAAAGTCCCGTACACCCTGGTGTCATTCTTGGTTTCAGCAGAGAAAGTGTTTGAATGAATAGGCGTAGATTAGTCTTGTCTTAATATCAAACAAACCACAAGGCCTGTTCGTTAGTTTTCTTTTTTTATATAAGACACGGGGCTGCCTTAACCAGTCGCCATGATGTTTTTAAAATTCCTTTGTTTTTGTCACTTATCTTTTTGATTCCAGTACAGCATTTTACTCCTCATTTAATACAGTACTATTCCTCATTTAATACAGTACTATTCCTCATTTAATACAGTACTATTCCGGAGTGTCTTACTCTACCGTGGTTTGTGTGAAAAGAGTTTCATCGCCTGCAAACGAAATCGAATATCTTTCCACGAATATCTCCACGAGTCCAATCTGCTTGTATTTTGTAAATCACTTTAGAAAAATCATCGTTTTGTCGTTTCCCACAACTTCCAATTTGTTGACCTTGTTCGTGTTGCTTTTTGTGAAATGTCTACACCTATAGCTTCCATTCCAGATATATGCGTCCCCTTATTAATTAGTTTAGATTTAATGATTGCGTTTGAAATCTACGTTGACTATCGTTTGTTCGTCGTCAATAGATTCGTTTTTAACTTTCGTTTTTTTCCCTGGAACTTTCTATTGGAAATTCACTCAGGGTTTCACATGCATGTCTTATTTAGTGCCAAATCGAGGGTTTATTGCAGATAATCGATTTTCCCCAAAGATTTGACTGAAAACAGCTATTTTGTCCTCATAATTATATCTTTAAAAAGGACAAATTTAAAATTGGCAATTCGAAATAACCGCGTTCATCTTTCTATTATTCAAAGAAATGGGTACAATATCATCCAGATTAACAAACGACGAATGTGTGCCCGTAGTAATGGTAGGAAGGAAACAGAACACTGTATGCCGTTGGGGTGTAAATTGGTTCATATCTCTCTATTGTAGAAAAGGACCGATTTCATGGAGGTGCTCAGCACAAAATTTACTTAGCACAAAAAGTCTTCCTTAGTTAAAAAAAGGTTACCAGCCAAACCTCAGTCTGATTTTCATGCTAAACAAACAACAGCTGAATCCCAGTCACAAGCAATATACATCACATGAAAATCTGGTTCATATTCCCGTTTTTACCAAAGGAGACTTTTCGTGCGAAGCATATTTTTGTGCTTAACAGCTCTATGAAGTCGGACCCAGCATTGGTTTTCTTCAAATGAAAGTGTAAACAAGAATCAAACTGAAACCAAAGACTGAATAACTAGTCACAAGATCCGTTTCTTACTGATGTGTAAAGAGCACGGTCACTATAGCCACACGAGATGCCCTGCAGATCTGACAGTAAATGGTTTCCGTTGTTTCCTCCATCTCCAGGAAAACGTCCGGGAGATCAAACAGGAGCGACGAGAAGGAACGCACTAGGCCCGTCAGCCGTCAACATCTCGCCCGTCACCATGAAGACATCCACACTGGTCCTCTTCATTGCTACCATCCTACTCCTTATACTCCAGAGCACGAGCACACAGGCGCGGGAATTTGACGACTTCCTGGAGAGGAGAGCGGGCGGGGCGACGAACTGGGAGAACGAAGACAACGTGGACAAAAACCGCCGGATTCACACACTATTACAGGCAAGTCACCCCTTATACGGACCCTGTACGCAAAGCGCTGTAACTAGGGATCAATATTTGATAATTCAGCTTCCTGTTTGGTATCTCCTTCGTAAATGAAGTCCATTTTGGATCCGGAAGTGTACTACAAACGAGTGGAGCACTTCCATGTATAGCTTAGCGCGCTTTCCATAGAGCGACACGTATTTGGGACCCGGAAGTCAACGCTACTTAGACCATTTTCACGTGTTGTGGACCGCATGCGGTAGTGATGGTAATGAAGTCGAGCGTGTTGCGTGCGCGCACGTGTTTAACCTGCCCCGTATAACGATGATCACACTAGGGCGGTCCATACGTGGTGGTTTTGTTTACATTTTACGACATCTGGTCACATGGGTAAAAAAAAGGTCTATTCGCAATTGAGTTATGAATAATTGACGATTTACATGTAATGCATTGCAGTGTTCTAGCTCTTTGCAAAAACATGTCCAAATACAAAAAAACACTTCTCCACGACTAAAACCCTTTTATAAAAAAAATGAAAAGAGCATCCCAATCTTACACAATGGGAAGTATTGCAGCGCTTGCACAGTCGATGGCCAATAAAACGATATATTCATTCTTTGTACTGGTCCCCATAATTGGGTGGGGACTAGACAACACTTAATTGTCATTTGTTAGATTTTGAACCTGTTGTGCGTGGAGTTTTGTTTTACATTCAATGGGACCTTTAACAATAGGGGACAATATGGTTCCCGGTTGAGAAAGGTCCCCGTTTTAAAATCGTGTACAAAATCAATGAGGATCCTTGCCCAAAAAGTTATGAACAATAGGACAATAGGAGGTCCTCTATTGAAGGTGTTTACACACTTAACTGTGTGTGGAGCATTCACAAGAAAAGATTGTTGAGATTCTATAGGATCTGTGATTTTGGACTGTTAAAATCACGTCAGCCTAATTCGCCTTTCCATTTTGAATAGAAAAATCACATCCAGGGGTTTCACAGTGTCAACCTAATATGGGCAACCCCACCCATTCTGGTGTAGCCCTATATCTAAAGTGGATTTTAGACTTGATTTGGCGACTTCAATTAAACAAAATAATAAAATACATACTCTCTAATGTTCCCTTTCTCGTGTCACGTACACTGTGCGTGACTCTGAAGCTTGTAATCAATTACAAGTTACTGTTTATGAGTCTGACTTGTCAGTGTATTGTGCTCTAAAGCTTTAATTAGATTTGTGCCTCTTGCAGGCTTTCAGCGAAGACAAATTGTGCATTTGCACATGTTTAATTTCCGCCTGTCTAATGATTATAATAATAAATTTAACATTTGTATCGCGCGAGTGTCATAAAATGATGAGTCGGACTTTACATACATGTACTAGGAGGATTGGCATTAACAAGAATAATTTAAATCAGTCCAGCCAAGCACCTCGAGCTGGGTGTTTTTTTTCTAAGTTGCTCTAAAAATTGTTTTCGCAAAAAAAAAAAAAAATTTGAAGAGGGAGGGGCAGGACTTTTTTCTGACATTGGTGCCAATATTTACAATGTAGCTTACTATTTGTTTCCACTGTAATTATAGATAAAACCACATACACATGGATGATACAATTATTTAAAAAATAAGGTTAACGAGATAATTCGTCAGGTTTAAAAAAAAATACCGATGGATTGAGAATGTTCGGCATCAGGGGGGTAATTTTTTTCCCCATAGTTCACAGCTGCTGATGAAAAAGATGTACCTCCATGCTCCATTGTTTAACTTCAACAGTAATGTAACTTTTAAGGTCACTGGTTTGACGATGGAAATATCACAGCAAGAATTCAGTTTAAACACATACTTATATAGAACAATTTAGAGCACGAAGAATGTAAGGAAAGTGGAGAAAGAGCGGAAAGGATTGTGTAACGTAAACGCAAATTATTTATTAACCACAAAAAGTGAGACGTGCGCAATTTGGTCTTATTGGAATCCCTAGCAGTTAAGGAATAGAAGGATACAAGGGGAGTTATGTACACTGCAAAAACTGTGGTGTTAAATTAACACCATGTGGTGTTTATATTGGACCACTCGCCCAATGTAAACACCATGTGGTGTTAGATTAACACCACAGTTTTTACAGTGTACTTCTCAACATCGACATAAATTTTGTCGGAATTCAATACTGATGGTACATATTTTGTATGCATCATATATTTGAAACAGGTGCGAGTTATTATTTGTTTCCCCGTTTTAGCGCCTCACATCCACCATCAAAGGGTAATTCCCTGGCGAAGCAGTTAATCCCACCGTGGGGGAATTTCTACAAATTGTGCAAATATGCCAGTGGGAGCGGCCCACGATTTTTTTCCCAAAACGAAATCCGATGGACTGTATTTTCATGGAACCTGATTGGTTCGTCATCATTACGTCACTATTCTCAAAAACTGCATACGCGCCGCCGAGCAAAAGGCAGTTTCTGCAATGTTTGTTTCCTCTGAAAATACAATTCGACAAAACCTCATTAGCATAGGCGTAGCCGGCGGGGGAGGGGGGGGGGGGGGGGGGGTAAGGGGTATTTGACTTCACTCTATTTTGTACTTGTTTGGTAGGTACTTTGCTTTACACAATCACTCTTGGAGATAGAAGGCAATAAAGAATATGTCCGGAATTGCAAAATCTTATACATGTATGTCACTATGTAACAGGGACACCAGAAATGTCACACTTTTGGACCCCAAATTGATGGAATGACCCATATCCTTTGGGCAAAAGGGCAATGTAACACGTATTATGCATGCGCGAGAATCAAGCGATGTGGAAACACAGACCTTATGCGTAGCGGCCATCTTTGAGGTTAATGCCTTTGATACCCTTGGGCAGGCAAGGGTGCACCTTTTGTGCTTACATCGTCACCAATACCACGAACTGTAGCGCGTGAGTGCCCGCACACGCGCGTATTTTACAGAACTGAGTCATTTTCGTTTTCACAAACTGACACCCAAGTACAGCAGCGTGCGCTAACCACATTTTCATTTTCACGAACTGAAACCATTCATAATTTCACGAGTTTAAAGGTTTTAAGTTCAATGTTTCTGTAACCCCACAAGTATACAGATGGAGTAGAATCGTGTCAAAGCTTTTAAAGCGTTTTTCCAGGAATGGTATTTGCGCTACATGCTTGCTTGTCAATTCGTGAAAACGAAAATTCTTCTCAAGCGAGTCAGTGCCCGATGTGCACGCGCACACCTGGGTGTCAGTTCGTGAAACCGAAATTTACTCAGTACGCGGTTTCACGAATTGACACCCAGGTGCGGCTGAGTGTCAGTTCGTGAAACGGTGACGACATTGTTACAGAATTTGAATGACAAAGCTGTACATTGTACCTCAAATGCGGCTACGCGTAAACAGTATTCTTCGAATGTCGCTCGGGAAGGCACAATTCGCGAGAGAGAGCTCGAGGGTGTAGAGTACCGAAGTCTGACGTCAGTTGGCACGACAACTGGCTCCAAACAAATGGAGATTTCGACTGTTCCTTTGTTAACAGCCAGTCATGCAAACACATTGACACAAAATAACAAAAGTATTCTGGTTCCAAACATTGCACTGAGGTCATCACTTCGATACTCTATATATCTCTCTATACTTACTGCACTACTATTTTACTAATTACTATTGTGACGGACTTTGAGCTCAAAGACATGAACATTCCTGTATTTTAATGCTTCCCCCAACTATCATGAAAAATTACCACGGCGAATCCCAATTACAGGGTGTTTGCAAATCCAATAAATCAAAAGCATATTTTCTCCGGATTTTCCAGAAATTATCCTATGACTACATCTTTGCATTGTGCGTTAAATATTCAAATTCTGAAATATGATAGGAAAACGCGTTTCATATCACAAAAACCCTCCAAATTGGTGTTATGCTGTAGACGCCAGATCAAACGAAGCGAATAAATCATTCAATTTAAGTTCAAGGCCGTTGCAATAATTGAAAAACAATATTGCATATGCGTACAATGCTGCGCTTTATTTTTCCCGCTCATTTTAAGATTTAAATAATCATATCTTGTGACGGACCTTTAGCCGAGACAGACAGACAGCATCACCTCTGCCTTCAGCTAGCCTACTCACGCCTGTCTTTATTTTGACAGATGCATAATGTTTGGTGGGCTGGAATCCCAATCGAAATCAATCAGTCTGGTGTCTGGCCACCTCACGGTTGCTATGGCAAGATGATCAATATTTGGAACACCCGCCAATTAGCATTAGTAATGTTGTGACGTACTAAAGACAAACGATTGTAGCAGTCCAGGGTCTAGAGTCGCTTAGTATTGCTTTTACGGCAGGTACATCAGCCCGAGAACCTGTTTATACACCCGGAATTGCAGGATTTTTCTAGGACAACGGAAATCATTTTAAAATAGAGCAAACATTTTTATTTAGGGGGGAGTGGGGCATAGATAGCGCCTTGCGCAAAAACATGCAGAACATTAACTAGAAATAATCGCGCTTCTTGATTAAAGGGAATCTAAGTAAAAGATACTTAAAAGGTACAGTGGGAGACTTTTGGGACGCTAGTGGCAGCAGACATACCGGTCCTTTTTGGCTAGTTATAAAGCATGCGCGTAGTTCTGAGCATTACCGAGAGGACGTTTTGGTGTCAAAATAATATAAACTGATCAATATACACTCAAGTCTAACCTGCGAAGCCCTGGCCCATTTCTCATACGACTTTGGATTCGGCTTCCGTTAATTGTAGGTCCTGAGATATGGCTAGTTCCAGGGCACTTTTTCTAACTATAAATCAACGTCTTTTATTTGAACTCAAAGGCGGAGCCGGTTTATTTTGTTCAAGTGTTCGAGGCTTCAGAGTGGCATTGGAGCTGGGGAATAGCTGGAGACGAAGCCAAAGTCGGGCAATGTTTGAGAAATGGCCCAGGCCCACCTAGGGTCACGTTTGTCATGGACGCTGTTAAGCCACAGAGAGAGGAGAACCCGACTTCTCTGAGCGCTATTAAAGCAGTACAATGACCAGTAATTTTTTGCGACGCCAGTCTCAATGCGGAAAGTGTGTACATATAAAGGACGCATTTACTGCTACGGCTATTTGTATATAGTGTGTATGGACAGCACATAGGGTTTTGTTTGGTTTTGAAATTTCGCACGTAATCATTATTGTAAATTTTGTAATACTCGAAACAAGAAACTGAAAATGGATTGACAAAAGATTTGTAGACGCCGTGTCGGCTTAGTATTGTACATACCATGACAATCAAATTAAGACGCCGTTTCAGGTACCGGTTGTCTGCATGTACTTAAGAAACATAAAGACGTCCTACCCCCACATGTTAGAAATGTCACAATGTAGGCCTAAAAAGTCTAGCATTTCAATTTTTGGTCCACTTGTTTGTTTGTTTGTTTGTTGTTATTATTTTAATACCCAGGCTTTGAAATGAAATACAGAAACCCCGGGATTTTATACATCTGTACTTGTTGATATTTCAACAACCTTAACAATGCATTTATTTCCATTATCTGTATATATACACAAAGCACACTGTGATCATTGTAATATTATATATGGGGATACAGATTTTGATGTAAAACAGCCGGAGCATGTGGGGAAACGCCTTGAACAAACATAAAACTATTTAAAGAAAACGATAGAAAAAGGTAAATTGTTGTACAATTACCAGACAAAGACAAATGACATCTGTACTTTGATTCCATTTATTCTATTGCTTTATTGTGGGAAAGGCTGAAGGAATGTGACATTATATTTCGGTGTTGTCGACGTATGTAATTGCTAATTGCTAAAAAGGTTCAAGTGATGAATTCGTTTGGGATACTTAAACTTTGCAGTTTTGCCCTCGCAAAGAGAGCCTAATTCAACCGTTCCGTGCGGAGATTGTATTACTGTCGAATGCTATACAAGGGCACTATTGTCGGTGTTTTTCACCCTTCCGCGTCACGCGTAATGCGACTGCACTTTCCTAATTTAATTGGCCGAGCTTGTCTCTCAAAACAAATAATTGTCTCTTGACCAAACCCACAAATTAGCACGTAGTACAAAGGGCAGTTTGGCACAGTTTATAGCGTACGAGCTAATGATGATATGGACTGCGAAAGTAGCTCTCTCTGTATAGGTTTAAGAAAATAGAAAGGCTTTGGTGAAGGAATGGGTCAATCTAATTTTTATCGGAAGACAATATATTTTTTCATCACAATAGGTTATATTTCAAAAATAAAAACCTCACAGTAGGAACATAATGCTGTGAATAGTAATGGCAAAATAGTTTTACAAAGACTTTAGGGCGCTGGATTTAAACCACAGATTCTCAGAAAAACAAACCTATTTTTTAATCCTTTTCTGGCAATGAACAAAGGATTCCTCATAAGTGCATATCGCAATGTAGCCCAAAAGCCTGAAGAAACCTGTATAGGAAGAAGACGAATAATGTTTTTATAGGTGGCAGAAAACCCCACAAGGACATTCTGGGGGAACCCGTAGAACCAGGCAGGGACTGAGGACCCCCATCGACACGTTTATCCAGGTGGGATTCGAGCCCGGGTCACAGGAAGTGGAAGGCGAGAAAGTACCACTGCACCAACTTGACTTCCCCCTGATAAGCACTATACTATCGATTGATCACGTGCACACGTCTTTTTGTCCCTACAAAGTGCACATTTTTAGGATATGATATACACACTATTTTTCAGAACAACATATTAAGGAGAAAGAGCACGAAATTAACTACAAACAACTTGTATTAATATTGGGCCTGGCACGTTAAATGCTTTCTGTGATGAGAAACCTTGGAACTAATATACAACACGGTATTTAATTGAATTGGTTTGGTGTTTTAAGGCAGAAACACAACACAACCCTCGACGTGAAAAAAGAAATTAAATTTGCTGAGACGACAAAATTAAATTTGTGACAAGGCAAAAGTCAATGACGACTGTTGTTGAATGAATACGTCCATGGTATATTAAATTCTTAATTAAGAATGGTAATTGATTCACAAAGCTAGTTGGACGCCAAAGCCAATTTTGATCGATTGTAGTGAAATAGATTACTTGTTTAAAGTACTTTGAAGCTGAAATTAAATAAACCTCTTTAAACCCTTTCAAACACTTGTTGCTATGACTTCTAATTAAGATTAAGCCGACATAATCTCTCAAAGGTTCTATTTAAAAGTCACACAGGTGTTGGAGAAATTGGTCATTGTATATGCTGGCTTTATTCAAATCCGGAGCTGCCACACTCTTGCAATCGGTCAGGGTTACCGAGCAAAAACAAACAGCGCGCCATTTGGTGATACAAGCACACATCCTCAGGGTTAAATGAAGGAAAATAACGGGGCGCGCATTTGGCCGGTTTATGGATGGCGCCCGCGGGCAGGAACGCGCGAGACTCGAGAGCTACCGCGACTTCAGACGTCAGAGCACATTAGCCGGATCGGCTGGTACTCAATCACTGATCAACGGTGCTCCCCCCCTCCCCCGGCGGGCCTGTTGATCGGCGGCTCGGCCGAGAAAATGGAAATATCATGTTAAGAAAATCAGGGGCGAATTTGGCCAATCGTCGGTGCCATTGAGAGCAGTCTGCGAGGCAGAACCTCGCCTGGCATTTCCATATTTAGGCAATTTCGGAAAACGGAATCTGGGAACCAGACGCACGGAGAGCTTTAATTATTCGCATTAACTTGGAATTAATCAGATGCCTTTCAACATTTCTGCTTTTACGGTTCGCATTCTCTGAGCTAGCCCAGGCCTCATCGATTGGTAATGAAAAGGGAAAGCTCTACGATGTGGAGTAATGCTAGCTAACTTCTAACTAAAAGTCCTACTGCTCCCAACTATCACAGTGAACCGCTTGGGGGTTATTTTCTGTTCAAAATAGAGAGGGGGTTATAGGTGGATCCCAGCAAACACAAAACGTTACAAAAAACGTTTTAGTTAGGTTCTGTATACTTACGTCTTCGTCTTCAAAAACGTTCTCAAACCGTAACTTAAACGTTTCAGTTTACGTATAACTCGGAGGTCTTAAGTACGTGTTTTTCCAGAACGTTCGCGCAACGTTTTTTGGACATTACAAAATGTGCCGACATTAAACGGTCTTTTGTGACGTTTAAAAAAACTTTTTTTCTGGACGTAGCAACTGACCAATCAGAAGTAAGGAAAATTGTAAGGCTTCACAAAAGTCATGTTAAATTTTGGTTTTTAGTCCAAAAACACACTTTCTTGACCATAAGGTGTAACCATTCAAACAATTCCACAATCAGTTTTGATTTTTTGCAAACATAGGTGAAAAATCGCATTACATCTCCTTTTGTATTCAAATATTGAAATTGGTAATGGGAAACCATGACTTCATCATGGCGGGAAAAGCTGAATACAAAGCTAAATCACGACAATATCCACTTTTTATTGTTCGTAGCATTTGTATACACAATACTCATAATAATAAGTTACTTCTATTTAGTCCTTCCCGATTCATTCATTTCTGTAAATTTGCACTTACTTTCTGGCAACTTAGCTTAATTCCAGTAAATAGGAATTTAGTTAGTGTACGTAAGTTTTTAATACGTTTTTCACGTTCTGGGAAAGTTCTTAGAACGTCACAAAGTCACGTGTTTAAAACGTCCAAAACTGTCCACAAACTTTCGCCCTAAAAACATTTTTTGGAAACGTCCACAAAACATAAGAGGTATAGGCCTACGTTCTACGTTCAGAAAACGTTAAATGGTTTGCTGGGATGTGATTTAACATTGTGGGTTCCAAAATCAGATCCACAGCCCAGAATCACAATGAGGTTTATGCTGTTCAACCCGGAAGTCACTCCCAATCCACGCTTTGTGGGGGTGGGACAACAGTTCACAGGCTTCAGGTGTGATTTTGAATAGAGTAGGATGTGATTTTGGACGCCCATTGTCGAAATCACATTGTGTCCATTTTCAATAGAAAAAGCACATCTAAGGCGTTTACCGTTTGTATTTACTAAGACAAAATGAGCAGCTGTGCTTCCAACAAAGGCTTCCATTGAGTTTACTTCAAATAACAGACATTTCAAACCACAAATAATTGACATGCTCTTTGAGACTCATAGGTGGCCAATCAGTGGAAATGTAAACGCAATCAATCAATTCTATTCTGCGTGGGCTAAGGCGAGTTTTACAAACCCTTTAAAGAAAAATTCTCATTAAAAAGAGGGTACTTATTTTGGTTTTTCTAAATTATTGGTATCTCTAAAAGCGGAACTTAGCAATAATGTCAAGGTATTTCACCCTATCTCCTAGGGAAAATCAATTTCATCAGCCATACATGGCATGATTATTATCATTATTAAACCTTACTATTTTTGAACCGTTGTCCCTATTTGCACCTATTGGGCCAATGCGGTGTAGCGTGAAATCTAGTCCCCATGAAATACGGTACCGTAGTATTGCACATGCCTAAGTGATCGATGATACCGAAAACTGGGAGAGTGGCCGGTCACGTGAGAGGGTTTAACTAATATCATTTCAAAAGTTATTGGCGCAAAAGCGTAAGTCAATGAGTTTTAATCGAGTCCATCACAAGTGAATCGCAAGGCAAATCACTAGTTTCTCACAATTCAGCTCACACACTACAGGGGTGAGTTTTTACTATGACAAAGGGATGCTTTTCTCACCGCTCGTTGGCATTTTTTATTTTTTTTATATTTTTGTTGGCTTGCAGCGCCCTCCGCCTTAAGTTGCAAACCAGAAAAGCAACAGGTCTCATTTTGCGTGTATATGGGTAAGAACAAAACAAAGAGGTTAAACGGCGCCCCAAAGTTGAGAAAGTGTGTCCCCCACTGCCCTCCCCCACCCGGTACCCCCGTGCTAGTTTCTTCGCAGGCGAAACACCTTTGGAGTCAACTTTTTGGGCAAATGTAAAAAGATATATCCAGAACCACCCCCCCCCCCCCTCAAACAATACTGGATCCGCCTACAATACAGCCATAAACACTAGAGCACAAAGATTTCAAGTGAAAACCAGCAGTCATGTGTTTATAAATTTGGGGACTATACAGCCAAGCATGCAAACTTGCCTAAAGTGCTGAATGCATAGACGGTGGCAGATCAACCCATAAAAACCGCGGGTGCAGTTTTGGTGAAGTGTAAGGACAACAGATTTGTAACTTTTCTGTGTTTTCTTCTCTTATTTAGCGAATGTCCGGCAAGGGAAGTGGTTTGTTCAGCGAAGAAAAGCGAGGAAGCTCCAAGTCCATTGACATGATGATGGACAAACTGAACATCATCTTGTGGTGCAGACAAATGGAGCTACAGAGCGTCATGTGCAAATAAACCCACAGGTGCGTACAGCGGTGGCGATTTCTCGTCAAGTTTGGGGGGACGGAGGGGACGGGACCCATACAATGTGTGACAAGGGGGAATTATTGCGGGAGGGGCGTGTCCCTAGTCCCCAAGGGATCGCCGCCCATGCAACCAACCGACCAACCAACTGACCAACCAACCATGCAGCGATTTCCCGTCAAGGTTGGGGGACGGAGGAAAAAACACACAGTTTTTAAGCATTTTGTACTTGGTGTCCTCTCCGCAGTAAATGCTTCTAATTTTGGTCGGCGGATTCGTCTATAGACTAATCCGGCGACCAAACTTAATTAGAAGCATTTACTGCGGTGGCACCACGCTCGCGAGCGTGTTTTACGCACGCGCTCGACGCAGCTTCGACCAACAGGGTGTTTACAACTTGTCAAAATACGCGCGCAACTGAAATTAATGAACGCGCAGCCTGCACGCGAGCGCGGCGCCACCGTAAAAATGGCTTCTAATTTTGTTCGGCGAATTCCCGTATGTTTGTCCCTTATTTGTCAAAGATTTGGAATATCATGTGATGTTCAACAGACGCTACGATTGGATAATGGTCATGAACGGCGATAGGTCAATAGGCCGCGCAATGTTTATTTTTGATGTTCCACACATATGCGCGTGCGTGCCCGCATGACGGTTAAAGGGACACATTGCTTTGGATTTTGCGATTTGGGCTATAAAACTGAAATGGATATGGTTGGGAAGCTTTTTTTAAAAGTAGAATATAAAGATTCACATAACTATCCCTTCAAATTGCGTGGTTTTTGTTTAATTTCGTGACAAATAACGGTCCGCCATTTTGTAGAACCAAATTGTTGACTCCACAAAATGGCGGACTGTGTTCACCAGTTGTATTTCCAGTCGGTTGAAGTACGTTCTGTTGATCCATTTTGATGTACTGTGGCACGGCGCGCAGCACTGGCGATATGTGTCGCGAGGTAGAGAATGGTACCTGGCGATCATCTGATAGGTTTACAAGGCCACTGGCTGCGGCGCCAGCCTAAAGACTCTTACAACGTATTCTGATCTGCGCATTATTTAGACGGTGGTATTTACTACTGGAAATAAGTCTATGTTTCGCGGGTCAGATGTCAGGGGTCAGAGGCCAATTTTTGTTTGGTAATCACTACTAACTAATTACAACACATTATACGTGTTTTTTTGCATGAACAACTCTTATAAAAGATAAGGAACATTCCCAAACAGCAAAATTTCATGACATTTGAAGGCAATGTGTCCCTTTAAGGTATCGTCTGATTCTTATCGGCATCGCCGAAGCGGCGCAGGATGCACCATGTCATTCTGTGCCGCAATTAAAGGGACACATTGCTTTGGATTTTGCGATTTGGGCTATAAAACTGAAATGGATATGGTTAGGAAGCTTTTTTAAAAGTGGAATATAAAGATTCACATAACTATCCCTTCAAATTGCGTGGTTTTTGTTTAATTTTGTGACAAATAACGGTCCGCCATTTTGTAGAACCAAATTTTTTACTCCACAAAATGGCGGACCGTGTTCACCAGTCGTATTTCCAGTCGCAGCTGGTTGAAGTACTTGTACGTTCTGTTGATCCATTTTGATGTACTTGTGTGGCACGGCGCGCAGCACTGGCGATATTGTCGCGAGGTAGAGAATGGTACCTGGCGATCATCTGATAGGTTTACAAGGCCACTGGCTGCGGTGCCAGCCTAAAGACTCTTAAGGGCCGGTCACACTGGCCACGATAACGATAACGAAAACGAAAACTATGCGAATAAACGCTCTCTATTGGTAGGTGGAACGCGCGCGTATTACACGCGTGACAATTCCACCAATCAGTGAAGTTCATTCTCATCGTTTTCGTTATCGTCGTCGTTTATCGTGGCCAGTGTGACCGGCCCTTTACAGCGTATTTTGCGCATGATTTAGACGGTGGTATTTACTACTGGAAATAAGTCTATGTTTCGCGGGTCAGATGTCGGGGGTCAGAGGCCAATCTTTTGTTTTGTAATCACTACTCACTAATTACAACACATTATACGTGTTTTTTTGCATGAACAACTCTTATAAAAGATAAGGAACATTTGCAAACAGCAACATTTCATGACATTTGAAGGCAATGTGTCCCTTTAACTGCACAAACAGGCTGTTCAAAGGTTGTGGACAATCGTTCCATCTGCAAGCACATTGTATGACGAAATTGAAGGAAAAAATCGTTATGAATGTGGCGTTATGATAATGATACCGGTCTTGAAAAATAATTATTCTTTGCAATTCACCGCAGTCTCACTGGTCATTGATCTAGATTATTATTGTCATTGATCTCCATTATTATTAACAATAATGGAGATCAATGATTGTTGTGACGACACGCCCTCAACGTTGGAAATGGGAGTGGTAATTTGGCGGCTGCTGGCGACAGTTGTGCGTAAAGCGCGCAGCGGCCAATGCGCATTCCAGATGTTTATACATGGATCAGTGATAAGTATGTACGTGCATAGTCTTGGTTCCAAGACGTTACTATTGTACTTGTACTTTTGCAGTTGCAATGCACAGGCAGCGCGATCAGGGCCCAATTTCATGGCTCTGTTAACAACAGCTTTCCGCGCTTACGATCACCATTTTGCGCTAACAGCGCTAGCGGAAATTTTTTGCGCTAACCCTGTAAGCACAGAATCCTTAGTTACGGGATGTACGCGTGCTCAGGAGCTAAAATTCCCTGCTAACGCGTGAAATACGCTTGCCGTAAGCACAGAATTTTCTGCTACAGTAAGCGGGGATGTTTCGCTAACGGTAAGCAGAGCCATGAAATCGGGCCCGGATTTTGGATCTGTAGTAACGTCTTGGATAAGTTGGCATTTCGGGGGCGCAACCAGACTATGGTAACTATATGCAGTAGTCATAACACGTGATAATGATGGACGGTTATATGCAATCAGCGACCGAGTTTGAGCACAATAGACAGATCCAGTGAGCTCGCCCGACGGTGTTCTGACCAATCACATTTGTGGTTTATGTCCGACATGCGTGCAAAAAAGTCCGACATGCGTGCAAAAAAGTCCGACATGCGTGCACGCGCATGTGACGCGCGCGGCTGGAACATGCAGTGTCAACCTCGTTACCATGGGTACGATCTTGCTGCGCCATGTTTTTCCCACCATGCCTTGCGCGATCTTAACAAGGAACGCACACGCGCCCATGGAGTCGAGGCTGATGCAGTATGGCATTGGAGACGAACACGTGTTAATTGCCCATGTGCGTAATGGGCGGGGCTTATTGGATCGGTGTATTGCGCGCAGCGTGCCATCATCTCAACTTGTTTAACAGCCTTGTCACGTCCTTTGTATTTGCGTGTAATGAATAATTTAAGATAAGGCTCAAACTCGGTCGCTGATTAGATCCCTCGGAAAAGCGAGGGAGAATCGTCGAAAAGTACAGAAACAGTTAAGAATTGATACGATTTGAAGCTTTGCATGGTGGGTGCGATATGAGAGAGACTGAGATTGCGGGTCACACTATGTGAAATAAATCTCTTCTAGGACCGGGGTGAGTGTGTAACTCGACGTTTCGGACAGTGTGCTCTGTCCGTCCTTCTGAGATTGCGGGTAACACCATGTGAAATAAATCTCTCCTAGAAGAAATTTATTTCACATGGTGTTACCCGCAATCTCAGTCTCTCTCAAGTTAAGAATTGCCTGCCAACTTATCGAAGACCCTTGTGGCGATCCAAAATCATGCACGTTTGGCAAACACCGGCTGCGGCGCGACTAGCATTTTGTAAACTACGCATGCGTGAGGCCAGAACGCCGGGATTTCGAGAAGACACAACGTTAGTGAATCTGGCGCGCGGGCGCCGAAATAACAACACAAGGGTCTGGAGCCCAATACTAGTACGTGCATGGTTAAGATTTCAAAACCACCATCTTCTTTTTACCTCAAATCAAAACCAGCATTTATATAATGTTCATGTTGTTGTAAGACATGATTACATGCGTGAAACCAAGTTGTACTGGATCGTCATTGCAAGGTTCCTTTAACAACGTGCGTCACTCCATGCTCGTATTGCCTTCCCCTTTAATGCGTCATTATACCCGGTTTTGTCAAATCATGACAAAAACAATACGAAGGGAATTGACGTAAACTGTTAACGCGAGGGAAAGGCGCATGGGAAACAAAGGCTTGGTCTATAGCCAAATTCGTGCTCGTGACGCACGTCTTGCTAGAACTATGAAAAAAGGCGTAAAGAAAATCGTCCAGGCTGTTTGGATGCCGAGGTCTTTAAAATTTGAAGATCGTTGTCTTTTTCAATATTTTGTATTAGTGTAGCCTTTGTATTTTGTTTCCTTGTTTTCAGAGTTATATATAGCACTAACTATTCTTTTGTAACAAGCGTCATTTTTATTCATGCGCATTTTTATGTATTTTCATTTATGCGCATGTTCCTTTCCTCAAAGCTTGTTTTATGAAACGAAGCTTTTCAAACTTTGCATGAATAATACCTAAAAATGTGCATCATGAAACAGGAAAATGTGTGTCCACAAATTGATTAAATTTGCCTTTTCAGTTTATGACAGTAACGTTAGTAAGTGAATATCGAAAATGTGAAAACTATATTCGCTGTACAAACGTATGTGAATATCGAATTGTGAAAACCACATCTTCGTTGCACAATTAGTATATATCGAATACGTGAAAACCATACATTTGCTGCACAAAGTCCGTATGTGAACTTCGAGTACGGTGCAACTGCAAACCATATAATTCGCTGCTCAAACGCACGTTAACATTATGCGAAAACCATTCGCTGTACAAACGTACGTGAATATCGAATTCGCTGTACAAACATGTGAACATTGAATACTATGCAAAAACATATTCGCTGTACAAACATACGCGAATATCGAATGTCAAATGATTAGAAACACCCATATTCGCTGTGAAAATGCCGAATATCAGATATTGAACTAACTTACTGCCGTACACTGTTTCCTTTGTAGTTTATTTGATAGAACTGTGTGATACCTACATTGCCTACAAGTTTCTATAGATTTTCATTTATAGAAATGAGTACACTTTAAAAACTGTGTTTAGCAATTAAACACAATCTTGCTATCAGTTTGTAAACATTACGTGTCCAATTCCTAAACATCAATGTTCAATGGCTAAACACTATCCGTCAATACGCTAAACATGTTTAGTATGTAAACGTGTTTAAAAACTGATAGCAAAAAAGTGTTTAGAAAAGTGTTTATTTGCTAAACACTGTTTTTGCAGTGTAACGTGATAAATTAGTTATTTTTGAATAGGGCCTAACAGAATAACAAAAGGCACGCAAAGTCCGACAGGCTATAACCGGCATATACTTGCCCACCCCCCCCCCCCCCCCGAAACAATTCAGCTACGTTGTCTTAAATGCGTACACGAGCGTTACGTCTTTGTTTCCATTTTCTTACAGCCATTTTTGACAAGCCATATCTACAGTGATTTTTACACGATGAACCTGGAACTGACAATGAGGTGTGCTACCACGTGAAGAATCCCCTTCAGTATCGAAAATGGATCGTTTGCATCGACGTCACATATTTCCCACGAACATCTTCCGCCCGCCATCTTTGATGTCTAGCGATACGGATATACAGAGTTGCCTGCTAAACTACACGGTGGCGTAGCAATTTTAAACGGAGGGCCAAGTCCGACAAACCTTTACAAACCCCAACGGACCTTTCTTAACCTTTGTTGCCTGTGTTGAAAATGTCCGTGTTCTCTACGTTACCTCCGTGTGTTTACCTTTTTTTACAGTAGGAAGGGGCCCATGGCCCCCCTGGCTCTCCTCTCTCGCCAGTGCCGTTAAATATATACCTCTCCTTTCATCTCCACAAGACGACTGCTGCACACACAAGCTACGTTCAAACCATACTGCAGATTGTTTACAAGACGTTGAATGCGGTGTGAGCCGCAAAGGTTTATGCAAGATGTGACGTCAAGTAGAAACGATCTTTAGACATGACATTACGAGGGCACAATTTGACCTTCGAAATAGGTGGATATTGCTAATCTTAGAGTTGATCTCATATTGAATTCGGGCGATTCGTTACACAGTACGCCACAAAAGGTTTGCCCTGATAAGTCATTTTTTGCAATGTATCCTGGGAAAAGTTTAACATCAGTTCAAAAAAGAGAATAGTCCTATGCTATTTTAATACTTGTTTTAAGTTTGATGGACACGCGAACGATTCAGATGTTTGACATTTTCTTTGGATGGTTCACGGTTGTTAGTATTTGTGAGGCTTAGTGGCGTAAATCCGTGTCGGCGAGTGGGGGGATGGGGGTGACCAAAATCTAGGGGGCGCTGCTCATAATACAAAGGTCTGGTTAACCTATTTAGGCTGTGTACATCTTAATGCAAATATGCACAAAAAATGTCCCTATGCCTGACAACACAACGGTACATTTAAAGTTTTTGTACTGTTTGTTTTCCGTTTTTTATACATTTTGACTGTTGTAAGTTACAAGATAACCTCGAAATCAGCATTTTGTTTTGTTTCTCACCACACACATCTGGGGGGTATGATCCAATGGCCCATCCCCCCTGGTCAAAAAGTGCCCCCCCCCCCCCCCCCCCCCCGTGGTTTAAGCCCATAGGCTTCTGAATGCTTTTCTAATACTGCTAAACTGAAATGTTCCAATACAACTATGAGATGAACGATGCCTTGTGGGCAGTTTGTCGATCGTGAAACTGCAAAATGACCTCTCAAGTGGTCCACCTCTTGGTGGCGCACTGTATTACGAATTTCCCGAATTGAAACTGGTCCCCTAAACTTCACAACAACCAACTCTTGCTTCCCTATTTAGTGTCTGTCGTCACAAGGATGATGACTGGTCCAATTAAATGGGAATGGGAAAGTGTGGAAGACGATTACAATCTTTAAACGCAGGGTATTCTTTTTCTTTAACACTAAAGTTTCATAGTACTTTCCATCGACTCCACTGAAGACCAGACAAATACCATTGTATTTTATCGGTGTAGTATACGCTTAATTCGTCCTCATCAATGGCATTGACATGGAAATCCAAGTTAAACTTTCATTATCTGGTTTTGGATTTATATCCCAAGTTAATAGCAAAAGTACCATGGTTATAAGTGATGTAATTGTTGAAGACTGAGCACAAGCAATTTTGATAAAACCAAATTGTTGAATAAATTGTCCCCCAATTGCGTCAAAGCAATTCACCGTCTTGCAACATTAGGCCGTGTCCGAAATATTTGGCTACGGCTGGATGTTACACACATATCTATGGTAGCGGCTGCAGCCACTTCCCATAAACTCGTGTGTAATTTCAAGCCGTAGCCAAGTAATTCGGACACGGCCTTTAGCTTTTAAATAATACGTTGACATAAAAACAGTCATATAGGAACACTTCATTCAGCAGATAGCATGTAGGCTTGCAATAGTTGGATATGTTTTGTCCTCCCGAAAGGTCTTGTCACACGACGCATTTTTTACAGAGGCAAGTAGCAGCCGTGCAGTCTAAAGGAATACTTGGGTATAGCACAAAATACATTCTTCTGACAGTGTTTTGACAGTCCTAAAAAAATTATGTAAAAGTTGAAATGTAAATTTGTTTTTACTTCTTGGGGATTGTCTGGAACCGATTGCCTGCAAACTGCCTCGTGTGCCATGGTCCGATAAACAACTTTAACCATTAGTCTGTATTGTAGTAAAAAGAACATATGAATTGTCATCAACACTCAAGTCTCTGGCGACACTTCTATAGAATCATTTAAAATGTACAACATGTTGAGATCATTTTTTGTTTAATTGTGTTGGAGGTAAAGGTGGACTAGAAGATTATGGGGGTGAACATTCTTGGGGTGAACAGTAACCCGGTACCCATGCATAGCTTTAAAGAAAGCATAAGCCAGTTCGGTATTTCAACAGCGCATGTGCACAATGACATGGGTCACGGGTCATTCGAGATAACTAACAAGCGCGTATGAACGCGCAAGGTGGTCGCACAACGCGCACGTGTTAAATTCAATCAGAATGGGCGTTCACGTAAACATCGCGTGACATTACGTCAGCAATTTTATCCCGAATAACCTTTGACCTTCGAGATACCGAACTGGCTTATTCATAATTCCGGGCATGTCTCCGCATAGGGTGAAAACTGTGAAGCACTAAGTCACGGCGTTTTACGATAATGTTTTAACGGATGTTTGTTTAATTACAATGATGTTTAGATACTGTGCCGATATTCAGTTTGAAAAACAAATCGTCAAAAGAGTTAACTAAAACCACCCAAATGATACTGGAGCGATCGTTGGTGTTTATTTTGACAATTTTCATGTTCCCACTTAGGCAGTTGCAAATGAAGGGTATTACGCGTAAAATGTCTTGATTTGTGATGTGCTTCAGAGTGTTGGTGGGCGTATAAATTTTTCGCAGAGCTTTGCATTTGATGGAATCGATACCAACCTGTTACATGGTATGTGTTTGTCGCTAGCAGGTGGTTGCCAATTGTTACTCACCTGTGCTGCACTGGAAAGAGAAATCGTTGATGTGGACAGCTATCACTCCGTATTGTCGTGACCTCGACAGTGAAATATGATTTGGCAAAACAAAAAAAATCACCCCTTCACTTCTTACCAACGAAAAATGTACGCGACTGCGATTTACCGTTTTTCATTGTTCCAAACATTGGATTATAGCACACCGCAGTCAGGTGATATCTAGAACCTATACGGCATGATAAACATAAGCTGATTGGAGCATTTGGTTCAAATGATTGACAACAAACCAAAGCCAATGAAGAGTCACGAATACTTGTAAATACCGACAAATTTGTTTTATTTATATATTATTTGTGCTGGCACATAATTGTAGATAAACAGACAGCAGTCACATTTTCACCCGTAATGTTTTGCTCTTGATACCATTCCCGCACGTCTCACCTGAGTTTACCTCCACTGTACAAATCCTATAGCCTGGTTTCCTGACCTGAATATTTCCCGACTCACTTTTGAATCTTAGATCAGTTATTCACCACAGTTTAAAATAGACCATGACGCAACAATGTCAGTCCGAGTGACGTCAGTGGCATTCAAACATACTCTTGGAAAAATCCATTCGGCAAAATACTGCAGGAGTAGGGCACTGATTTTTAAGCAACAATTGATGATTGAGAATTCAAAACGTTCAGGATCGACAATGGGCCTGACGTAAATTTTGTTTGGCGAACATGCACAATAACATCCGAAGGTTTACGAAAAAGATTATGTGACCTACGTATCGTCGAGATAATTCCGATTCGTCGGGTCTGGAAACCAGACTACACAAATCCTAGTAGTATGTTGCGACTTAAAATTGTAGGCGAAGAGTGCGTTGTTCGAAATCCCCGATACATTCTTATTGCGAAGCGAGTGACAACTACTTTATAGATGACAAACAAAATTGCTTAGCATTTAGATGCGTGTTCAGTATACTATAGCGCATTTCTTGCTTTGATCTTTGAGACTTTTCTGCAGCTGTTTAAATGCAGTTATTAGGGAGGATTTATCTAGATAATGTAGCGACAGTTGTTTGGAAAGATCAAGCTTAACCCAGTAACAAAGCTATTGTACGTTGTTTAGTTTCAAGTTGACATTTGTAACTACTCCAGCACTGTACATTCAATTTGCATTAGACGATGTGTAATATGAGAAATAATTATACGGTATACGTTTGTTATCAGTTAGCAAGTAGGCAATAGACAAAATGTATTTGACTTTTATTAATGCCAGGAAGCCGCACATGAAAGTAATAGTAATTGACCCGTAATAAAACAAATAAAATACAGTGAGCAATTAGTATTTTCAATTCTGCCCATTGTTTCATTGTTAATTGTCTGATTTTTTAATTGGCAGTACAATGACAGACTATAATCTCGTTAAGGTTTAGGTCAGCGCAAGGCCATTATGGGGCGTGGATTGGCAATGTCTCACTGGCTGAAGGGTCCCCACCCAGTTCTACATTCTAAGATAGCTAGCATATAGCAATTTTAGCACCTTCCCTATAGATGAATTTCACATTATAGCCCCTTCTGCGCACTTCCGGGTTGAATGCGAGACTCTCAGTGCTAAACGGCTAAAGTTGCAAACCAGAAAAGCAGAAACCCTACAGGTCTTATTTTGCCTATGGGTAAGAACAAAACAAAGAGGTTAAATGGCGCCACCAACGGTGAGAAAGTGTTGAACTAGATATTTATTTTATGGTCCCCTTATGAACCTAACCCCCAAAAAGCCATGTTTTGTTTTCTTTCGGGCCACTCACAACGGGGAGAATTCCCTCATATCCCAGTAACGATGTTTTTTTCTGAAATTAACTATGCAAATGTGGATATATATATATGACCTGCCACCACAAAATGAGAATAAAGTCGCACTGTGGCTTTCTAAGTTACAAGCAGAAACAACAGTGTTTCACTGAAAAGTCAATTTTGGGATTTTAACAACTGTATATTTATAAAACCCTATTCTATCATATCCCAAAGTTTTGAAACTGAATCGATTCTCAAAATATTTTTTGAGGGGAATTCTGTTTTGAACTCGGGATCAAGTATGCACAGATCACAAATTTTGAGCTTCATTTTCTCAAAACAAGGGGTTAAGACTCTGATAACTCTAAAAGGTTGTATCAGGGGCTAGAAATGAGATACCACAACACACAATAATCATATCAAATTAAAGCTCTTAACCTTTACTTTCAGGAAATGCCATAGGCCCCTAATCTTGATTTTCAAATTTTGCTACTTTACACCCATTTTGTGGTAACAGGTCACAATAATATTATGTGATTATTACCTGTGTAATGTTGAATTTCAATTAATCAAAAGGTTTTGTAGTTATGATGTACCGGTACTACACAGGCCGCACTGTGTTCTGTGGATGCATGGTTTCTATGCAGCGGCGTAGCCAGGGCTCTCTCCATAGGGGCGAGTGGGGGATGGATGTTATAGTGGAGCGGTGGGGGGGGGGGGGGGGCGCTCGCAGTATTTTTCTTAATAATACTATTGTTTTCTCCGTTTACGAAATTTTCAGTGGAGGGGGGGGGGGGGCGACTTTCCCCTCGCGTGACATTACTCCCGTGACTTGAATGTGTACATTAGCCTCTAGAATGGTAACGCCCCCAGAATGGTAAACCAAAGGTTGAAAGTGATAGTAATTTGGATGTTCAAGTGCATTGTACGCATTTATTCCATTTCTTGTGACCTTTAATGTTTGTATTTAAACGTTAACCGTATGGATCGATCGAGGAAGAGGAGTTTCCGAGTGGACCTTGGGCCATGCAGCTCAGGCATACTATCAACACAGCAATTTCCACGGGTCTAATTTCCTCCACGGGAAGCGGAGGAAATCCAGGATGGTTACCAGGTTTGAGTTCCGTTCTCTATTTATGTTAGTTAACGGTCAGCACAGGGTCTGCAAAGTGGTCCATCCGTTTCTGCTATCCTGTGCACAACAATACTGTCTGGGTTACCATGAGCCCCATTACTCTTATAAGCGCTTGTAGGAGACAGTACGCATTTTTGTTCGTTGGCAATGCACAGCTCTCAACTTTCCTGTGCATAAAATTGACTTTAATAGCGAACTGGGCCCAATATCATGGCTCTGCATACCGTTGTAGCAAGGGATCGCCGCAAATTATAGCATCAAATTCTGCGCTAGTGATATGCGTAAGCCTGTTACTGGTTAGTAAGGAATTTTGGCTAGTTAGCATGCGTTCATTCCGAAACAAAGTATTCTGTGCCTACCGGCATGGGCGTCGCCAGGATTTTTTTCGGGGGGGGGGGGGGGGGGGGGAGCACTCAGAAAGCAGCAAAGGGAGAAATCACCGGCCGTGGAAAAATCGAAAGGGGAGGTGTTCTCCCTTTAACGCAATAAAATGTAAAGGGAAGACCTCTGTTTGTTTGTTTGTTTGTTTGTTTGTTTGTTTGTTTGTTTGTTTGTTTGTTTGTTTGTTGGTTGGTTTGTTGGTTGGTTTGTTGGTTTTTTTAAATGTCAGCGAAAAAATGTCAGCGAATAAAGCAATCTTCAAAAAAATAGGGTCGGGCACACTGATCTCTATGTAAACTGGATTGCGCATCGGCTGTTCGAGTTGAGGCCACCGTCCGCTATGTTATCACTCCCAATACAACAGGTTTTCCAACCTTGTCACCGCGGTCTCCTTTCATCCTCGTTCTCCTTACATAGCGATCAATGGTAAATTAGGAGTGGTAATATGGCGGGTGCTGGCTTCAGTTGCTTGTACAGCCCCGCAATAGCCAATGAGCTATCCAGTTTATATAGAGATCAGTGGTCGGGCATCATCATCAACAGAAGTATTTTTTTAAAGGGCCCTCTCTTTCGAAAATGGTACGCTGTTAAGTATGTTTTTTGTAATCATTATTTTGCCTAAAGACTTCCCTTTTGGGCCACATCCCGTGGTATTGTTGACTCTAGTAAGCTTTTCCCCTTTTCTGTTTTAACTGATGTAATTCTTCCTCTAAATCAGCTTTGTGGGTGATCCAATTACACAGTCTGGCCTGTGTATGAATTGTCTAGACGAGGGACTTGCTGCTAGTCTACAGGTTGCGTTGCAACGATTGAAGCTGTGGCCTCCCCAGTTACGGTGACCTCTAACAGTCATGAATCCCCACAACCTGTTCAATGCACATGTTTGAGATGCTGCGTTCATAAAACAATGTGTGGGTATTAAATTCTGATTACTTTGATTTGAGAGTAGGCGTGATATATCGTGGCCCTGGAGGGACGTCACACATCGCAGATTTCTACGCAGATATTTGAGATGTCGCACATTTTATCGCACATTTCTTTGCAGACAGTAATATTGTATATGTTTTTTTTAACTTGTTTATATTGTTCTGTCATTAGTGGTTTCTTTTGTATTCTGTGTCTATGAAATTAGTCTTTCATGTGATTGTAATGTGAGGGCCCCTTTGGAAAGCAGTTTATTAACTGAAAGAGCTACCCTCGTTAAAGATTACAATAATACAAAACAAAACAAAACAAAACAAAACAAATTCTGTGCTATACCCGCAACTACAATGTATACGCTTTGTACGTTGTCATGTTTGTCTATAATACCTCACACATAATTATTGATCTTCAAAATTATTGACATAAATATAAGTCAACAGATGATGTCAATAACATGTCTAAGACCCCGTAGCTTTGTCAAAAAATTCACCCAGTACAAATCTTCAAAGAAAGAAATCTGCGCAGAAATGTGCGATGTGCGACATCGCAAATATCTGCGCAGAAATCTTCGATGTGTCATGTCCCTTCAGGGCCACGATAGTATTAGGGTCTGGGGGTGGGGTGCGGGTGAAACGGGGTGTCTAAGCCACATAAACATGTAAATATAGGTTTTCCCGCCCAACTTCGTAAACTTATCATCCGAATTAACGATAGGTTCATTCAATTTATCACGAAATTGATTGAGGATCTAGATCACCATTCAAAGAGCTAAAATGATCATTCAATTTATATTCATGAGCATGCGATTGCATACTCTTGTTATACAAAATTGAAGAGTCAGCATTCAATTTGGAAAAACATGCAAATAGCATTCAAATTTGGCACAAGCATAAATCATAATACACATGCACAGAGTGTATAGGTTCTGTATAATACGTCCGAGGACAAGAGGAGAAAGAAAATACAAAAGAACCTTTCAGTCCTCGCAAGTCAGTCTTTTGTTGAAATCGGTCCTCGGAAGTAAAAATACGTGCTTAGTGTATGGGGTTGGTATATATTAAAGGAACAATAGGAAACACAAAGCATTGTCCTCGGAAGTTTTGGGAAAGTACGACTGTTCTATACGCACCTTAATTTGTCGTTATCTTAAAGTTTTCCTCATATATATTGTACTTTCCTTCTCCACTTTGAAGGCTCGAAGTGCGAAAATGATTGGCCATAGACAAATAAGAAAGTAAAATTCAGTAGGGAATTCTCCTTCGAGTCACCCGGCGCGAAATTGAATGACGGGTGTGCATCGTCTAATTGAATGAAGCCATTTCTAAATTGAATGCGTGAAAGTACACAATTCAATGTCTGCAAACGAAATTTAAAGCTCAAAGTTTGAAAATGAAGCATGAGAGCAACGAGCTGAGAAAAATCGCTCGGAGAAGAATGCACGTTAATAAATTTGACTGCTGTTTTGACGAATTCGGGCGGGAAAACCTATAATAAAAGCCTCAACCGGTAAATAAATTGTGCGTTGTGTGTATCAATCCGTTTTGTTCCGGATTCTGTTTTTCCTTTTTGTGTTTGTATGATAAATTCGGATGCGGGTTATTTCTTATCTTGCAAGGGCATCTGGAAGGGAGGACACTTCTTGTTATATCGGTGCCCTGTCGGGGCTACCGTACTCCATACTCTCTTTCAGCCACATCCTGAACCGGATAGTCCACGCAGTCATGTCAATATCCACGGGCGAGATTTTGTAAACATTTCACAACTTGTCCACGACCAAAAAGAAATATGCTACGTAGATCGTATTGGACTTATCGTCACCGGGCCTTGCCAAACATGAGTCTTTTACACCTAAAAACATTCTTCTTCATGACTGCCTTTGTCATAACTGCACATTCACAACATGAACACGAAAATGGCTCAGGAACACCAGAAACTTCAACGACCAGTGAGAACCTTGGCAGGCCCAACATCGCCCGAGGACCGGGTACACAGGGCCCGGGAGAGCTGCAGCCTGCAGGAGGAACAAGCGGGGAGACCGTGACAGGAGCACGGCAGCAAAGCAGGCCCACGCCCTACGATGCCAGCACCGGGATCGACGCCCATCCACCGGGCACGGAGGGTCAGGAGGGGCCTCCCCAGCGCGAGCGGGCGGACGGCGGGGCAGATTTTGGTAAATTCGTCTGCCAGCCCCACATCACCATCCACCCACCCGCTGCCTCCACCAACTCCGGGACGTGCTGCAACTGCTCTGCCATACGGGAGATGATCACGTCGGAGCTGGCTAGGCTCAGAGATACCTACCGCCAGTACCAGGGTCGCGGGGACACGGGGCAGCAACTTGAGCAACTTCACTCGGCTGTCTCGGACCTTGCAGTGGTTCTCAAAGCATTCCAACGGCCGGGGGTTTCAGTACCAGGTAGGCTATCCATTGTAAAACTAGGAGAAAATCCAGGAATTTTAGGGGGTGTCCGAATTCCCCCCCCCCCCCAAAAAAAAGGTAAACAATTCCGCTAGCCCAATAATTTGACGGGGCTATAGTCCTTGACGTTGGTGGCACGATGTAAGCCCCTATTTTTCCGTACCCATAAATACGAAATAAGACCGAAAGAGATTTGCAAATGTTCAAGTTCCGTAAAAGCCAAATGAAGAAGAAACACCAAAAATGGCAAAGAGCCGGGGATCGATGTCAAGCGGAGTACATGTTTATCGTGTATGGCAGGGAACATAATGACTTATGAGGACTAACAGTCCACTGTTGTCCTGTTGTCCTCGGATGGAAATTGTCTACAAAATCAAAGGGTTGCAAAAAAGCTAAGAGTATAAATAGAATATGCGACCAGAAGGACAATGGCACGCAGTGGCGTAACTACGGGGGGGGGGACATTCCCCCTTCCCCAAGCTCACACCCGTTCCGTGCCCCCGGTTGCCCCCCCCCCCCCCCCCCCCCCCGCAATTTGAAATCTTGAAATGTACAACAAAATATATGCAAGCCACAGTTCATGTACTGTCAGTGCCCCTTGAAAAAAAAATGTGTGCACCCTCAGGTGCCCAAGAAATTCCACCCAGTTACGCCACTGATTGGACGCGTCCTCGTAGCAAGCAAACAAATGACAGGTAAACACATCCATGTTCAACTGCCAATTTTCATGAATGCCTTTTTTAAGATATTAGAGCAAAATGTTGGTAAGAGCACAATGTTGCTACATTCAGTGGCGTTGTCGGAGAGGAGGGGGACTGCCACTCAGTGTGGGAACCCTTGCCCCCCCCCCCCCCCCTCCTTCTCCCCTCTCTGGAAATTATGGATTTTGTGTTTGTTTTGTATGTTGGGGGTGTTGGGGTGTTTGTTGTTTGTTTGTTTGTGTACTTTGGAGAATATAACTTAAGGGGCTGACACCACGTTAAACCCCTATGCGTTCAGTTACGCCCATTAAAAACTGGACCATACCCCACCCCAAAAATTGACACTTTTTAAACGAAAATGTAACAATTTAGTTCTGAAAATCTTGGGAAAAAATCACCCTCCCTCTTAAAAATTGTCGTTCCCCCTTCTTCCCCCACCCCGAACAAAACCTAGCTGTACGCTATACAGGGTGTCCCACAAAAAAGGAAACCCATCTTTTCAGGTAAATTACCCAACAACCAAATATTTTATTCCCCATAATGGTATGTTCAGGTGAAAGATCATCTTGTCTTCTTTCATATGATATGAAATTATGATGGTAGCATCATGCATGACTGATTAGAGAAAATTTGAAGTTGCTATTTCAGATTTAGTTTTGTTCGGGATAAGTGAGTGGCATTTATGTACACATCATGACTCAAGGAATAAAGAGGTCTGTGACGAAAATCAATAAAAAATGTTAACTTTTCTTTTATTTCATTTCTTACATGGGAATACATTTCTCTGGAAACGTAGTTGTCCAAAGTTCAATGTCCTTAAACATGCCCACCATCCCTGTCCACACAAGCCTGTGCCCTGGTTCTCATTGCCCTCACTGCACGTCGGATCACGTCCCTCCGCTGCCGCACTGCCTCAACCTCTGTGATGATTCTGTCACGCAGGTCATGAATGTCTCGAGGCGGAGAGGTGTAGACCTTACTTTTGAGATAACCCCACAAGAAGAAATCGCACGGAGTGAGGTTTGGGGATCTGGGTAGCCACTCGTCACAGACCTCCTTATTAATACAATTTTCGGTTGTTGGATAATTTACCTGAAAAATGGGTTTCCTTTTTTGTGGGACACCCTGTATATTTGCTGTAAAACAATACTTGCTCGGCTACCGGAAAATAGCCCCAAATTGACCGAAATAGGACAACATGCCAAATTACTTCCAATGGAAGTGACTGATTGGAAACGACAAAGACAAATCACATTAAACAATTCCCGTCACGAAATGACAAATCGCACAAAGGCATTCTGGATTTAGCATATGCGATTCGTCACTTTGTGAAAACGGCGACGAAATAGACCGTATCGAATGCCAACGTCGCGAGTAACAACAATACGCCGCCATGTTGTGGGACAGACATATGATAACATCGGCATTTATTATTAAGTCATATCCCTGATAGCAGACCGACGTCGTGAAGACTTCGTCAACTGGTAATCTCGTCGTACGTCGTATCACTCACGTCGTGAAGACGTCGTCAACTAGTAATCTCATCGACCGTCGTATGACTGCCGTAATTATGACGTGAGAATTACGTTTTACATGAACTGAGTTTTAACGTCAAATTCAAGTTTCTGGCTGACCATATTATGACGTGATTTTCACGTCAATATTTTACAAGATTTTCCTAATTTTTTGACTGGAATATGACGTGATAATCACGTCGCTCAGACAACAAAGTTACGGCCATTGACTTAACGTATTTCACCTAAAAATCAAGACGGAGTCTTAATTCAGGTTGGTGCATATATACATGCCAAGGAGGGAAAACAAATTTTCCCGAAGTCAGGCTATATAGGGATTGCAATATTTCCTCACGTAATTTTTAAGTGAATATTAAATTTGAGAAATTCAGGCCGTGTAAAAAAATAATAGGTTCAAACGTTTTGCACGCGTTCAGAAATATACGCCTCGTTTTAAAGATCTCTTTAATTATTTAGTGGCTCAAGCTTAGATGTGTAATATTTTATTGACCTTTGTTTTTGTTTGCATTACACAAGTAATGTTATTGTTGGATATAAACATTCTGGTTGTTTAATAAACGTGAATTACCAGAATATGCTGTCTTTGTCATGTTAATTTCATATTGTTTAAAAGTTATGGAGACAACACATGAGTATCACCAGAAACTGGTCATCTTCACGTCAGGAACACGTCACTCAGACGTTATTGTAAAAATATTATCACGTGAAAAAGGCGTTATTATCACTTTATGATAACGTGATAAAGACGTCAAATGTTTGACCTGTAAGACGTACTAATCACGTAAACCGTACAACGTCTTTATGACGTTTTACATCTGTGCAAATCTACGCCATAAAGACGTCATTTCAAAACGTCATAAAGATGTCTAACACGACGTGATTAAAACGTGATTTTTACGTGTTTCTAGGATTCTGTTTGTAAAACAGTAAACGCCTTTGTGGATCAATCTAAATCGCACGTACACGCAAAGTCCAATTTGGCCTTCAATCTATCCAATAACTGGGACTATTGAAAGCCAACTGGATATGAAGTTCCCAACATTCCGTCAGGCAAGGCAAGCGTGTGCAAAACCCACTAGCTGTGACTGTTTATTATGCCAGTGTAGGAAACAAAACATGCCTTCGTTAAAAACGATAAAATGTGTCAAGTCGTGTCATGTTTGGGGTCAACTGGGTACATGTACAACATTGGAGTGGTATTAAAGGCCCACCTTGGGGAGATTTTGTCTGAAAGTTGATTATTGATTTGTCATATATCTTGAGCGGCAGTGCCATGATATAATTGATAATATAACCTTTTAGCGTTGATAATTCGCAAAATTTACTCAGTTGGCCATTCAGTCAGCCGCTTGGTTGCGACCACTGATTTCTATACACTGGATTGGCAGCGCAGCAGTGATTGCCTATGCGTGAATTGAAGGGTGAGCACTTAACCAGAACCACCAAAATGACATCGTCATGTATTACTGAAAATGCACTGAAAATGAATAGGCACAAGCCCTTATTGAAAAGGCACAAGGCGCGATGCGCGCGACGATGTCATTTTGGTGGTTCTGGATAAGTGCTTACCAAATTGAAGCCACCACGCGGCCATCTTGCTATATTCAAAACAATGGCCGTTGTTCAAGCTCCAGGCTTCAGCTCCGTCTACAACTTCAGCCGATTCACACTGCATGCATGGATGCAGTTTGGCAATGGCCTAATCCGGAGACGGAGCTGAAGCCAGGGGCTTGGAAAACGGCCATTGTTTTGAATATAGCAAGATGGCCGCGCGGTGGCTTCAATCGCGGAGCTTCGCAGCCAATCCAGTTTATAGAGATCAGTGGTCGCGACCAAGCAACGGCGGCGATTTCTCGTAAAAGTTGGGGGGACGGACGAAAAACACACAAACAACAATAAATCCAGGGCGGATCCAGGATTGTTTGCAGGGAGGGGGGCTTCTGAAATGTTTTTCCTTACATTTGCACAAAAAGTTTCTCAACGAGCGGGGGGGGGGGGGGGGTTGCCCCCTCCTGGATCCGCGCCTGAGTTGTTAAGCGTTTTTTCAGTACTCGGTGTCTCCAGTGTATCCTGGGAATTTCTTTTACTGTGTGCTGATCTTTGTGTGTTCTGGTGCATACTGTAAAAGTCAATGACCCATAACATCTATTTGACAAGGTGGAAATTATTAGGGGTGGTGGGGTGGAGACACTGCCATAGCAGTCCCCTCCCTAAAACAAATTGGGGGACGCGTCCCCCATCCCCCCGGGGTCGCCGCCCATGCGACCAAGCCTTTTCCATCTAGTCAACTTCAGTTGTGATCGAATGTCCATGATGATGTTTAAAAACCAAATTTGTATTCGACAAATATAATGATGCAATAAATTGATGTCACACAGGCTATTACACCCTTTCAACAATGTCATATGAATATCCGACTCCTCTTCCCTATTATTGGTTAAACCCTCTCACGTGACCGGCCACTCTCCCAATGATCAATATTATCGATCACTTTGCATGTGCAATACTACCGTATTTAGTGACAATATTTCACGATACACCAGATCCTCAGCAGGCCCGAGGTTCTAAAGCCCCGGCTGCATAGTCAAGGGCACTGCATGTGTGCGAAACAATGAAAAGAACGCGTCACTAACCTCCAGAAAACCCATTATGCACAGGCGGATCCAGGGGGGGGGGGGTCCAGGGGGTCTGGACCCTTGTTTTTAATATTTATATTTTGTATTTAATTTTTTGTATTTTTTTTTTAATTATTTATGCCTTTTTTTTTTTTTTTTTTTTTTTTTTTTGGGGGGGGGGGGGAGACCTGACCTAAACTTGGGAATCATTTTGGAAAACTAACACCCCCCCCCCAAGCACCGGATTATCCAGTAATAGGCACATAAAACACTGTGCCTAGGGCCTACCAAAAAATTGGGGGCCTACATGTACAAAGCGAAAGCCTACAAAAATACACAAGGATTAGGTAGGCCTACTCGCGTACAAACACACAAGAACCTTCAAAAAATCATACAGTGACTCTCTAGACTTTTGAAAAGCTTCATACATTACTGGTACAAATTAAGCTTACCGCAAAAAATACATTAATTTCCTGGGAAAATCGAACTTGTGTGCAGCATGGACGTCCGGGCGCTGTGTACGAACACATACTAAGTGGGGGATATCATATCGTTTGTTCCCCCCACCCCCACTTTTTGTCGTCCCCGAATAAAAATTGTAGCCTATATTTGATTCTTTAGTTCAGAATAGTTGATTCAATTACTTCAAACTCGAAAATGATGTTTAATAATGATGATCTTTTGTTCCCCCAAAAAATTGGTTAAAGTGGTCAGAAATTGCCTCAGATCGCCACCGCAGAGCATCTAGAATCCAAATTTTCTCGGGGCCCCGAACCCCACGCCGTAAGGGCTTCGCGCTCGCATTAGTTTTGAGCACAGTATGTCCCCCCCCCCCCCCCCCCCACCCCCCACTTTTAAAGTTGGACCCCCTTTGGAAAAATCCTGGATCCGCCTATGTATGGCTGGATGGAATTAGCCTATGGCAATGCACTGCAGTCTATGAAAAAAAAAACACCTGTTAGATTCTATTCTTCACTTGTATTGTCACAGGTGTATTGCACTTACAAACCCAGACCACCATTATTTTTGGGGGGCCGAATTTCTTTGTTTAGAAAAGGTACCGTGAACATTGTTCCGCTGAGGGGTCTGCATGATGTTGGTGGCGCAATTTTGATGCTTTATTCTGAGCGCCTAGTTTAATCCACAGGTCTAATAATGCATGGCGGTGTACACGTACAACACTTCCCCGCGTTCGCTATTCTTACTTATATTTTACTTTTCTATTTCATTTCTTTCTGGGGGAGAAGGGCTGGGTTAGGTTGAGTTGCGAAGCATGACCCCCTTTGGCCCCCTGGATCCGCTCTTGTTAAGTGCCAGATTTCTTCGCGCGAAATCAGATGGCTGGGCTGAAACCATTGATCTCCATTATACAGACTGGATAGGACACCGCGTCTAAACGCCGACCTGAGTGCGCGTTTAGAGGGTAACGTGACGCGAACTACGTTGTGTGCACTTTCAAACGGAGTTTTTGAAAAGGTGAAAAAAATTATTCTTCTTTATTTCTTCATTTTCGTTGGAAAAAAATTGATTTCGCACCCGAATTGGTCAAAACAGACAAGAACAATTGTTGACGTGTGCGTGGCAGTGAATTGCCCGGAGAAGGATGGAAACTTGAGTCGGGAAAAAGGAATATCCTTTCACAAGTAAGCTGATGATTATTATTTAACGGCAGGCCTACGTCTATAACGTTGATATCAATGTACATGTATGACGTTACAACTACAGAAAAAGTTCATGCACAGAAACTAAACTTCTTTAATAACACAATTAAAAAAATTAAGAAATGTATAACATACTTATTAGCATTCTTGGTGGGATACTAACTACGGTAGCTGTGTATGTCTGCATTGTGTGTGGGTGGGTGTGTATTGATACCGGCAATCGTGAACTAGGGACAAAAGAGTCAGGGCGTAGACAAAGGGTCCACGATTGACCAAACGTCCACTATTAAAATCCGCGTACAAAGCACACGGGAGGCCTTCCGAAAAAGTTAAAGTACAAACAAAAGAGGGACAATAGGGAGTCAACGATTGCCGGTACATATTTGATGCATTCTCTCTTTGTGAGTGTTCCGTTTATAAAATAATACATGTAACAATGGGTGCTCAGAATTAAAAATACAATAGTTTTCCCGGCTATTTTAAAACATTTATCATTCGAATTCACCGCCTTTTAGTATTCAAATTCGTCCATCAGCATCGATTTAGTGCACTTCCAAAGTTTAATTTCGTCTTTTGTCATACAATTTCAATTGTTCTTCAATCGAATTCAATCCACGAACACCCATTTTCGGTGAGGAGTATTCAATTTCGTCTCGTCTACGCCGGACAGTTTTATTCAGAAAACAAATTCGTCTTTTGCCACACAATTTAATTTAAGTTTGTTCATATTTCGATACACTTCATTACGACATCTTCTGCAGAATGCATAAAGGTCGCAGATGAGGATAATTTCTCCACTATTTTTCTGTTCTTTCCCTGTTTTTCATAAATATAGGCCTATTGCTTGTTTCTTTCGAATGAATTTTCTTTAAAATATGTTATAGACTCATTATAGGTAGCCTACACAGAAATGTAACGAAGGAAAATAAGGGTCATCGACCGGTCGTTTTTTGCATGGTCGTCTTTATTTGTTCACTCTTTTTATTCATTATAAAACTGAAAAGAACTTTGTTTTGCTGTCCTTGTTAATTTTACACTTTTGTTGTAAATGTATTGTTGCAGTTTAAATTAAAGTTTTCTAATCTTAGTACACCTACTTGGTCTCATACCATTCGAACAAATGAGTCGAATTGTGCAGGAGGACAACAGGAAAACTGTAAATAGCACACGCCAGACGAATTTACTTAACAACAGTTTTAAATTGATTGGTATAAGACGAATTCAATCTCTGAATGCTGCCATTCGGCAACAGCTTAGACGAATTTGATTTGGAATGACGAACATTCTCGACACTGTGCTTAAATGTGGTGACCGAACTTAAATGGTAAATGACTAAATCGCTTTGGTAAAAGCATGTGAATCTTTTTCTCAGACGAAATTGAATGTTATAGTTAGTGATTATGAATTAAAAATGTTTTAAAATAGCCGGGAAAACCTATATTCAATACGATTATTGAATTTACATTATACAACTGCTCTAATGACTTACAGGTGTGATAATAAAAGAACAGCAATTTACTTTTTTACTGATTTTTTGGGGAGCGCTTAAACTCCCCATGACGTTAGGCTAAGATTTTGTTCGATAATCCACTTTTCCAGACTGAGTCTAAAATCAATAACAATTTTATTGAGGCACATTTCATTCATAAGAATTCTAATGTCAATGCAAGACAAAATACTGAAAAACGCTTCAATGAGTTTACGTGAAAAAATAAGCAAACAAATATGCAAGCAGACAAACAGACAAAATGATAGAAGAAGGACAGTACAGGGCTGCTTTAATAGGAGAAATGACAACAAAGTAAAACAAAACGCTGTCGCTAAAGGGGTCTGCCTCTTAAACAATTACGGCTCCAAATAGCAAAAGAGAAAAACTAAACCACTATAGCAATTATGCATGTTTTGCATAAAATGAAGTGTGACATCACTGTTACGCTCACGCACAATGGATACACATGCACAATAAGATAAAATAATTAAACCGGGGCATAAGAATGAACTAGAAAGGTCATAGGTATACTGAGGAATGTGCTGAATTTAGATGAGGAAATTAATGAAACGGAACACGTTCTTGGCGAAGAACTGAAGGTTGTTGGTTTTTTAAATATATTTTAATAGGCCAAAACAATTCAGTATCAAATCTTGATTTATGTCTTTAATCCCTTGAAACATCTGCACTGCCCCAGGGCAAGACTGTCACATTCCAACGCACGGTAATGACTTGAATCTCAGGATTTCACAGCTCTCATGTTTAGACATGTTTTACTCGTGTCATGGTCGCAAAATCAATGGACACCCTATACACTCAACACTATCGATTTTTCGTTTGTGGTCGCGGATCTCTACAGTCGCGTATCTCTACAGCGCATATCAACCGGCAAATTGAAGCTGCCATTTCCGTCCTTTGGGGTATATCACCCTGAAAAATACATTTCAAATTGAATTACAAATTGATTAGCATTTGATAATTTGTGAGACAAAAAAAAAATCGACCGGAAATGAGTAACAGTTTCAAATGTTGAATTTAGGAACGAGACGCTCGTATACCGTCAGTAGTGCATAGTAACCACATAGAGTGCATAGTGGTTTTTTTTCATTTAAAAACAATTTTCTTTTATGATTATTCGTTAGTAGGAGAATTTTCAGTGAGACTACGGGCATAGAAGCCTTTTTAAGGTGCACCTACCACCAGCGTATGAGAAACAGTTCCATATCTGTTCAGTCCTTATTTACTTTTGCGTCCAAGATTAAATCCCCCAAAAACCCCGCACAGAAAAGCTTTCGTTTTGTGTTATCTTACAATAACAATTTACTGTGAAAGTTATTTACGGCCCTGACCTTTAAAGAGAGCCAACAAAATTGTCGATGGCACAAATGGTGCAAAGTCCCGCAGGCTGTCGCATTTTAGTTGTCTTTTTTCCAGATCTGGTCCCTTAATTGTTTTTACACCAAACTTCACAAAAATGATTTTTGTTTTTCACGAAATATTCCTGTTCTTAAATACTGCGTTTACTGGCCTGTTCCATTGTTACAAGTAAAATATTAATTCGAGACAATTCCCCAATTTTTTTCTTGAAGTGCCCCTTGGACCGGTTTAAGTATGCCCCAAAAATAAGTTTTGTTTGGGTATTTGTTACTCGAAATTTGTGAACTTTAACATATTTCTCACAGGTAAACATGGGGACTTGTTGATACATGTACTTGTTCACGTGCGTCATGGTAATTAGTTGACCCTCAGTCTGATTTGGTTCCCAATAGAGTGGTCCATTAAGCTCCGCCCCTTGACATATTGACCAATCAAGCCGTGCGCGCCACACGTCAGTCACGCATGTCGGACTTTTGTCCGCCCATAGTCGCTGCTGTGATTGGTCATTGCGTGAAGGGGCGGAGCTTAATGGATAGGTTATTTCGGGATGGCATTTTTCATGATTAAGTTAACTTATATAATAAGCATCACATATTGGTAGAGCGTAAGGAGTTGGAGCACGAGGCCTGGGTTCGAATCCTCTGCCTTTTTGTATTTCAAAGGAAAACAAGTGCGAGAACATATCTTGCAGCTCACATAGACAGAAACACTGTGGCAATTCTGGACTACGAAAAAGATCGCTTTCGGGATACCAGTGACCAATTTTGTTTAGCTCCGGACTTAATTTCAAGATACTCAGATTTTCACATGATTTGCAGAAGCAAATTTTGGTAATCGTATACTAATATCCAACTAATATCCAATTTCCGGGCAATTTTGCACCACACAACCCTATTGTATAACACGGAGTTCGAATTCGTCCCTTCGAGAAAACCCAAAATCAATTTTCTGGCAATTTTGCCCTTCACAGCCCTATAGTATTAACACGGAGTTCAAATTCGTCTCTTCGTGAAAACCCAAAATCCATTTTCTGACAATTTTGCAGGTGAGAATTTGAATATTAGAATTAGTGAAGTTGAATGAAAAACGTTTTAAAATCGCCTGGAAAACCTATATTCTTCAAACAAGCCGTGATCCGCAATTACAATGCCTTCTTAGCCTCAAAACATTTCAATATCGAACAAGTGCAGTTTTAACCATGAATTTTATTTATTTTTTTCTTTGAATGATATAAGAGAACAGAGTTGCTACTCTTCAGAAAACAAAATTACGTACAGTAGCCCAATTTGGCCCTCCAAAAGAGGCATGCAAAATCGTGAGTATAACCTACAAAGTGACTGGTGTAGAACGAGTTACGGAGCGTTTTGTCGATAGTTTTTCCTTTGATCACAAGCTTCTATTTCAAGGAATTAAAGGGACACATTGCTTTGGAGGTAGCCCAATTGGGCTACAAAAATTGCTGTGGTTGAAAATATCATACAATTCGGGGTATTGTGAATCATTCTATTTAGTATTTCTACTTTTATGCTAATGATGTGAAACCAAAATATATGTAGATTTGTACATGCCAACTAAAAGTCCTTAAGTAAAGCCTAAGTTCCGCCAATCCAGCTTTTATGTATGAGAGAAAAGCAAACTATCATATTTTGTATAGGGTATGAATAATTTTGGGCATAACTGTATATACCAATGTACCAGGCGCGTAGCCAAGGGGGGTGTTTTGGGTGTTCAAACACCCCCATGGCCCAAGTGCCCAAAAATAATATATGCAGAAAACACCAACTGACTTGGCGAAGAAGCCGAGAAGATTGGACTTTCGTCTGTAACAATTTCTCTATCGTCACGACTCACGTTACAGTATATGCCCAACTTATACAAACTCTAAATTATCGCACTAATGGGATTTTAGCTTTACTTTTAGTGAGACTCTAAGAGAACCGTGATACCAAATATGCCAAAATCAATGATGTGAGAGTACCGTTAACTCTTTGGGTTCCCAGTTTGCTTGTCAACAGACTTCTACAGTCCAAACGAAGGGGAACTCTATAGGTCCGCAATTCCCTTGATCTTTTTATCTCTGATTCCCCAAATTATCCTTCTTACAGTTCAAACTTTTGAGTTGAAGTTGAACCTAGTTGCTTGTAAATTATATATATTGAGAAAGGTATCTCTTTAGGTTCGCATTTTCCTTGCATCAATAATTGAGTCTATATAGGATTACATTTTTGCATTTTTCTGATGTGAATAGAATTATTCCACAAAATAATTATCAATATTCTTTTGCATGATTTGAGCTCAAACATTGCACCATTTTGCATCTAGAGGCCTTAAAATTCCATTTTTTCGCCAAAGGGGAGGGGGACACCCCCTCCCCCATGTCAGTCTCCAGCAAAACACCCCCCATGAAAAAATCCTGGCTACGCGCCTGCAATGTACACGACCATATATACTTTGAAAATGCGCCTTTTGTCTGAAAAGCAGTGACGAAAACAGTTTCGGGGACGAAAGTTTGGTTCGGTAAACCGAATAGTAGTTATAGTCTACTAACAGCGCATTTCCAAGAGATGGTCGTGGGCAGGCATCTTATTATATTCTATACTTTTGAATGATCTTTACGGATTTTAGGACGAACACTTTTTCTGCCTCCAAGTCGATATGTTTCGCTAATTGCATTTATCCTCTCGCAACCAATGACTATAAAATTAAATTGAAGAAAGGTCAAAAACGGAAAACTTTGCACTAACGCCTGCTAGAATGTGGTAATGTCTAACCCAGCTTTGTTTATCTTATAATTGTTTTGGTGGGTGAAATAAGGGCTAGCTGGGATTTAGCAAAATGTGCGATGGTCACTGACAAATGCATGACAATCTGACATCCGGCCATGAGACAACGGAATTGAACAATGCAGGAAATTTAGAGATATACTGTCCGCGCACTTTCGAGTTCAGCACAATTCAGCACAACAATGCCCCCGATTTAAAAGGAATTTATGATGGTTTAACAATGGAATAACAAATACAGTTTTCATGTAATATTGGGCAACTTTTCAGCTGGTTGTGCATTCAATTTTACAGGCTGGGCGACCTTTCAATTTCAAATAGGTTTTCCTTTTCTGAAAAGGTGTGTTTTGCTTTTTAGAACAGCCATCAGGTGCTTCAATTATCGCTCAGGCTGAGGTCATACAGTATTGAATACTGTGAGATGCCGAACTGTTTGAGAACAACGTGCTTGGAGCTTCCGTTACACCAGAGATGCCCTCTGTGTAACCCGTATTGTGCCAGTTTTAAAGGCTCACTGACATGAAAATAAACTCAAAACATACTTTTGGCAGATATCAATGCCTATGAACTTCTGATACATGATGCATAGGATTACCGGTTTGGACTTGAAATATGGCTTGTGGGTTTTTCGGTTTTGTTTTGTTTTGGGTTTTGTTTTGTTCTTGTTTTTTCTTTTTCTTTTCTTCTGCTGTTGCTTCTTTTTTGTACTGTTAATTTTTTTAATAATTCCTGAAGCATAAGGGTGCAGTTGCTGCGATGTTACTCAAGACAATGCTCTGCAGGTTAGATACTCACAGTACAAAAATATCAACAATTGACGGATTGTACAGCCGTTTGTACAGTAGGTTTATTGACAGGCTAACTGCAGGTTCTCCAGTGACAAGGGAACACAATTCAGAAAATTGACCCCAAAGTACCAAATTCTGACAACTCTTATGCAATCAGCAATGATACTGACGCTTTTCCCTACAGAATGACATCACCCCTGTGCTCATGAATATGTGAATTCAAATACGCTATATTAATAAGTCCAACCAAAGAAGCATAATAAAGCACCTTCAGAATAGCAAACCAATGGTCCGAGTCGAAAGTAACGGGAAATCAAAGTTGTGAAGTTGCAGGTGCACAGTGGGGGCCCTTTAAATGTAGTGTACATTGTACATGATTGGTCATTGCTGCAATTTTAAGAAATGGGCGGATTTGGGGGTTAGTATTTTATAGGAAATATCGTTTCACTGACCTGTTCAAAGTTTTGCGTTCTTGGATTGCGAAAAAGAACGAGAGAAAAACGGCAGTCGTTTTCAACCGTCGGGGGGGCAGTTAACTGGATTTTTTATAGCGCCCTCTTGTAAAATAAGCCCAATTTTTGTAAACGGGTCACATACCTACGCGAGCCGACTGGTTACGACCCGTCGCTTCGGTACACTACGCGACACACACTTGTACTATAATTGCAACCTTGCGCCCGTTTTCGTATTGTTAACCTATTTTAGACGCAACGCGGACTAACTACATTCGGTCAATACAGGGCAGTATACAAAAATCCGTAATTTTTTTCAACGATTGTTACGCGGAACAATCGTTGGAAAACTATATAAATTTCAACTTTTCTAGAAAACGACAGCACACCAGGTGCCATCATTTCACAGGATGATTGAGATTGCTCTTAACTGACAGTCTAGTAAGGTATTTCGTAATAATTCAGTAAAACAAACAATTAGAGGATTACCAATCGTGTACACTACGTTTAAGTGATGCGGTACGTGGTCGTTCTCAGTGATTTCCCCGATAGATAAAAAGTATGATTTGAAGCATTGTATGGTGTATACATGTAGGTTTTTTTGAGGGAGGGGCGGGAGAGTATAACAGCTTGTGAAATGTCTATTTCTGAAAGGAACCAGGAGTGAGGATATTTGTGGATGTTTTGAATAATGTGTCGTCTTCAGGATAATGAAGACAGATAATTAGAAGACCACAAACATAGGGTAGGTGAGCTCAATTGGTAGAGCACCGGTACGATGTTCCGAAAGTTGCAGGCTCCAGTCCCGCTCTTGTCAATTTTCTTCCTGTTTTACTGTGTAAATAGTGGAAATAAAGTCAGTAAACCGCGTAGAAGACTTTCGCAGTTTATTTTGTTGTTAATTACCTAAGACAGTTTACCCGTTCCTATTGGTTGAGAGCCCATCACATGGGTGATTTTATTAACGTTAACAGCCGAATGTTACCGAAAACAAGTTCGGAAACTTCGGAAATTTTCAGAATTCTGCCCGTTTTCGTCACGTGACATTGGCGGCTACCGGACCTAATATTCATCAGAAATAGTCAGAATATTTTGGTCTGGGAACCAGACTAATGCGCAGTTCAAATACCGAACTGGCTTATTACGCAAACGCAAAACCGATGAGTCCGTGGGCCTATTTGTTTCACACGAATCCGGATCGCGATCAGTGATCCGTGCGTTGGTTCACACACCAGATTCCGCCTAGTGGATGGAGTGAACCAGCGGCTGGATCACTGATCGAGATCCGGATTCGTGTGAAACAAACGGGCCCCGTATTTGGAGTGCATACATTCACAACTACAGTGGTGCCGCGTGCAGGCTGCCCGCGTTCTTTAATTTGATTCGCGTGCGTATTTTGGCAATTTGTAAACACCCTGTTGGTCGAAGCTGCGTCGAGCGCGTGCGTCTAACACGCACGCGAGTGCCTCGCCACCGAAGTAAAGGCTTCTAATTTTGGTCGCCGGATTAGTCTATAATGAATTTTAGCACTACTCGCGTGAGGCACGAACTAAAGCTAAAGGGGTGTTTTACAAAACAAGGTAAAACATTTGAACAAAATCATTGGAAATTTATAATTTTCGGAGGTTTTTGCTGAATTATACCATACCTTGCTCTATGATTATACAAAAAGGTATTTTATGAATGGGAATAAATATGTGCTGGGCCGGTTTTAAACAAGTACGTTTAAAACCGGCCCAGCACAAATGTATTCCTTTATTAAAATCAATTATACTTACAATAGGCTGCAATATTTTATCCAGCAGGTTTGGCAGCCCTACCGAAGGATTGCTCGGAGGCATTCGCGAGAGGAGTGACTAACAGCGGCGTGTATATGGTCCAACCTCTAGACTTCTCCAGGGCCTTCGATGTATACTGCGATATGGAGACAGATGGTGGTGGGTGGACGGTAAGATATCGAGCAAAGATAGGACTAGAACGAGTTTAAATAACTCGGCGAAATATGGCCATTTCTCAAAAGGCTTTGGCTTCGGCTGCGTGTAATATGAGGTCCTCAGAATGGCAAGACCTGGGGCACTTTTTGATACATGTATATCAGAGCCATATTAGAACCCATTTTATTTATGCATTTAATTTGAAAAAAAATGCAAATTGGCTCACTTTTGAAAATCCTATCGTCTGAAAAAGTGTACGTCAGCATTTGCATGTCATGCGTTATGCATTTATTGCGCGTGACGTCATGGTGTGTAGTCCGATCGTTGCACTTGGTACAAGTTCATACATGAGTACGCGGTATTTACACAGAATACATGTTGAATTAACTTCGTCTCTGTATCCCATCATGCAAGCCTACTATTTCAATTCCAAATTTGAGTTTAATATGGATGACTACACGCGATGACGTCAAGGCTAACAGCGCGCCGCCGACGGCAGCAGGGGGAGAACTTGGAGTAAGCGCGAAATTTGAATATTTAATTAGCATCTTTCTCTCGTCCGTTAATTAATAATGATGGATAGAAAATGACAATATTTAGCGCGAATTTGGTTTGTTGTAATTCATAATCAAGATACTAATCTTTTTTAGAGAATTAAACTTTGGTTATATAGTAGGTCTTTAATGCATTGACAAATTGCAGCCGCGCGCGCCACACGCATGTCAGACTTTTATCCGACCACAGTAGCGACTCTGATTGGTTAAAGGGACACACTGCCCTGGAGGCCCCAACTGGGCTACATAGAGCATTCATCCTAACTTTGCTGTGGTTGGAAAGATCATTCAAAAGTACAATATAACAATGTACACGACCATCCATTGAAAATGGTAAGCACTATTATCCAGAACCACCAAAATGACATCGTCGCGCACATCGCGCCTTGTGCCTATTCAATAAGGCCTAGTGCATTTCCAGTAATACATGACGATGTCATTTTGGTGGTTCTGGATAAGTGCTTACCCTTGAACATGCACCATTTGTCTGAAAATCATTGACGAAAATAATTTCTGGGGCGCCAGTTTGATTCAGAAAAGTTGGACACTTTGGAATTCAGAGTGCTGCCCTTGGCGCTCTGGTTGCGTACAACCTGCACTATGCGCAAGCTATGGCTACACAAGCTACACTGATTTGGCCTATAAGAGGCATACAGCTGCATGTGCTGGTATATTCATTCCGCTAACCCCATTCAGAAGGTCCTACACCAAAATAATAAATCGACACCCGTTAACCTACTACGAATCAGTTACAATTAAAAAAAAACAATCAAAATGTAACATATGGTTTCTGACAATTTTTAATTGAATTCGTGGGTAATTCTGCAGGTTGTGGGTTCGAGCCCAGTCCTGGGCTATAGCACTTCTACGCTTAATATGGGCAGAGGCATTATTCATGTCTTGCAGTGGACTAGTTACCCATCCCGACCCTATTCATACTGTGAAGAGATTAGCTGGTCTTGTTTCAGTGTGAGGGGCTGGTTCTTCCACAGAATCCTCTGTAGCTCACACCTCGAGTGCCCTAGGGCTTGTGATGGGCGATTTGCATAGAAAAAAATTCAATTATAATTTGTGCCCTTTTAAGATATGAGTAACACAATATTACCACTTTTCCCGTCAAAATATAAAGAATACACCGAAAAATTAACTGTAATCAAGCACCCAGTAGACTGATCAATTATAAGCACTGCCCCTTGACTATGGGCCAGTCATAGCCAGGCGTCAGTCATGAACCCCGAAAATAATCTACATTGTTGAAACAGGTTTTTCAGCGGCGCATGGACGGCACCGTTAACTTCGACCGTAACTTCGCCAACTACCGGCGGGGTTTCGGCGACCCAGAGGGTGAGTTCTGGCTCGGCAATGACAACCTGCACCGACTGACCGCCCAGGATGAGTACGAACTACGGGTCGATCTCACGGACTTCGAGGGCAACTCGGCCTACGCCGCGTATGACCTGTTCCGCTTGGGGGATGCGGAGGACAACTACAGGCTGACGGTGGGGGCTTATTCGGGAACGGCTGGTAAGATGTGAAATAAGGCGATTTAAAACTGGTATACAGTCCAAGTGACTGCCCACCGCACCTAAAGGGCAAGTCGTAGACCGCAGAGGTATATATGTTCATGACATCATTTGACCAAAAATGAAAACAAAATGGCGTTCAAACCGAAAACTATACTGGTACTCTAAAATGGCATGTTGTGGTTGCTACATGCATAACCTTTATGAAAGCTGAAACGTTATTCGTTCCGTTAGATTGCCTATGGTAGGCAGTTTATTTACAGTTTATGGTCTTTATGGTCCAAGTCAACGGGATAAAAAGGCCGAATTCTTAGTCTTGGTCCAACTTCGCCGACACTCAGAACACGTTTATATTTAACTGTCGTTTTTCATAAATACTTTTCTATTGTTAGGTTACTCGTGGTTTTGCATGCATTTGGGGCCAAATTTGAGGCTACATTGCCTGATATCAATTTTTAGCCAAGACTTTTCATTTTTACGGAAAAGTAGCCACATTTTGATCTTATATCTTTAAAAAGGCAAACATGAAAATCAAGTTAAATATGAACGTGTTCTCAGTCCATTTGTGCTCCAGTCACCATGCATTGCCGTCGGGGACTCCTTGCAAACGCTTTCGGCGATTACAACTATTATGGACACCAAGAGTAAAACTTTATCAAGTCCAATATCGAAATTTGCACGTGGTTATTAGTTGACTATTGGTAAATGATAACGAAGATTCGGCGTGTGCTTTCAATTGTAAATCTTGGACAGTGTCAGTGGCTAACATCCGTGCCCCCCCCCCCCCCCACCCCCGGGTTCCCCCATTTGAAATCTTGAAATGTACAAAAAACAAGTTCCCCCCAGAAATTTCACCCATTTACGACACCGATCTTGGATTGGGGAATAGCAAATATGTTTGATGGTCGCTTTTGTTTTTAGAATATCCGAATAAAATTCCATGCATAGATTGCTAATGAACACAATACATGTATAATAAGCATACACAGCAAGACCTTTGAGGGTGTTGTCGTCTTCGTATTCTTAAACAAAACAAAACAAAACAAAACAAAACAAAACAAAACAAACATTTAAAATATGGCATAAACTTTCGTAGCTACAGCTATTCCATCAGCCACAGTTACTGCATAATAATGATGAAGTCTGTAGCCACGAAAGCTTAATATGCCATATTTTAAATTTTTGTTAAAAGTGCTACCTTTAATATTTATCTGACTAACACGGCTGTAGACAACTTTAAACAAAACAAAAGCCGAAAACTTCGTCGCCGGTGAAAGTCACTGACGTTGATAGAATATTACTGACCAACATGACCATCAGAATGGAGGGGGGGGGGGGGGGCTTTACGGAATTCTGCCATACTCTGTATGAAAAAAAACATGACTCTTTGCACGACTCTTTCAGGTGACGCAATGGCTAACCACAACAACCAGCCCTTCACGACCAAAGACCGCGACAACGACAACTGGGGAACCAAAAACTGCGCCAAGGAGTACCACAGTGCCTGGTGGCACAACAGCTGCTACTATGCGTCACTCAACGGGGACTACCTGGGCGGGACCACGGAGAGCTACGGTAAAGGGGTGGTGTGGTACCAGTGGAAAGGCTATTACTACTCGCTCAGGACCTCCGAGATGAAATTTAAGATGAAAAACTGAGTGAGGTGCCAACAATTACACTTTGGCTTATGTAGGCCTACAGAGAGGAGCAATGCAAAACGGCACACAAGTTGGCATATATAGAAAGTTGGGGTAGAAAGTTTACATAAATTGTTCCGTCAATTTTTTCTGGAACTGTACACACTTGCATCTTTCTACAGTGATGTGAAACATTTCTGAAATTCGGGTCCAAACAACAAAGTCGATCAAGAACCGCGCCTGGTGGTTAACGACTTGTATATAAATGTAAACAGCAAAAATACTTGATATCATATACAGAAGACTGGTATTATCTATAAAGTGTGAAGTTTTATATAGTCTGGCGATGTATGAATGCACACGGTAATGTTGACGTCAATTCGACCTAGATGTTTATTTGTAGATTTCATTCGAGGGGTTGAGATTTCCAACTTGTACTTGTACGTTTACGTGTACGCATACTGTCGGCTTACCAACAAAAGAGACAAGTTTTCAGTTTCTATTTTAAGCGCATACGGTTGATTTCATGTGTTTAAAACTAAGTTTGTTTTAAATGTTGACAAAAGTTCAAGACGATTGTCTTGAAATACCAACAGTAGTATGACATCATCAGTTTCCCCCTGGCGCACCAGTCCTTCCTTTTAAGCCCTACACGTAACGTCGTACGTATAAAAGCGATTTTATAAGTACACTGACACGTGCAGATTTAGGATGCCTTGCGGTCACAATGGTTATTGCTATTGTTTATCAGTATAGATCGCTTTCCATTTTGCTGTGTACAGACCTACGTAGTTCATTAATCTCGGATTTGGTATAGAGTCTTTTAGCAGCTTTTAGGGTGTGAAAGACGTCTCATCTCAGTAAGCCCCTCAACTCCTACCGTTTGGGCACGTAATTATGATAACAGTTGAAGAACGGAGAGGCTTATCAAATCGGAAAAGTTGTCGGCATTCGTGCTCCGAAAATGACGAGAGATCGAAGGTTCTTTTTTTTCAAAGACTAACTTAGGAATTGCTGGTTTCAGTAACTCGGATAGAAGAATTATTTCATCATCGTTGTCAATAGCACCCAATAACCGCATCTCCGCAGCCATATTGCACTTTTGCAAGTCGCTGTTGCAAGTGACATGCTTGACTGGTCACTGATGTCTCAGAGGTTACGAGACATTCGGATGTCTCAGATGTTATGTTTTGTCTCGGGGCTATTTTTGTATTTATTAACAGTGATCGTTCAAAAGGTTACCCATATCCTAGTGATACAAAACCAGTGGCCTCTAACGCCGCCTTAACGCATAAGGTCTACTGGTATTTCTAATTATTGGGAAGGGACGGGGATGCATAATATTACTTTTATGGCATGCATACATATTTCAAACATTGGTGATTTTGCATAACCGACCCCGTGAGAAATAACAGCCCCTAAAAATACACATTTAAAATTTGGCATGCAATTGTGATATTGACACAATTGAAGCAAACTTTCGAACTTCGAAGCCGTAATTAATTTATTATTTAAATCGTATTTTGTGATGAGGACATCGATAAATTAGACACAAAATGAATATGAGAAATATACAAAACAGCGGTTCATTCAATTACTTCCCTGTAACAAATTGGCTGTCCGCTTCCAATAGTTAGCCACTGTTTCTGTACAGAATTTGGCCGTATCATGCACGACTTCACTTCCACACGTACACACACACACACACACACCCCTACATGTAAACGGGTGCAATCGTGGACCTCTCATTGTTCCTCTTTTGTTTATACTCTAACTTTTTCGGAAGGCCTCCCATTGGTTTTGTACACGATTTTCAATCGTGGACGTTACGTCAAACGTGGTCCCCTTTGTCTACGCCCGAATTCTTTTGTCCTAGGTCCACGATTGCCGGCATATACAAACTCATACATACGTTGTAAAATCTCAACCGCTCCAATGACTTCTTTGACTGTACGTGTATAAAGAGGGTCCTACAATAGAAGAATGGTAGAACTTAAAAGGCACACGCATTGCCCTGAAATCCATAAAAGAATACTTGAACTTCCTCAATTATTTCACCTGGCACTGAAAAATATATTGCCAAAAAAACGGCTGATGCTGCTATGTTTCAAGAGTATTTAATTTAGGTCTTTTATTCACGTCCAGTCAAGGGAGTGGAGTATAGTTTCTGTGGACATGTTATCTGTAGGAAGCTGCCATTCGTCAACAGAAATGTGCAAGTCATTGATTTTTGCACTATGAAAAGGTTTATAATTAGGCTATGTATAGGAAAATGTAAATGAAAATTTAAAACAAAACTAGACGTATATGAAAATGTCTGCCAAAAGTGGGTTCCGAAAAGATGCACGTGCTTCAACGTGACTATTTTATCAAACTGTGTAATGACTAGATTGTATTATTTTATTGAAGTTATTTTTTTTCTTCGGTTGATTGCATTATGTGTGAATACCCTAGGCCAAAAAAAGAAAGTTCCCGCCTTGTACTTTTTTGAATAACTCAAGAAAACTGTAATCATTTGAAACACTTCCAAAAGTCATAAATGCAGAAAAGGATTCTGCTTCTAATGATGCGTCATTTTCTATGTATGGCACACGACGTTTGCTTAAGGGAAGAACAAAAAATGAGATTTGTCGAATTGGGTGGCACTTTTATGATGCAGACTTAATATTGCATTGAAACAGTGTGTACAAACATTTTCATTAATGTCAACACTAAACATGGTTTATCAAAACTGCTGCTGAAATCGTGAGGTGTTACACACTAATCAATAAAGTAAAAAATCCTGCATCATAAAAGTGCCACTTTTATTTTTGCACCCAATTCGACAAATCTCATGTTTTTTCTCCCCTTAAGCAAACGTCATGTGTCATAAATGACGCATCATTACAGTATTCTTGAGTTATTCAAAAAAGTACAAGGCGGGAACTTTCTTTTTTGGCCGAGTGTATACTAATAGACTGAAAAGTAGACACACTGTGCTCGTAGTTAATTGAAACAAAATTACAGTCAAAAGTGAATGTCTAATATGTTTTACTGTAAAATATAACATCCGATCGCCACCACAGGACGTCAGCTTCACTGATGGGATTTTCATGTCACTGAACGGCGGACCAGGGGCCAATTTCATAGAGCGGCTTAAGTACACACATTTGCTTAAACACAAAAACCTTGCTTCAGCCAAAACCTCCATGTGGTTGTTATGCTAAGCAAACAACAGCAACAAACATCACATGGAGTTCCGACTGGTAACCCGATTGAACTAAGCAAGGTTTTTGTACTAAAGCAAATTTGTGAAATTGGGCACTAATCCCAGGGAAAGTACATGCACACGCAATATCCCATTCACACCAGAACGATCCATCAAGGTTCCTGTTCAAGGCTACGTCTACAATGTCTTCCGTTTTCTTCAATACGGGAAGTAACTGATTTATTTAGCACCGATTGACAAATTATTAGAATCTGTGGTACTTTAAAGTTACCAATTGGCAAAAATGCCTCAGACACCAATACACAAGCCTTGCGTTAAAATAACAGTATTAATTAATAATTTTTGTTTTAATGAATAAACATCCTATTGACGGGCAAGGTCGACTGTTGTCTATCACTACGGCAAAATGTAAACAAAAAAGTGTAGCGTCCCCATGCGAAGGTGAAGTTTGCATCCAGGATGATGTAAATTAGAAGAGATTTTTGCCCTTTTCTGACAAAGTGCATGAAGCACTGTAGGATACGCAGTGCTTTCCAAGAACTCGTGGGACAAAAATCAAACAATGAATCCTCCAATTTTCATATGATTTTCCACACACCCTAAGGATTATACAAGTCCGTGCCAATTCGATATTTGTTTTTCTTCCGAGTAACGAATTTCAAATCAAATGACAACTTTCTAAACATACTTTTAACATGGCTGCCGACTATAGGCGGCGGAACAGGGGGGCCACCCCCCCCCCCCATTCTGCCAGTTCCGCACAAGAAAAACACAGAAAAGGGCAGCAGCCGGGGCTTTTATTTCCCCCCCCCCCCCCCCCCCCCCCATCCCGCCTTCAAAAGTGTTCCGCCGCACCTGCTGAGTAGAGTAGGGTACCTCATTTTCAATGGCGGCAATTTTAAACAACAAAAACACAAAACAAAAATACACCCCCCCAAAAAAAAAAAAAAAAAAAAACAATTGATAGTAGCCATAGTGTGAAGAGATCTTTTTCAAAATGGATGATGATGAAGCTTTGGTAATGACAAAGGTAAAATTAATTTCAGTCTGAATGCTAATTGTTTATAAAGATAGTACCAGTCCTAATCCTGAGAAATGGATGCAAAAGCAAAAGACCGATCATTACTGCGGTCTGATCCGTGATAATGTTGGCAACAGCAAAAAGATTTGGAGTTGCCTTAAAGAAGTAACTCCAAAGCAAGGCCGTATTCTCCCCAGTTCGATTAAGGTCAATGGATCGGACTGCAGGGAGGGTGGTCAGATTGCTAATGCATTCAATGACTATTTTGTGACTTGTGCACATAACGTCACAAAAGACTTGCCTGTCACAACACCCACTATACTAGTGTTCACTGATGGATCTGGTCGCAATGACTGCGCTTTTAATCTCAGGCCTGTCTCGCCTGCTTTTGTTGAAAAAACTCTCCTGACTATGAATGTTAACAAAGCTACAGGGGATGATCAACTCAGCTGTCGTTTACTAAAAATTGCTTGCCCTGCCATCCTACATTCCTTAACCAAAATCATAAATATGTCCTTAATACATGGATATGTCCCTGAAGGATTGAAGAGTGCCAAAGTGATACCAATCTTTAAGTCTGGCAATACCTCTGATGTAGGTAACTATCGTCCTATTTCTATCCTGTCAATTGCAAGTAAGATCCTAGAGCGAGCCGTTTGTGATCAGTTGTATGAATTTATTAATGAACTTGAACTTATGCATCCTAATCAGTCAGGATTTCGCCCAATGCATTCCACAACCACAATTCTTGCCAAACTGGTCAATCAATGGAGCAAAAATGTTGAATGTGGTGACCTGACAGAAGTGGCTTTCATAGACCTCAGAAAAGCTTTTGATACGGTTAACTACAACATTCTTCTGGCTAAATTAAGCTCACTTGGCTGCTCAGCGAGTGCTTTGAAGTGGTTCTCCAGCTACTTGTCAGGTCGCACACAAAGAGTTTATTTGAACAAAGCTTATTCCAAATCTAAGAGTGTTGTTAATGGAGTTCCACAAGGTTCTATTTTAGGTCCACTTTTGTTTTCTATATATGTTAACTCTATGCCTTCGTCGGTCAGTAACGGTACTGTTGACATGTATGCTGACGACACAACTCTTACAGTTAATGGCAAGTCGACTGTGGATGTTGAACAAAAATTATCTGTTGCTTTGACGCAGATCTCTGGTTGGCTGAACACAAATCGTCTTGTTTTAAATTATGATAAAACCAATGTTATGATCATAGGAACTAGAGCAAAACTTAAGGGCGTTGTTGATTTCAGAGTGGAGGTAAATGACACTGTTCTTAAAAGAGTTCATAAAACTAAATGTCTTGGTGTCATCATTGATGATGAGATGAAATGGACTGATCAGATAGACAAGGTTGTGAGTACTGTACAAGCAAAATTGGGTATTATTCGACGGGTGAAACCATATATTCCGGCTGACTCTGTCAAATTGCTTTATAATGCGTTTATCTTACCCCATTTTGATTACTGTTCTCAAATCTGGTCAGAAAGATTCAACATGCACACAGACAAGCTGTATAAACTCCAAAAACGTGCTGCCAGATTAATTTTAGGTAAAGGGTATGATACTCCTTCAAGTGCATTATTTAATACATTAGGCTGGATGCCGTTACCAGAACGATTTTGCTACCTACGAGCAGTACTTATGTACAAATGTATCAACAATCTTGCCCCCACCTATCTAACAGAAGATATCATTAAAATATCTGACATGCATCATCACTCCACCAGACAAGCAACTGAGGACACCCTGTTCATTCCTAAATATAAATCAGAATGCCTAAAGCACAGTCCTTTTGTTGCTGGGGCTACTGTCTGGAATAGCTTAAATAAAGAAACCAGATCAGCAGCCTCAATTGAATCTTTTAAGTCAATGTTGAAACTTAACATTTTTACCTTATAAGTTGCTTCTAAATTATTGTTCTAATTATATACATTTTAGCATGTTAAGTGTACTCATTTATATTGTCTTTATCACTTACACCTTTTTAGCATGTGAAGTGTACCTTTTTTTACTGTCTTTATCATTTACACCGTTTAGCATGTTAAGTGTACCCTTTTTTACTGTTTTTATAATTTACATTTTTATTTTCGTTTTTCTTCGTTTATGTATATGCAAGTAGGACTTTTTGTGATTTTATCCTTAAATTTAACTTCTTAATCAGCACTTTTGTCTATTGTCTTTTTCATATACACATAGTTTTTTGTTGTATACCGTTGAGGTCTCTTTCTTTTTAATTATTATTTGGTTATGATTTCATTTGATCGTATTTTCTATATGTTTAGACATTTTTATACACTTTTAATCCTTTTAAATTACTAGTTTTGTTTTATTTCGTATCTTCTTTGTAATTCTATGTCCAGGGCCCCGTGGAAGACCACATCTATGTGAACGGGCTACCCTGATAAAAGATCAGAAATAAATAAATAAATAAATAAAAAAATCTGTCCGTCTGAATGCTGTCACCTTCGAGAAAATTGTATTTGAGGATCTCATGACTGCCCCCCCAGTTTAACCCCCCCCCCCCCCAAGAAAATCCAGCGAGAGAGAAAAAAGTACCAAATTAATTAAATGAAAAGCACCAAATAAAAGAAGACTCATAGGCCTAGTAAATGTTTTATTGCACTGTGACCGCTTATTTAAGATCCTCGGAAAAAGCCCTATAGCATGGCTAAATGTACATAGTGTACCAAAATACGTATCTTAATGGTTTGAACAGCGCCCTCGTGCTTCAAATGATGTCCAGGCCCCCCCCCCCCTTCCCCTTCCCCCTCCCCTTCCCCTTCCCCCTCCCCTTCCCCCTCCCCCTCCCCCTCCCCCTCCCCCTCCCCCTCCCTTTTTTTTAGATTTTTGACGGCCGGTGATTTTTCAGTCTTGTCCCCCCCCCCCAATTTGTTTTTAAGGACTTTGCCCATCACTCCCCCCCCCCCACCTCCCCCATAATTTAGTCACCTCGGAATCTTTTCCCCGATTTATATCAGCCGGTGCAACCGGCTGATATACTGTGGTCCTGCTGTATCTTCTTCGTCTTCTTTCTCACGATGAGACAAATATGGACAAATGACCCAAGCTTCATATGTGGTGTACTCAGATCGTGGTCAAAGGTCACCTAGTGGTCACTACTGGTCATTTTATTGAACATTACAAAATGCTTCTTCTCCCAGTCTTCATCCGATTAAAGCAATATTGGGTCAGTTGCATCGCTGGACCGAGCCTCATACAGGGTGTACACAGAATTTGGCCAAAGCTCACCTAGTGGTCACTAGGGGTCATTTCATTGAAATAAGTAAAACGCTTCTTCTGCCGCATTCTTCAGCCGATTTTAGCCATATTTGCTCACATGCATCCTTGGCCAAAGCCCCATGTAGGGTGTTAGTAGATTTGGGTCAAAGGTCACTCAGTGGTCAGTAGCGGTCATTTTCTGGAAAATGTGCAAAATTTGCTCTTTTCCCACATTTTGTCAAACGATTTCAATCACGCTGGGTCAGTTATAACCTTGTTGCCAGTCCCATAATTATGCGTTGATTGCAGATTTAGGTCAAAGGTCACCTAGTGGTCAGCAGTGGTAATTTTTATGGAAAACACGAAACATGCTTCTTTTCCCACATTTTGAATTGATTTAATCCACACATGGTCCGTTACACCTCTGTTGAGAGCACCTGATATGGTGTCTTTGCAGATGAAGGTCAAAGATCAGCCAGTGGTCAGTAGGGGTCATTCTGTGGAATACATGCTAAATCGCACTGTTGTCACTTTTTCCATTTGATTTTAGCCACAGTTGAGCCGTTACACCGATGTCGATAGCCTCTGATCGGGTTATTGTAGATTTATGTCAAAGGTCACCTAGTGGTCAGCAGGGGTCATTTTCTGACAAACATGCAACAGGGTTCTTTTCCCACATCTTTTGAATCGATTTCGGCAACCGTTGGTCAGCTAAACCCGTGTCGAGTGCCGAATAAGTGGGGGTTTGAAGATTGAGGGCAAAGTTGATCGCCTAGTGGTCAGCAATAGTTATTGTCTGATGACCTACCTACGGACAACCGGCTGATATTTGTGCTTTGTGAAGCACAGACATCCTGCTCTAGTTGTTGCTGTTGCCGTAGGGTATTTATTTCCAGGTGTGTCTCACTAAGAAATCAAGACTTCTAATTGCCTGGGGCTCCGTGAAACCAAACCCTCCTGCTGTCAAGATCACTTTTATTTTTACTTTATTCTCGCACTCAACAGGATTCTGTGAATAACTTACCTGATACCCGAGTGGTCCCCATGTCAATAGACAGGAATGATTATTGACAATACCAGCTGACAGATAGTAAAATTGATTGAGACTGATTATACAATCGGACTGATATAAACCAAACGAGTCCCCAGAAATGCAACACCTAAAATCACTATACATGTACACACACCAGGCTTGACATTTCTCGCCCTGGGTTGAAACTCTCACCCGGGTTGAAATAGCAGTGTGGGTGATTTTGTTTTTATCTATCAGAATTCGAAATAAGTGTAAAAAAACGCAAAGTTGAACGCAGGGCTGAAAAGTGTGATTCAACACATGTTGAGAGGCTCTAATGTGAAAAGGCACATTTCGAGACATCAAATTTCAAACAATCGAACGTACCGGTGCCGTTCTCGCACAATGGCAAGTTTTTTGACGCGGGATGACAACTGCAGTGGCTGCTTTAATGACCTTGTATCCAATGTATACAAAACGCTTCGGATATTTGGAATAAAATTTTACGCAGATAATTATCATAGGTAGGCATATTTGCATGTCAAATTTCGTACTGCAAAAATCGTCACTGTTGGCCGAGATCTGTAGGAGGAACGGAACAATTCCTGGCTGGGGTAAAACAAAAGAAAACAACAGAAAACAACCACCCCAAAAAAACAGACAAACAAACCGACTTAAAATCATGCAAGCTTTTTAAAGGTTGATGAAACCCTTCTATGAATAAATTTTCAGAAAATAAGTCACTGCATGTTTGGCTGAGAAGAGAGGGCGGGGCGCACCCCACCCCTCCCCGGGCAGTAAGAGGTCAAACAAACACCCACTACTTCTACGGTTGATGAAACCCTTCTAAATATCTTTTTAAAGCGCACCCGAACAAAGATACTTACAATTTGGGAGACCGCCAACATAAGGCAAGATACATGTAGCTCAGTTGGTAGAGCGCCGGTAGGGTGACCCGGAGGTCGCAGGTTCGAATCCCGCTAATGCCAGTTTCTTTGTTCACTTTGAAAATATTTTTTTTAAAGGAAATTTTGGTGTTTATAAAGATCTATCTGTTTCGAAAGTGCTATCCCTCGACTCATGCACATGGATCGATCTCACGGTACATGCACTTGGTATCAGAAACAAATATATATTTCAGGCATTATTCTCAGTTGCAAACGAGGTTATGTCCCCCAAGTAGCCTGCACATGTAGAGAGATGAATCGGCAGATTTTGAGAAGACTAAATAGCAGTCTCAATCATCCTGTGAAATAACGGAACCTGGTGTGCTGTCATTTTTAAGAAACGTGGAAATATATATAGTTTTCTAACGATTGTCGGCCGACAATCGTTGGAAACAGTCTAGTTCCCCGACCTGATAATCATCCCTAACGTCTATAAATTGCTCTGTTTTGTCTGAAGTATGGTCAGGAAACCAGACTACTAGAACAGATGTTTTTCTCTCTCTGTTTTTCCAGCATCTATGCACACAAAACTTTAAACAGGCTGGTGTTACAGTATTTCCTAGCACGCTATAAAATACTGGCACCCAAATCCATTTATGTCTGAAAATTACAGCAAAAGCAAATGGTGTATACTACCTTTAAGCAAATACATTGTAACCAGGAATACATATTATTATCACACTGATTTGGCAGGGGGACCTGAAAGTATTGCCAGCCGCTGAAGATTTGCAGACATTGACATAAGGAGTATTCATATTTCATCAACTGATCAAAAATATCGTTTAATTTTGGTTATCCGTGTTATCAACTTATTTCCATTATTCGTTTCTTTGCTACAATCACATGGAGTACATGCAATAAAAAAAAAGAATTGTATCAATCACAAAGTGCATGTCCCAATCACACAGTACATTGAACTTAGTCGCATTCATACCATGTCACCAAAATGTGGTCTCAATGATGAAAATGCAGGTTACCAGCAAAACCACCATGTGATTTTCATGGTAAGCAAAAACAGCTGAATACCAGTCATCACAAGTAACAACATTTCACAGGGATTTGGCTGGTAATCCTGTTCTTACCAAGGAAGACTTCACGCTTAGCAAATTTCTGTTTTTGGCAGTTTCCACGATATTGCCCTGGATAGCTCTGGATGTAAACAATGCTACCACACCGGCCCGCCATGGAAATGTGAGTACATGTAATAGTGTACAAATACAGACCCTTTTCACGTGTAATCATGGGCAGCATAGTGTCGTGTTTCCAATGAAGTGCTTATTCAAGTAAACCAGTCAAGCGTGCCATGTGCGCTCACAGGGTTCAACCTGTTCCATACGATACATGTACTACGATCACACCATGGAGGTCTACACATGGAGGGTTTGTTTACATTTCACGCTGTCTGGTCACGTGCAAAAGGTCTATAACATGGTTTATTAATGTAGTGTACACGATTGGTAATTCTCCAATTTTTTTTACTGAATTATTACGAAATACCTTACTAGACTTTAAGTTAATAGTAGTCTCAATCATCCTGTGAAATTATGGCACCAGGTGTGCTGTCTTTGTCAAGAAAAGTGGAAATTCATATCGTCTTCCAATGATTTCCAGCTGGAAATCGTTGGAAAACTGCCCTGTAGCCTTTAGTCAAGGCTCGTGGCTACATGGACAAGTGGCACGCCCCTGAACATGCTGACATTCAGGGCGCGTCACGTGTCTAAAGATCATCTGCCCGACGGTTGAAAACGAGCTCCGTTTTTCTCTCGGTTTTTCGCCATCCAACAACGCAAAAACTTTGAACAGGTCAATGGAACGATATTTCCTATAACATACTAACTCCCAAATCCGCCCATTTTTGAAAATTGCAACAATGACCAATCATGTACAGTGGATAGTTGATATTAGCTTCCCGGGGTATTGGGGCATATGACAAGGTACAAATGTAGTTCCAGAAGCGAAGCTGGGGAACTAGTTTATCAACTTACAATTGTTTCAGAGGGTCCAATGTGGTCCAAAGTAAAGTCTTTGGAGAGTGACATCACATTACGTACATTATCTATGTGAACATTTAACTTAAAGTCAGAGTTGTAATCAAGTCATCACAAGTCACATCGCAAGTTGGTCCTCAAGCCAAGAGCTATTCAAATGAACTGTGGCACAGGCTCCTTTGTCACTACTCATCCCCTGTGGCCTGAGACTTATGAAAGCCAGGACTTATGACTTATGATTGACTAGTGATTTGACTAGCGACTGACTTGATTACAACTCTGCTTCAAGCAAGCACTTCTAGGGTCCATAGTGGCTTTGGCTAAGCATGCTGGATACACGTATCCAGCCAGATGGTGATATTACCGGTTCAACCAGATGATGATAACTGGTTCAGACAGGAATGAACATCTTTAAAGGCATTCGACTTACAGGAGAGACTAAACAGATGTCAGATAACTCGACCGTTGACCAACTCGACTTGAGACAACTGGACCGTTGAGACAACTTAACCGTTTTCCCAGTCGGCATCGAGTCAATTTTAACCGTGTTTACGTGGCATTTTCACATGTGTGCCGGGCAATGTAGTACGGGTGGTGTACATGTGTCACGTGGTAAAATGCCATGTATGACTCCTTGGTGACGAGTGGCGAACTGCACGGGCCAGCCCAGTTGCCGTGGGGAACCCAGTCGTAATCTAGCAGTGCACACACGTGCCACAGCACGGCACAGAAGGTGCGAACAGACGACTTGTCTGAAGGATAGCTTGTCTCAATGGATGATTTGTCTTTCCAGTCAAATGCACAGATGGTCGAGTTGGTCAACGGTCGAGTTGTCTCAATGGCTGAGTTGTCACAAGTCGAGTTGTCTGAGCACCAGCTATATTTATGAATGTACCGCTGGATGTTCAACATACATGTAGGTGTTGCTTCAAACCCAGCCCGTACAGCAACGGGTGTAAACCCATCCTCGGAGAGCATCCCTGATACTTCTCGATGGCCATCCTTAGTGCACAAAACCTACCCCTCCAATTTCAGCCAGTCCCTCCCCTTTGATACACTTCCACTAGCAAATCCCAATGCCAACCCACACAATGTTCATTTCCGGTGGACCCCTTTGTTTGGTATTCCCAGGATCGGATGAAGTGCCACTGCACGCACTAGGCCTGCACGTTCTACTAAAAGGAAGCCAACAACGTAGGAGTCCACTGGTGAAGGAGGCTCATTTGTTTTGGCGGCTAGCTCCCCGGGTAGCTATCCCAAAAGCCATTTAGAGTCAGGCCAAAAACCTCTCCCTAAACTTCGGGAGGGCTCTGGCATGACCTACCTGTCTAAGGGAAGACATCCTTATTAAACAGGCGGTATTGTTAGTACCACTGTTTTCACTGAGGTACCGCATTCCCTGCTTTGCATCAGGCTTTTGAATGAAAATCCAAATTTTTAAAAATAGTCAACATGAGTTCAACAATAAGCCATTTCTGTATCTCAAAGGTCAAAGGTTATTCGGGATAAACTTGCTGATGTACATGTTACGCGAATGCCCATTCTGAATAAATTTAACACAAGTGCGTTGTGCAACCACCTTTTGCGTTCACACGCGTGCGTTAGGTCACACGGGTCATTCGGGATAAAATTTCAGTTGAAATACCGAACTGGCTTATTAACCAGAGAACTCATTATCTCTTGGTTAGTAAAGAATGATTCTATGAGGAAACTGCCTGTGTGTAGTCACAAAATAAAGAATGAGGTCATTTATCAGAGCTACCTCTAAAACAAAAACAGCGGCACTGCTAGAAATACCGCCTGTTTAAATAAGGATGTATTCTCTACTTTTCACCAGTAATGTCCAACCCTAGTACCAGTGATGTAGTCAAGACCATCACAAGACCAGGCACAAGACCATGCACAAAGACCAGGCACAAGACCAGGCACAAGACCAGGCACAAGACCAGGCACAAGACCAGGCACAAGACCAGGCACAAGACAATGCACAAGACCAGCTTGTTACAGACACAAGTAACAGGCATAAACCATGACAAAGGAATGCTCTTATTACAGTTCATTTGAATAGCTTGAGAACTGAATTAAGACTGAAGGTCTTGTGATGGTCTTGTGATGGTCTTGTGTTGGTCTTGCATGGTCTTGCAGGGTCTTGCACTACATCACTGCCTAGTACGTATCTTTGAAGACACTCCGCATCCATTTCAACCCAAACTTGGAGACCTTGTCGAGTCGCCTGAAATCTGCTTCGCTGAACTCTTCAATTTCCTTGATGGCATTCGCTTTGCGATCACTTGTTCTTGCCTGACGCTCTGATGCGTCATCACAAGTTCCTGCTTCTTCTGATTGGTCCCTACTATTTGTAGTGTTTCCTGATTGGTCAGTGTGACCTCCAGTTGCCGGCTCTGTTTCCATATCTGATTCTTCAGAGTCTGCATTTTGCTCACTTTCGCCATCTGATTCATCTGTCTCTTTCTCCTGTTTCCTGAATGAGACATCAAAATAAAAGTAGAAAGAAATTGTGAAAAACACTAAAAAAAAGACTGGTGTGGTTCTTAGTAGGCCTGTGCTTTTACGTGTATTTTGGGAACCCGGTTCCTGGTTTCTATAAAGAACAGGCACCTGGGTATCGGAACAATTTAGGAAAGTTTTTAAAAACTGCATCGCGCATGATCACGGCACCGCACGAGCGTGCCCACACGATGCCTTTTCCGCACGCAGGAAGCGGTGTCTCTTTGCTTTCTAAGGCTAATGAAATCCCCTCCACAATATATTTCAATAGGAACTTTAGCTTTAATTTGCAAAGTATTGTAGTAATATATAAAACAGGAAACAACAATTGGGACAAAGAACATTAATGGGGCACTGCCACTGTGTTGCCGATCTTCGCAGCTCTGCTTGCCCTGTCGTCAAATTCAAGTTCGGCTGTAATGTAATCCTCATGTTTTTATTATAATAAAGTTCTATTATATTAAAAATCTCAGTACTGCATTTTACATATTTTCAAGAACAGTAACAAGCTATACCATTGATTTTATTTATTTATTTATTTATTTTTTTTGTTGGGGGGGGGGGGCTTTTAAAAAATGTTTTAAGGGTACCCGACCCGAAAAAAACAGAACCGGGTATTGCCATCGGCAAAGGCCTAGTTCTTAGAACCTCAGAGTGGGAGTGTGGTTTACTTTTCTATTTTTTCTTTTTTATTCTTTTTTTTTGAGTCAGTTACAGTAAAATCGCGATAAGTCAAACTCAGATAACTCGAATCTCCGCTTATCTCGAAGCTACAATACATTCCCAGCAAAAGAATAGGATATTGTGTGCATAAATACTCCCGTAACTCGAATTGACAGCACCGGTGAATCCATTTAACTGGAATTTTTTGTTTCCAGCCATTCTAAAAGAACCTGCTGTCACAAAAGCCACAAAGACATGTCAACCAAAGCGAAAACAATTTTTATGAGTCATAATTGCTATCGCCTTCGTCTTTTCAAGACGTACATATAGACTGTGTGCACGTGCCATTGTGAGCGATTTGGTCACACAAAAGCATAACAATCGACCGTAATCGCAACCAATCCTTGTTTTCATTCTGGCCTGATCACTACAGCTTTCCCATTGGTTGCCCGCACACCAACAGTCGAATCGCTGGCTCTTTGCGGTGTCCAAATGACCCATTGAAAACCTTTGAGGATGCCGCGAGCGCCTGGCTTTCAAGCTGTCTGTCCAATCAGAGGCAGAAGCTGGCTTAGTGCAGTGTCCACCGAATGAGCTTCGAGTTATCGCAATTTTACTGTACTTCAGATGGTGTATTTGCAAGCTGTTGTTTCTTGCAATTTGTCTATTGTAAATTCTCAGTGCTCAGTAAATTCTCATGTTCCCAACATCCTTCCTCATGCATGCACGTGTATAATATCTGGATCTGGTTCATAGTTTTGGAGTAATTTAGGAATTTGTTTGCAGGACTGCGGTGTGGGTGTAACCTTTTGAACGCAACTATAATTATAGGTGACGTGGCAACACGAAAAAAGTGGAGAGTGACAACAGTTGAAAATGGAGATGATCGTATTACCGGTAACTGAAAGTACAGAAAGCTTTAATTTAAAGGTAGTGTACACGATTGGTAATCCTCCAATTTTTTTTTACTGAATTATTACGAAATACCTCACTAGACTTTAAGTTAATAGTAGTCTCAATCATCCTGTGAAATGATGGCACCAGGTGTGCTGTCGTTGTCAAGAAAAGTGGAAATTTATATCGTTTTCCAACGATTTCCAGCTGGAAATCGTTGGAAAACTGCCCTGTAGCCTTTAGTCAAGGCGCACGTGGCTACCCGGACGAGTGGTGCGCCCCAGGCATGCTGGCATTCGGGGCGCGCCACACGTCCAGGTAGCCACGCGCGCCTTGACTAAAGGCTATCACCCACCCGACGGTTGAAAACGAGCGCCGTTTTTCTCTCGTTTTTTCACCATCCAACAACGTAAAACTTTGAACAGGTTAGTGGAATGATATTTCCTATTAAATACTAACCCCCAAATCCGCCCATTTCTGAAAATTGCAACAATGACCAATCATGTACACTACCTTTAACATATTGTGTGTTGCCGTAGCTCATTCCTAGCCAATGTCAAACTTTAGTTGTCAGAATCATGACCCCTTTGTTTTGAGAGAAAGAAGTACAATGTAGCGCTGTGCCGAATATTCAAATATTTGAATATTCGGTCGATTTATGAGTATTTGAATATTTATTATCGATTTCGAATATTCGAAGGTGAAATGCAAAGGAATATAAGAAGGGGGAAAAGGTTCCAATTTTTATAATGAAATTACATTCGTGACTTTCTGACTGGTTAATGTCTAAATAATTGTATGACAGCGGGCCATCTATCTGCGTCACATGCAAACACGTAATGTTGAATGTACCTGTTGCTACTTTTTGTCGGGAAAATAACATTTTCTCATCAGGCCAAAAAGGTATTTCTGCATTTGTGCACGTGTGCTAAAACTTAACTAAATCATTCCTTGGTGTTGGCGATAGTCACAACAGTGAGAATCTGTTGTGATGATGATAATGAGCAGTTTCTAGTGTTAATTAGACTGCCTCTGTACATGCTTTGTTTACCCAAAGATCAGTTTTGGGACAACTGAATATTCAAATATTTGATCGAATGGAAGGTCGAATATTCGAATATTCGAACATTCAATTATTCAATTTTACTCAGCCCCAAAAAGAAGTCAATAAGGGAATAAATATGTGCTGGGCCGGTTTGAAACGTACGTTTAAAACCGCCTTGGGGCCTGGGCACTTGATAATGACCCGAGCCGAAGGCGAGGGTCATTATCAGCGTCCAGGCCCCAAGGCGGTTTTAAACGTACGTTTAAAACCGGCCCAGCACATATTTATTCCCATTCATAAAATACCTTTTTTGTATAATTAAGCAAAAACCACCGAAAATCATAAATTTCCAATGATTTTGTTTAATTTGTTTTACCTTGGTTTTTAAAACACCCCTTCAGCTATTTAATGGTTCGTGCCACCCGCGAGTAGTGGTAAACAAGTCCTTATATGGAAATTGACGCGCGCACGACGCGCTCGCCAGGTGGTGCAAGAATGCAGCAGTGCCGGTGTAGCGTGAAATTATGGACTCTAAATACGGACGCATCGGTAGTATTGCGCTTGCGTTATTAGGAGAGTGACTGGTCGCTCGAGTGTTCAACCAATAAAATGGAGCAGATTTTGTAGGACTCTACATTGTGTGTGACACCGGAAAAAAATGTTTCAAACCGCGCCGTGTTTAAACAACTTCCAGCCGTGTTTAAACAACCGTTTAAACACACCCACGTGACAGGCTCTCGACCAATAGGGATAGTGAAACTCGCTGAGGTATTTATGAATGAATTGTGAAAACTATACTGTCAGTGCAAATACAAATCAACCAAAAACATTATTTCCAGACTAAGGGTTTTAAGATGTACAACATTTCAAACCTCACAACACCTCATCCAGTGATGAAGTGTCTCTGCTTCCAACTTAGAATGCCACAGCGGGACTTTCCGTTTAGTTTGTTGGGCCATGTCACACACAGGCCAGCCCCAATCCTCGGAATCTTCCTCTGCCTGTGGGTAGTAAAAGCCCTACAACACATTGCATGAGTTTTGTAAAATTCGATGCTGAACTCTTACTTGTTGGCAGCTTTGGCCTCTGGGTCAAGAAGTCCCTGAAGGAAGGTAGCGCAGAGAGACTTCACTGGTGGTAGTATATGTGCAGGCGATTGCAGCATCTAGCACAGGATTAAGAAGACAGACATCCAGGCCCAATTTTATAGATTTCATAATACCAGCTTCTGCGCCTGCAAGCTAGTGAAGAAACTAACCCTTTCAGCACAGAATTCTTTGCTACAAGATGTACACATTTATGCATTAGCCACAATGTTGCTTTAATACCATATGCTAACTGTTAGAGATCATTTCATATTGTTGGAAAGCGGTATTAACCCCTTGAGTACGGTATTTTAACCCTAACCTGCCAAAATCAAACACCCCATTTGTGTTGAATTTTGTGTGATTGGGTACTGTAGAGCCTTGGCACCATCACTTTGCATGGGACTTGATGCCCTGATTTTGTCTAAGTACAAAGAATGTCCCATTGGTTTACTACACAGTGTTGGAGTTTGTGTGGTTAGGGAAGGATTCTAGTAAAAAGCCTTGGGCTGTTAGGGTTAAGGGAGACGCCGGGGTGCCGCGGCGGGTCTGGCAGCCAAGCGAAACGGCCACAATGTGTTTGTGCAGTCAAGCGTAACATATACACAATAATCCAACAATGGATTGAAACTGCACAAACAGCGGCCAATGGCGTCATCTGGCCTGGTGGAACTGTTTTTGTTTGTATCATATGGCGTCATCCGTACGCAAGGGGTTAATAAGCCAGTTTGGCATCTCAAAGGTCAAAGGTTATTCAGCATAAAATTGCCGACGTGATGTCACGCCATGTTACATTTTACGTGAATGCCCATTCTGATTGAATTTAACACGTGCGCACTGTTTGACCACCTTTCGCGTTCACACACACGCGCGTTAGGTCACGCGGGTCATTCGGGATAAAATGTCATTGTGCACATGCGCAGTTGAAATAACGAACTGGCTTATTGCGGTAACGCTGCTTTTGTGCAGTACCACCATAAGAAGGGAATAAATATGTGCTGGGCCAGTTTTGAACAAGTACGTGTAAAACCACCTTGGGGCCTGGACGCTGATAATGTAATTACCCGAGCCGTTAATTCAGCAAAAATCCTTGAAACAACTCGGAAATTACAATATTTCCAATGATTCTGTTGAAAATTTTTATCTTGTTTTGTAAAACACCCCTTTAGCTATTTATTGGTCGTGCCTCACAGGAGTAGTGCTAAAAATTTCCTTATATGAAATTGATGCGCAATGTTGCGCAGAATGCAGCCGTGCCGGTGTAGTGTGAATTTATGGACTCTAAATACGGCCTCATCGGTAGTACTGCGCTTACGTAATTAGGAGAGTGACTGGTTGCGCGAGTGTTCAAATAATAAAAGGAACCATTTCATTGGAGTCTAAATTTCAAGTGACACCAGAAAAAGTGTTTAAAACCAGTTGGTACTTTATCAGCCATTCATAAAAACCTAGAACAGTTTACCCATTCTTATAGGTCAAGAGCCCGTGACGTGGGTGGTTTTAAACGAGGGATAAAACACCAACCGGTTTTAAACACTTTTTCCGGTGTCACACAAAATTTAGACTCCTATGAAATCTGGTTGCTTTTATTGGTTGAACACTCGCGCGATCAGTCATTCTCCCAATTACGCAAGCGCAATATTGCTATTGCGTCCGTATTTAGAGTCCACGATTTTACTCTACACCGGCACTGCAGCGTTCTGCACCACATCACACCACATGTCACGCGCTGTAATATGTGCTGGGCCTGTTTTAGACATACGTTTAAAACCGGCCCAGCACATATTTATTCCCTTATTTAAAACCACCCATGTGACAGGCTCTCCACCAATAAAAACGGGTAAACTATCTTAGGTATTTATGAATAAAGAATCCAATTGCAGCATCACTAATCCCCTGGCTCTCTGGACAATGGGGAATAAAGTCTACCAAGTCAGAGCTGTCAATAAACATTTATTGCAACAATGAGAGACCTCCACTTATGGGATTCTTTGTTCATGGTCTGGCCATGACTATTCAGTATTTAATGACCGCTGTAAACTGGCAATCTTTAACAAGCTGGGCTTTGTTCAGCTCCAAATCATGATTATTCAGTTATTCAAGCTGCCTGGCTTCCCATTCATAAAGTTTGAGGCATGAAATGCACCTCCGCAAAGAAAAACCAGTAACACAATCGATACCACACCCAGACAATATTAAATGCTCTCATAGCACAGAATCTTCTGCTATAGTTACAGTGGAACGCTGCTATAATAAACATCGCGGTATCCACATATTTTGTTCAGTATAGCGATCGTTCAGTATAGTGATTTTTCAGCCGCCAGTCCGCCAACATGGCATCCGTTCTTTCCAATAGCGCCCTCTTGCGTCGTAATTGAAGTGCGCCCTCTTTTGATTGTAATTGAACATGTGCCAGCCATTGAATCAATTAACTAGATGTTCATACTTTCTTAGCTTACCGAATTCTAAAGCAACAATTGGCTTTTCCCTTCTATTCCTTGGGGAAATTATAGCCGCCTGTCACTTTTCAACATAAAGCTCCGGCCATTTCGGAATTACAAACAGCCCAAATACCCGGTACATTTTCTGTTGCCTTTTTTCCCAACAACAATGTTCGGTAAGTTTTGTAAACAAAAATTTGGGAGCCAAGGGTGGTGTTCGGTATAGCCAAATGTTCGGTATAGCGGTGTTCGTTATGGCGGTGTATTTTGTAATTTTTTTTGCGACAGGCAAAGAGCCATAAAATTGGGATATGGGGATAAAAACAAAACAAAAAATCTTCACAGTTCCAGCAATTCGCAATACATTATACCACCAGCAGATTGCCTCAAAACGGCCACTCACGCTTCCAGTGTATTGTAGAAAAGGGTCAAGATCACTTCTAAATCGGCATATGCCTGATTTTACACTAGAAGGAAAAATCAGTGTCTTCATGTTGTTGGGTATGCAAGCGTTTAAAAATATAGAATTTTGTACTCTTTTCGAATTTCATCACTTTTCAATGCGACATTCAAAAACTGGTTAGGTAATGGATAATAATTTTACAAATGTCAAACTACTTGCAATCGGGCAATAATTCAGTTCCTACAGCTCCTGTACATTTGTGGTGCAAAAGCAACTGAGAATAAAAGCTTTTTTCAGAGATTAGCAGACACCCAAACAAGAAAAAAAAGTGGGGTGTCTTTTTTTTTAGACATATACAATTTTGAGAATGAAATTTGTTGAAGAGCATAGATGGTACATCTTTAAACAATAAGCTCCAATTGGAACATTATTTAAGTCCTTGTGTCCAGCTGTTACTGATGGGGGGGGGGGGGGGGGGGGGGGGCGTGTATGCCAGGAACAGCCTGTGCAGCCAAGTTTAAATACAAACAATAGGCACCACAATGAATAGAGTGGTCCTATTGATAGCACTTGGAGCCCCCTCCCCCTTTTATGTCAATGGAAGCTGTTTGAAAAAGCTCCATCTATTCATTACAATCCCATTCAAGAACAATATAGCTGAAACATGAATGGATTGATTATGTGCAGGAATGTGTGTATAGACTACAACCGGCCAGGTGGTCTTTTTTCAAACCGCGGCTATGGTTGTCATCTGTATCCAAGAGGTTAAAGGAATCCTCACTTTCACACTAAATAATCCATTCTTAAATAATGTTGTGACATTTGGCCCTAGGACGGTGTGGAGAAAAGGCATTAACTATAGCCGTGTCCGCACTGGACCTTTTTTTTGGAAGGTTTTACCGAGACGATGGTAAAATAAAAAATGGTCAAATGTGACCACTGTCCGCACTTGGACTTTCGACACAGGAAAATTTTACCGAGACCGTGGTAGAAGTAGTCGAGCTGTCAATATAACGACTCATGAGGGCGCTTTGCGTGACCTTTCTACATTGACGCGATTGACCCAAATCAAGTGTGCCTTTTTTTTTTTTCGGCCGATGTGTACACGTAGGCCTACGTCTTTAGCACCAATCAAACTTTCAACTGTATCAATAATAAAATCTGCCATGATTGCGACCAAAAGAGGAACAACGCACTGGAATTTGGAAACTTGCCACATATGCGCCGCACTGCGGTGAAACAATGCAAAGCGCAAGCGTGGTTTCCCTGTGAAGCATGACCTTGCACTTGGGCCGGATGTACGCTTTCCTGAGCCGCTTTTACCGACTCGCACTGTCCGCACTGGACTTATCGTCTCGGGAAAAGTTACCTGTTCAGTTTTCCTGGGCAGCAGTTGCCCGGTAGAAGTAACCACTGGACTCAGGAAAAGTAACTGAGAGGAAAACGTCCTAGGCTGTCCGCACTGGACTTAAAATGGGAAAAGTACCCATCGTCTCGGTAAGTTTTACCAAAAAGTCCAGTGCGGACAGGGCTTAAGACAACGCACTGACCAATATGAACCCCATCACAATGAGCAGAGACCACACTCACCTCACGCATGTTAGCCGAGGCAGGCAGGTCTTGCATCCTGACTCCCTGCTCCTCCTTCTCCCCTTGATGCTTCTGGTTGTTAAGCAGCATGGCAAACGGTGTCGGCGGTAACCTTTCTCTTAAGTCCTGTGACAAAACAAAGAACATGAATATAAACTTGTTAGGCAAACAACATGTAGACATACAAAATATTGCAGCACTAAACACCCTCACAATTTTCATTAGGAGTCTATCTTTGAAAATTTGAACACTCAGAGTTGTAATCAAGTCAGATCAAAAGGCAGATCACAGGTCAATCACAAGTCAGCTCAAAAGCAACATGGGATGAACAATGACAAAGGAATGATTTTGTTATATAGTGTGTTTGAATGGCTTCTAATTACATGGCTTGAGAACAGAATTGTGAAGTGACTTGATTACAATTCTGCAAATACTGCATGTCAAACTTGTCTACATTTTCTTGGAAGAGGTGCCATGTTTGACTTGATTTTCATGTTGAAGGGACACTGCCTTGGAGGCACTCAATTGGGTTACAAAAATGTCAGATCACAAGCCAGATCACAAGCCAGATCACAAGCCAGATCACAAGCCAGATCACAAGCCAGATCACAAGCCAGATCACAAGCCAGATCACAAGCCAGATCACAAGCCAGATCACAAGCCAGATCACAAGCCAGATCACAAGTCAGATCAGAAGTCAGATCACAAACCAGATCACAAGCCAGATCACAAGCTACATGGGATGAACAATGACAAAGGAATGCTTTTGTTATGGAGTGTGTTGGCATAGCTTGTTACATGGCTTGAGATGTGACTTGTGATGAGTTGTGAGATGACTTGATTAACAACTCTGCAAAAAATGTTCATCCTAAAATCGCTGTGGTTGGAAAGATCATTAACCCTCCTGTTCTCAAGGCCAAAATGGAGCCAGCTACCCTATATATCAAAACCTATCAAGTGACAGATTGAAACACACACAAACTGCGAGAGTTGGTGTTTAGAGTTTTTGATAGGCTGTGATAGTTATAAGTATAGGCGGGTTAAAAGTGGAATATACACATAATAATGTACACAACCATCCCTTAAATGGAAAACCATTTAGGGGATGCCGGTTTGGTTCGGAAAAAGTCGAACCATTGCAAAATTGGAAAATTCACAGTGGTGCCCTTAGTCTGTAGTGCTTTGGTTCCACACAGGCTGCACTACGTGCGGCGCCAGTCTGAATGTAACGATGCCAATGCTTAGGTTTTTTTTTTTACATTATGGTAGAATTTTTACACTTAGATTTTGGAAATAGGTTAGGTAACTAACCAATGAGATGAACCTTTGGGGATTTCAGGGCAATGTATGCCTTTGAATAGTTTGTTTGGTTACAGGTATTTTGAGCCTGATTTTAGTACCGTTTATACAGTGGAACGCCGCTTTAACGAACATCGCGGGATCCACAGATTTTGTTTGGTATAGCGATCGTTCGGTATAGCGATTTTCAGCCGCCAGTCCACCAACAACATGGCGTCCGTTCTTTTAAATAGCTCTCTTTTGCGTCGTATTTGCGGTGCGCCCTCTTGATTGTAATTGAACATGTGCGGCCATTGAATCATGTAATTACATGTTCATACTTTCTAAGCTTACCGAATTCTAAAACAACAGTTGGCTTTTCCCTTTTATTCCTTGGGGAAATAATAGCCGCCTGTCACTCTTTAACATAAAGCTGCGGCCGTTTGGGAATTACAAAAAGTCCAAATACCCAGTACATTTCTTTAATTCATTGCGGTTTTTTTCAACAACAATGTTCGGTAAGTTTTGTACACAAAATTTGGGAGCCAAGGATGGTGTTCGATATAGCCAAATGTTTGGTATAGCGGTGTTCGTTATAACGGTGTTTCACTGTACACATATGGTATTGACAAGAAGTTCCTTACATTATCAACCAAAAAAACACCATTGCATAAACTTATGGAAGGATTTTCTAAGATTTCAAAAACCACCACCTTCATATATTTTCCAATGAAAACAAGCATTTAGATCATGCTTGTATTATTGTAACATGTGGTAATAAGCATGGAAACAAGTTTAACTGGATATCCATTGCATGCTTCCTTCAATAGAGCATGTCAATCTCAAGACTTCACATTCACTTTTTATCATATTTTTAAGGAAATGTCATGGAACCAAACACAGACTAGTCTAGTCACAGACTCTTTTGTCTGTCCTTCCCTATAGGAATGGGAATGACACGGGTCAATTTTGAAAGATTTTTAAAATGTACTTTGAATACTCTTTTTCAATACCCAAATAAGCCCTTTCAGAAACAAATTAATTCAGATAATAGCGTGCCGTACATGTTGTAGCTTCCTGAGGTACCTGATTTCACCAAATCTCCTTGGATTTTGTCAATCTCCACACCCTATACAGGTACATGTACTTACCGCATGTCTGACTCTCTGCACATCAAAGTCCCCAGTTACAGTCACCAGCATCAGGCTTTTTGTCATGAAGTAGAGGTGAGACTGCCCCTCCCAAGGCAACAGGTTCAATCTCTCAGCGGGAGGAGAGGTGGCAGTTGTCCTCGGAATGAATACGGCATGGATGACATCGCGTACTGTTAAGTCATGCTTGGTGTAGACTAGCTTGGGCTCCAACGGATGGAACACAAACACTTTTATTTTTGAAAAAACAAACAAACAATAGCTTCAGTGGCAAATTTTTGGTAGAATTTTTGCACTGACTGAGCCAAAGGTCTTACAATTATGCGACAAACTTCAAACTAAAGCAGGGACATCGCTAAGACCATTTTGAATGGGGGATGTTATTGGGGGAGGGTCTATGATGGAGGTCTATGATGTTGAGGGCTAGGGGTGTGCATCAGAACCGGGTACCCGAGTGCCCGACTGTTCGTGTCAGGAACCAGTTCCAGATTATGGAATTGAGTACCCGTACAACTTTACATTATAGCACAGTAACTTACCAGAAAACGAAAAAGGAAAGCTTTCAAATGTTGTCGGGAATTTTCAAAATTAAAACACGGCTACATGGGAAACCAGCACAGATTTCATGTTTTTGACGCTCACGAAAATTGACAATTAAACGGGAATTGACCCGTTGGGGTTTTTGTAGTCTGGGTATGGATAAAGAGCCTCGACGAGACATACATGTGTAATAGCATGACTCATTCCACAATGAATACAACTGTATAAAGCTTCTGTCTTTTGTGATATGCCGGCGCATGCACGTGCTGGAACATGTAATGGCGGAGTAGTGATCATGTTTACTAGACAGGCATGAGATTTGTCAGACTTTTGTCTGAAATGAGATTTTTTTATCTCAGAGAAATATTGCAACTTCCGGGATTGGAAGTTTTGGGTTGGGTTTCTTTAACGGGTACCCAGGTACACGTATTTTTGTTTAATCGGGTACCCGGTTCTTTTATTACCCGTAAATGCACACTCTTATTGAGGGCATCATTTAATTTAGGATATTTGTCTACTCTGTACTACTTTTATACACACATGCACTCGGCAATTTTACTGTTTTACTTTTTTTCACTATCTACTTTTTGCCAATAGCGATACGCCAATAAAAATGACTAATGGGGTCATGAGCATAAACCACGCTAAAGGCTGAGATGTGAACAAGCTGCAAGGTTTTCCCTAGGGGTGTGCATCGGAACCGGGTACCCGACCGTTCATGTCAGGAACCGGTTCCAGATTATGGAATCGAGTACCCGTACAACTTTAGTAACTTCCCAGATAATGAAAAAGAAAACGTTTCGAATATTATTTGTGGGGAATTTTCAAAATTAAAACCCGACTACCTGGGAAACCAGCACTGATTTTACATTTATGACGCAACCATATCAAGAATGCCTTCATGAATAAAATAAGGACAGAGCAGCTTTATATACTCACAGCTTCCTGTTTTGCCAAATGCAGCGATGTACTCCGACACAGTATCAGCTACCAGAACACAGACACCCAATTTGACTTGCCACATGACTGTTTCAAACAACGATATCATATAGATTAGATACACATGTAGGTGTAGACAGTTTTTCAATATTTTTCAGTTTTTACTTTTTTTTTTTTTTTTCCCCAATACCAACTAAAACCGATTGGTTCTTTTCGAATAGCTAAATACTATCAACGTCTGTTCCCCATTGAATACCAGCACGCCCCCAAGCAGTACGCTCAAGACAAAAATATAATCCTGCTCATACACGAGTACATTTCTCAGTAGTCGTACTTGTAATGTACTACAACCTTAGGTTAGTAAATTAACTTTTACATATATTCAAGAACATCTTTGTGTACTTAGTAAAACTCATTATGTCTCCGTCACGGCCTCACATTTCTGTGGGAGAGGTGTTATAAAACAAATGTTGACTGCTTTATCTCGTGGTGTAGTAAAACTAGCCTCCCTCAGTGATCCATGGAGCATTCTATTTTTAAAATAGAATGCTGCATGGATCAACCTGGGAGGCTAGATTTACTACACCACTTGAAGCAGTCAATATTTGTATACTACAGTGGAACGCCGCTATAATGAACATCACAGGATCCACAGATTTTGTTCGGTATAGCTATCGTTCGTTATAGCTATCGTTCGGTATAGCGATTTTCAGCTGCCGGTTACTTAAAGGAAACATGATTTATGATTTATATTGCATTATTCCTGCTTAAAACAATAAAGTATTATCTTGACAATGATATTTTGTGTCCAGAGACAATTATTTCCCAGATTAAATATGAGAAAACAATTTTTGTAAATGTTTGTCCAAGCTACTCCGCCCCCTGAGTGGGACCCTCATTAATATAAGTGTGTGACGTAGATCGAGGCACATTACCCATTCATCACGGGTATGCATTGTGTGTACATTGTACGGCGAAAATTCTTCGTCCAAAATCTAAGCAAAATATAGTGTTTTTCGGCCATGCCGACAAGGTGTGTGGCTGCTGTGTGCAGCAAAACAACGACGGATGGAGTAAGCCTTCATTTATTTCCAACTGATGCGAAATATCGGAGAATTTGGACGGCGAAAGTGGAGGTGACAAGAGCGTAGTGGTCCGGCCCAGCAGCTTCTCAGCGTTATGTAGCGACCACTTTGAGCCGTCGTGTTTCGATACTGGTATTTTCAAATCCTTTGGGATGTCCATTAAAAATATGCTCAAGTCCACTGCCATCCCAACAAAGTTCCCAGATGTGAGTAAGATATAGGCGAAAGCAGTTAAACGGCCCATTCCACGAGGAGCCTTCGCTAAAAGGGAGAAAATCAGGGTAAGTTCGATGTTAGTTGTTGTTGTTGCAACTTACGAAATTGCACGTGTAGACCTATAGTGTGTGTATACGGGCCGGGTCCAGACTATCGAGTCGATCCATGAATTTCGGTGCCTCGGTCTACGTCACGAACAGCGCCCTCAATTTGAGTCTCAACAAATTTCAAAAAGGGGGGGTCAATTTTTGAGCGGCAAATAATCACACTAAAACTTGACTTGAACCAGTTTGGCTTTTAATTCACATTTAATACATATAAATTTATTTATTTATGAAATAAAATGTGATCCGGTCAATTTGAGAAGCATGTCTCCTTTAAGGACGACTTTAAACATGTGCCGGCCATTAAAATAAGGTAATTACATGTTCATACTTTCCAAGCTTACCGAAGTCTAAAGCAACAGTTGGCTTTTCCCTTCTTTTCCTTGGGGAAATAATAGCCACCTGTCACTCTTCAACATAAAGCTGCGGCCGTTTGGGAATTACAAACAGCCCAAATGCCCGGTACATTTTTTTAATCCGTTGCCTTTTTTTCTCAACAACAATGTTCGGTATGTTTTGCACACAAAATTTGGGAGCCAAGGATGGTGTTGGGTATAACCGAATGTTCGGTAGAGCTGTGTTCGGTATAGCGGCGTTCCACTGTATATGTAACAGGGACACCGTGTTCCAACTTGGTGGAATGACCCGCATATTTGTGACCCGCTCTGGAAAAGGGTATATTATGTCGCAAAATATGAAAAATTTGTTTCATGTATGTTTGGAAAGCCCGCAATGTAAGCTTTCATTTGGTACATGATAGAGCTCCAAAGCCCTTTCCGTTCTGGAGATATCGCGTTTTTGCATATTAATTAGTTCTATGGAGTTCAAATTGCACAACAGAGAAAACAGGCATTGAAATAGCTAGTTCCAATACAATGCAATGGAACAATGTACTCTAAAAGGCTTATTTTGTTCACTTTATTCACTAAAAATCAACATTGTTGCGCACCAAACCTGAAACTTTAGATATTTAAGATGTCATTGAAGGCAAAAAACAAAAAATGAATTTTGACAACAAATTTCACCCTCTCAACATTGAAAGGGCCATTACACGTAAATGCATAGCGCGACTTATATCACCTTTTTTTGGAGCGGGTCACATTTAACTCACCAGTACAAGAGAGAAGATTCCACACAATCAGGTTACTGGATGAGCCTGAAACCAGACAGTGAGCGGCGGATCCATGCCCAAATACAAGATGACTGAGAATTGAAAGTTTAGAAAAATAAAATACACGAGAAAAACTTTAATCAACAAATCATTAGTTCTATTGCAATTTTCGATACTAAATTTGGCACCTACCGTGTATATGTAAATACTGTCTGAATAAAGAAAAATACTTTTACGTATACATTAACCCTGCTAAATCCAACAATTTTAATATGATTTTACATGCGCCCTAGGGGGTTAGGATTAAAGACGATGTTGATTGCTGAGAGAAGTCTGCGTCATTTTATAGTTTTATGTGCTAGACACAAAAGTTGAGTTCATCTGATGACGTCAGATTTGTTTGCTGCCCGCAGCGACCACTTTTAGACAAATGGCCCCAGCGGGCTATGCTGCGCTAGAGGGGGCTTGATAAAAAAATAGCTCTCAAAAGTCCCTTTTTTTGTTATTTCATGGCAGAAATAATTGGCCGTTTTATTTTACAATATGCAATCTACATAAAACTTCAAAATGACACAGACTTCTCTCAGCAATGAAAATCCTCTAACAGTTGCCAAAGAGTATCCCTTTTGGGGTCTTGTATTTTGCCTTTTAACCCTAACCCCTTGGGTAACTTTACTAGAAAGTATCCTGAATCCACCAAAATCCACCTATTTTGTCATGCACAAAAAGTTGGTCTTGGTGACTGCTCAATATGAAGGTATCCTGATGAATCCATCAAAATCCTGCAGTAACGCTAAGCTTACAATCCTCATCCATCAAAATCCCCCAGTTTTCAATATGGAGGTATCCTGAATCCACCGAAATCCTCCAAAACAGGGGAAGGATTTTGATGTATTTCAACGCAACATCAAAAAAATGACTTACTCGATCACCTCGCCCTTAGACCCATGGCAAAGTGTCTTCTTCAAAACATTGATGTCTGGGTCCCAAATCGTCACAACATTGCCAAAGGCGATGGTCAGAAGGGACCCGTCCGATGAGAAACAGGCACATTGAGGGCTTTCATTCCGGAAGAAGCCCACAGAGTCACAGCCCCAACTTCTGCTCTTTCCTGCAGGATTACATGTAGGTTGTCAGAAAACAGTTGTATGTCGTTCACATTTGACAGAATTGTTAAAAAGTCATCACAAGTCACAACTCAGCACCATTTAATTAGATGTCCAGAGTGGCTAAATGCATGTGTACATGTAGCAAGGAACCAAAAACTGTTTTGGAATATCTTTATTGGTTATATAGATTTCATAGAATGTTATTTGGTAATTAACCCTAACCCTCTAGGGCATTTTGGCTAGAACCCTGCCAGCCGCAGCAGATTGCATAGTTTGTCAAATTGACTGGGCTGCAGAGATGCACCAGTGTGCTGCGTCTGGCATGGTTAGGGTTAAGGTAAACAAATCAATAATTTTCTGACGTAATTCCGTTACCAACACATTTTATTTTGATATGACAGCAGTGGTATATATAACCAGACCATATTAAAGTGTTTGTAATCAGGTAGGCGATAAGACTAATCCACAGCATGTAAAAATACAGCCCAAATTCCTCTGAAAATACCGTTACTGCGGAATTGTCCATATTTAGCTTCCACCCTGCTAAATACAACAAAATACAACAGCTGCTACCCTGCTGAATACAACAACATCCAAAACACCACGTAATTTCCGTTGACTCTTAAATCTAACAAATTATAACTACTTGTTACTATTTTATCCACAAGGGAAACTGACTAGGTAAAGTTGAATACATTTTCAAAGTGAACAAAGAAACTTTGTTCATTTTGAAAATGTATTTAAATTTACCTAGTCAGTTTCCCTTGTGGATTGTTTGACGAATTATAAGTTAAAAAGTCGTATCCTCATTGAGTGATCTCCACAATGTCGCTTCCCAGGTTGTATCGTAAAATTGGGTGTGATCCCTGGCTATACGGCATTCTGGGTTGATGACTTCTGACGAGCGCCCACCCGAACAAAGATACTGACAATTTGGGAGACCGCCAACATAGGGCAAGATAGCTCAGTTGGTAGAGCGCCGGTACGGTAACCTGGAGGTCGCAGGTTCGAATCCCGCTCCTGCCAGTTTCTTTGTTCACTTTGAAAATGTTACTATTTTACAAAGCAGGGTTAGGGTCACGACATAATTCGGACAGCCTTGCTTTGGCAGCGGACATCAATAAGGCAACTAACAGAAGGGCTGTAGTTGAGTCCGGATTAGTCCGAAAATTGTTATTACGCGCTCAGTCTTGGAACACTCTAATTCCCCATTGTCCACCGAGATGGATTAGCCAGAGAGCCAGGAGATTAGTGATGCTACAACTGAATTCTTAGTAAAGCATTTGCGGCTAATAATAGACCACACACTTTTTATGAATATTGCAGTGACAAAATTGCCTGTGTGCACCGACCTGTATAGAGCAAGCTCATTATATCAGTCAGCTGGGAGTTAATGTTGCTACCGCAAAAACCCACAGCGGTACTGCGTGTATACCACTTTCAAACATTATGAAATAATCCCTTACTACTAATGGATATTAGAAGGACCAATTCTCCTACTTCAAAATTTGAAGCTTATAAAAATCTATTAGTTAGAGTCAGTCTTTTTTGTGTGGAATGGCTGATTTGAAAGCTCATAAGTTATCTAAAGCTAACAAATTAGAAATTCAATTTGAATATTTACTTTTCACAGTGATACTGCAGAAAGCACAGGCATAGTACTAGCCTTGGTCAAGGCGTTCCACTATCCGATGAACAATAGACGTACTGTACATGAAGCGCGAACAGCGACCTCACACGGCGAGGCTACAATATGCAAATCAGTTGAATCCAATCTCACACCTTGGAACCACCGTTCGCTTTGGCTTATGTTTTTCTTTGTTATTATTCGGTACTTGGTAATGGAGTTTCATGCGTTACTTGGATAGAGAGCTGGAGAGTGTGACTACAATCTCCAACAAGATTGGAGTTCGCAGACCAAATTAACTGGATACAAATCCAATGACAAAATACCAAAAATATCCCGAAAACGATCGCGACAGCGGCCATTGTTCCAAGGCGTTTGACCAACACAAGCTAATTTGCATATTGTAGCCTTGCCACATGGGGTCGCTGTTTGCGCTTCAAACAGAACTGCATATACAAGTCTGAGTGCATGGCACACGGCTACTGTAAGGGTCCAACCATCGATCGTCGGACAATCGGACAATCGTCAAACGCCTTGACCAAGGCCAGCATAGTACCTACAAACATTTGATTCTCACTGACTTACTCTGACTGTCGTCATCATCTTCCAGGGCCCACAGCTTGAATTTTAAATCATCACTTATGGTGACAGCAATTGGTTCATACACGTCATGTGGTACCAATGAGGGGGGTCTGAAACTAAGATGGTTGATTCTCCCCAAATGTGGTTCCGAGATGACAGTGTTCAGGACAAAACTGAGAAAGAATTAGAACATTCAAAAGACTAGACAGATACAAAAATATATTAACCCCTTGCCACCGGTTGACACAAATACGAGCAGATTGAAATTGCCACCTGGCCGGGTGACGTCTATACACGTCAATTTCTGCATTTTCAATCCATTATTGGGGTATTGTGTACGTTATGCTTGGCTGCACAAGCCTCTTGTTTCCATTTTGCTTGGCTGCACAAGCCGGCCTGGCGCCCATATGAAATCCGGTGTCAAGGGGTTAACAGTAAAATATTTAATTGGCAAATGAGTTCAAAATGAAGAGTGATCAATGTTACAGTAAAAGCCATGGTTAACTGACCTATTGTCATTCGTAAGCATTAGCCAATTATAGCGTCTGTTGAATATCACATGATAAACAAAACTTCTGAGACAAACAAAACTTCTGAACATGCACAAGTGGCCTGGTGGGATTTAAACCCGATTCACAGTGGTTAAGGCAAGGAAAGTACCATTACGCCAACCTGACTCTCCAAAGTGACCAAGCTATTGTGCATTCCACAGTATCTGCACAGACTTTGAAGCCTTGGGTGTGATTTTCTTTTCAAAATGGAAAGATGGATGAGGACGATGTGATTTCAAAAATGGGTGTCCGAAACCACATCCTACACCATACAAAATCACATCTGAAACCTGTAAACTATTGTCTCACCTTGACAAAGAGTACATTGTGACTTCTGGGTAACAGCTTAAACCTCAATGTGAGGTTCTGGATGTTAAAATCAAATCTGCCTAATCTTCCGGTTCATTTTAAAGAGAAAAATCACATGTATGGTTTCAATTGTGACAGGCACCTTGTGAATAAATGCAATGGGTGGTCTGCATCAAAGTCCACGCTATCGCAAATACATAACTTTTGACATCGGCCCAATACCTTTGCTTCTGTTTATCAAACTCCCAAAATTTCAGTCGCATCTCCTGAGAAGTTTGCTTGTCATTTCTCCGCTCCACTGTGGCCATCCAGCCTCCTCGGAGGTCAAAGGCCACGTTTTCCACCTCTGTGTGCATCAGGGGCCGGTATGGATTGGATGGGGAGATGTAGTTCTCACCTGTGATGTCCAGCTGTCCAGAATTCAATGAGATAATAAACATGGTGAGAAACTTTGAGCAAACACGTTATCAGGCAGCCTGATCCTGTGTGCTGATGTAGAATCAACTGGACATGTAATAACCGACTAGACTGTAGGGCCGAGTCAAATCGAATAATCAAATAATCGAATATTCGATTATCCGACCTTCTATTAATCGAATATTTAAATATGTGACTCACTCTGCAAAAAGGGCAATTATGTTGCAAAATTTGAAAATAGTGTTTTATATATAGATGGAAAGGCAATTTTATAAGCTTTCATATGGTATATGTCTGAGGCCTGTAACATTTTGCATTCACAAGATATTTAGAAATTTGCATGTTTGTTTTCAGGAATTTCTTGAAATAACTTAAGGAGAAACAAGCCATTTAAAAAAAACAAAAAGCAAAGCAATAGATGGAAGCACTCGACACCAACACATTCTTTTTTGACTTTATTCACTGAAATCAAAGATTTTGGTTATGAAATAGAATAATATAGGTATCAAAGATGCAAAAACATTCCCTCCCTTCAAAATCACTTGTTTAACAAATTTTTCACCCTCTTCACATAGAACGGGCCATTACGCGTAAAAGCATACAACGACTTATGTGCCCTTTTTGCAGAGCGGGTCACATATTTGGTTGTCCAGAAGGCTGATTTTTGGGTAAACAAAGTATGTACAGAGGCAGTCTAATTAATGCACAAAACTGCTCATTGTAATCATTATAATAGATTCTCACTTTTATGACTATCACCAGCACCAAGGAATAGTTTGGTAAAGGTTTAGCACACGTGCAAAAATGCAGAAATACTTTTTGCTCTGGTGAGAAAGTTTTATTTTCCTGACAAAACGTAGGAACGGGTACACTCATCATTACGTGTTTGTAACAGAGATACATGTAGGTATAGCCTGCTGTCAAACAATTATTTCCGAATTCACGGATGCAATTTCGAATGCAAAAATTTGAACTTTTTCCCCTTCTTATATTTCTTTGCATTTCACCTTCGAATATTCGAACTCGAAAATGAATATTTCAATATTCGATAATTACATACAATTGCTTTAGAATAAACGAAGCCTTTTTTTCATTACCGGTATCAAATCTATTTGACAATTAACAGGGAAACTTTCCTTACAGCAAACAAAAGCCGATCCTCTTCCAACTGATAAAACTGTAGCTGTCCCACCATGCCGTTGGTAACTAGCGCCCTCGTGTGGGGATCTATGACCAGGCCTGCCGGTAGATAGCCTTCCCTATGTCCGCTGAAGTTTGTGTGCACCAACCCCTGAATGGTCTGAAGTGTGCTCTGATGGGACTGGATAAGAATGGCTAAAGGATACGAGAAAAATGAATGTTTCATCATACAATAAGCGGTTGCTCATCTTGTTATTTTAAGCCCTTTTCACATGACACCCAAAACACTTGCAATGTTTGAGACCTATTTTACGGGCATGGACTGTTTATCTTATTTACATGCTCTACCACATTTACAAGGTTTCACGCTATAGGTAGTAGAAAGTAAGCTTGGGCGACTCCATTTGCCCCCAACATTGGAACTGGAATCGAAAGGCCGAAAGTAATGTATCCTGAATCCTGCTTCTTTGTGAGTACGGACTTGCCGAGTCCAGGCATGATTGCAAGACCATTATTATACTAAAACATACTTTGGAATCTAGAATCAAGTGTATGCTTGGGCCAGGGTGTTAGTCAAGTCCAGATTTAAACTCATTTTTTTTAGTTTTGAACTCAAAAGTGGACTTTAGTCTACCTTTTCACTGTTTTGGCATCAAACTTTGATCGGGACTGAAGTACAACACTGGATTCAAGACAGGCGTAAAAGCCCAGGGCGTAAAAGCCCAGGGCGTAAAAGCCCAGGGCGTAAAAGCCCAGGGCGTAAAAGCCCAGGGCGTAAAAGCCCAGGGCGTAAAAGCCCAGGGCGTAAAAGCCCAGGGCGTAAAAGCCCAGGGCGTAAAAGCCCAGGGCGTAAAAGCCCAGGGCGTAAAAGCCCAGGGCGTAAAAGCCCAGGGCGTAAAAGCCCAGGGCGTAAAAGCCTAGGGCGTAAAAGCCCAGGGCGTAAAAGCCCAGGGCGTAAAAAGCCCAGGGCGTAAAAGCCAAGGGTGTAAACAAGGGTGTAAACAGGATACACCTCTAATGCATCTCTGCACAAACTTCCTGTCAGCTATCTAACCAAACAACCAATGTTCAACTTGTCTAATGGGTCCCCGACAACGTACATAAGTACAATGTACAGATCTCAAATCTACTGACCATTTGTCATGAGTGACAAGGACCTCTGTTTATTGTTTGGTGAGCAGGCGACATGTCTGATGGGTGCACCTTGACGAGGTAGAAACTTCTTTCGCAGCGTTTCATGCTCCCATTCCACCAGAGTACACTCGTGACCGACGCTGTACAATACAGTTCCTGGAAAGCATGTAAACAAAACAATCAGTCAAAAATGAACAACCTACTGCAAACTGTTAAATGACTGGACTGACCTGAGAAATACAAATCAACTAAATTTGCTTGTCTAACATTTCAAACTTTAAAAAGTTCTTTCTTATAGGCAAAACAAAAATGAAAATACATAAACAGCTGCAAACTGCTGACTGGATTGACCTGAAATATACAAATCAAAAAATGAGTTGACCTAACATTTTGAAATAAAGAAAGTTCTTTCTTAACCCTAACCCTCCAGGGTATTTTGGCTAGAAACCCTGCCAGACACATCAGATTGCATACTTTGTCAAATTGACTTGTGTGCAGAGTGCAGCAAGGTCAAGCTGTCACCACAGATGCACTGTGCTGTCTGGCAGGGTTAGGGTTAAGGGCTAAAAGGCCTTGAGAAAAAGAACTTTAAGTCAAAACGTTAGGCCAGCTAATTTTGTCGAGTTGTAAAAGATGATATACTTAATTGTACAGGCCAACCACACAAAATTATGGCCTAGAATTAGAAAATTATCTAAATTTGACTGAAACCAACTGCATCGGTAGAGCAACTACACTATAATTATTTAAAATAATGCTGCCAAAGTCCACTATTTCTTTTGTCAATGAAACTTTACTTAGTCTTTTTAAAATAATGTATTAAAAATTAAATTGAGTTCATTGCCTGTTCACGCTTATTCTGGTTAAATATAAAGCATACTTTTGTAACTGGTCACAACACACGGAATGCCGAGTTGAATATGGACCAGTTGAATATGGACCAGTTGAATATGGACCAGTTGAATATGGACCAGTTGAATATGGACCAGTTGAATACAACATATTACTTCAGCTGCACCTCAGAAAAAAAAAAATGCTGTGGAGGCTAGTTTTAAATACTATATTACTGGTAAACAGTTTATACTTCTAGACCATTCCCTTATCCGATATGGACAACTACATGTACAATTACATGTTACCCCTTCCATTGAGCTGTGCTGTAGCCAGTGGATATTGCATCAGATACATGAGCAGAGAGCAGCACACTTGATCCCACACACGGACTAGGAATTGACTTTTGTTCTCCCCTATCTTTTCTCTTTTGTGTTCCCTTGGCAAATTTTCTTTAAAAGAGTTTATAGTGGACTTTAAACATTTCGTTTTCCCAATTCCACGTTTTGGAGGATTTTTTTTGCGGAAAAAGTCTCAGAACCCGACATTGATATTATCCAATCAGAGAAAAACTTGTGGCAAATTTGTTTTTAAATACAAAATGGTTGGCTTAACATCTACTGCTTAGTAGAATACTACTGCTTAGTAGAATGTACATGTAGTTTGTCAACTTCCAATACCCAGCAAAGCTACAGTATACTACAGACTGTCCAATTTCATGCACGAAAAATCTCACCTTCAGGCGAGTAAGACATATCTTCAACCCTGAGGGCGTGCCAGTGTTCCCGGGCCCGAATTTCCTTCTTATGGAAGTTGCGCCATATAGATATGCGGCCCTTCATATCGCCCACAGCTATGCAATAATCAGAAGGGTGGCAGACAACACACGTGAGTGCGATTCCATCCACACAGAGTCTAAAAGAGAGAAGAGTGCGGTTTATTTAACAGTAAGCGGACAGAAGAGCAATATTTGTTTGCTGATGTGTAGGGGTGTGCATCGGAACCGGGTACCCGAATACCCGAATACCCGAGTACCCGAGTACCCGAGTACCCGAATACCCGAATACCCGAGTACCCGAATACCCGAGTACCCGAATACCCGAATACCCGAATACCCGAATACCCGAATACCCGAATACCCGAACGTTCATGTCTAGAACCGGTTCCAGGTTATGGAATCGAGAACCCGTACAACTTTACATTATCGCATAGTAACTTCCCAGACAATGAAAAAGCAAAGGTTTTGAATGTTATTTGTCGGGAATTTTCAAAATTAATACCCAACTACATGGGACACCAGCGCAGATTTCACGTTTATGACGCTCACCAAAGTTGACCCACAAAGGGAATTTACCGGTTGTGGTTTTTGTAGTCTGGGTATGGATAAAGAGCCTCGACAAGACATAATAGCATGCCTTATTCCACAATAAATACAACTGTAAAGCTTCCGGACAACCGCCCTTTTGTGATATGCCGGCGCATGCATGTGCCGGCACACGCAAAGGTGGAGAAGTGATCATGTTTACTGGACAAGCATGAGATTTTTCAGACTTTTGTCTGAAATCAGACTTGTTGAATCTCAGAGAAAGACATTATTTTTTTCAATCGGGTACCCGGTTCTTTTACTTCCCATAAATGCACACCCCTGCACCCTAGTGTTGTGCATGTACTACAAGGTCAAAAATTCTGGGCCTTATTTTGAAGGTCCTTATTATTAACCTTTTCACTACCAAAGTTGTTTACACAATTGTAAGATAAATGTTTGCAGGATACACCATGTGGAAGTTTACATGTATCTCCTTAGTTAACCCTAACCCCCCTAGGCATTTTTACTAGGAAGTGTCCTCAACCTGTCAAAATCCAACACTGTGCAGTATGTATACCTATGGCACATTCTTTTGACTTGGACAAACTGGGGCATCATACATGTAGCTCCATGTAAAGTACCGGTAATGGTGCCAAGGCGCTACAGTCCTGAACCCATCAAAAGGGGGAGGGGGTCAGGTCAGGTCGGGGGGGTATCAATTGATAGGTGCATTATAACATGCATGAGTTATTTAAACCTATTGTACATGTATGAGAGGAATACTGTATCATGAATCACAATGTACTTCAGAATCATATGCATTGTACACAAGATAAATGTAGTACACTGTTTCAGGAAACTGGCCTTATACATCCCTTTAGAGTGAGTATGAGCGATTTAAAGTTAATGACAGTCGGGTTTGAATATAAACATAAATTGTTTTTACATTAAAATAATAACAGACATTTTAAATGACTTAAATCGAGTAATTTAAATCAAACAACCCTGCCTGAAATCCCCCAAATTACAGCTCTTTGGTTAGGGAACATTACATATTGTCAATATGTGGTATTGATTGTGGTACCGCTATTTCTTTGTGGTGCCGCATTCCTTACTTCTAACCTAGTTGATGAATGGGAAGTTAGGCGGCTCAAAACTGGAGCTTGCAGTGCAATATGGGATATTATACAACGCCTGAATAAATCCCCGCCATCCGATTGGTTGATCGTCGATCATGTGCATTGATTGAATTATTCGTCCCATCGCACGACGTGAACCCGCACTGCCAACAAAAGTTCTATCACATGGGTCTATCAAACGGTAACGCGTTTGATAGAACTTCCCCGCCGCTACAACACGGCTGTCATTGGACTGGTTCCCGGTTCCTCCATTGTCCTTCGGACTTCAAATGTATATTACCGTAATTTTCGGAATATAGGCCGCGCGGAGTATAAGCCGCAGCACGCAAAAAACGGCAAATTAAGATTTAAAGTTGGCGTATTAGCCGCACCGGCGTATAAACCGCACCGCGGCGCTGACGACCAACCACAAAAGTCACCGTGCTGTAGCGCTAGTATGTAAATGGTTCCACTACACATGCAATCCTAAGTAAGTGTAAGCAGCGCGCGAACGAGACAGGGCTCCGTGCAAAGAAAAGGCGGAAAGAAAAGGCGGAATGAAAAGGCGGAAAGAAAAGGCGTCAATATCGACGCCATCTTACCTGACTTCAATTGAAGTGTCTGGTTCCCGCCATGATATTCTTATTGAAAACGCAATTATCGAGAGTAGGCAAACAGACAAAGCAATCTCACTGTATACGAGTATCAAATGAACGAGGAGCGCGGTGCGTAATACCAGCGACGTACTGCCCATTGAAGCGTGGTTGCTATGTGGACAGCGCCCTCATTCAAAGCGCACGGAGCCCAATAAACTTTCATAAGTCCTCGAAATTACCAATTTTGATGGGCTGGATGAGTGTCCTGGCTGGGTCGGCCGCGCGCCAGGTTTTTTTTGTTGTTTTTTTTTACGGGGCGGGGGGGGGGGGGGGGGGGGAATAAAAAAAGAAAATGACAACTTTAACCACTAATCTGAGCTCAACAGTCACCAATTGACCAGTAAAATAATAAACAACATGGATTACACAACGATAAAACAGACAAAAACGAACAGATGCACCACACGATTTGTGAGGTGTGAACAGCACTTAAGGTACATTTGCAAGTCTATTCGGTCCCTCTGGACTGGTTTCCGTTATTTCCAACACGTGAGTAGAGCGAACGTAAACGGCAACCAGGGTTCGAAATTCGTAATCTGGGGGCCAAGGCCATTTTGGCCTTCATAACGTCAAAATTTCCTAGGGCACCAAGGCCAATGACAAAAATTGATAAGGGAACGAAGGCCAGATGAAGGTCTTGCTTGCATACTGGTGTATTTGTACAATTAGTCTCTCACGGCAGTGAGCGAAACTTTTATGGTAGGTGCCAAGAAACAATGAAAACTGAGCTTACGGCTTGCGTATTTATTATTTTAACCACTTAGAAATTAAAGAGTAAGGAATGCGTAGCACTGTTCAATACGTTGCTTTAATATCTTCAGCACACCCATCGATCAATATTTAATAAAAAAATGATTCATAATAATAACATTGAGTTTGTCGCGGTTTTTCTTTTGCTAGTAAATTTTATCACATTGCTAATCAAATGACAATATGATTAGCAAAATTTGCTAATCATTTTTTTTTTCTTATTTCCATCACTGCCTGAACTTGTATAAGTTGTATAGTCATGGAGGAAACACGGCCCGTGCCGGGCATGCCGCGCGACGGCATGAGTGGTTTCACCGTGCGTTGCCGCAAGCTTCACCGGCCACGTTACGTTCACGCCCCGCACGGGCCATTCGGGAAATCACGCACGGTGCGCTATATCGCAGGTGGAAAAAGCGTCAACATTGTCGATCTCCTTTTCTAAGTCGCACAGTAAAAATAAGTTTGGTTCCGTGGGGCAGAAATGAATTTTATCATGATTCTTGCACTTAATAGCCGACTTGTCGAGATTAATTTGTCTGGAACGTTTTAAATAATTAAGCGATGCGAGGCATAATTGTCGAATAAATCGCAAAAAGAAAACGCTTCGGTTTCCACGTGTCCGAGTCATTATTGCAGCACACATGCGATATGCACGATCGTTTGCACAAGGGGAGTTCGTTGTGTTAACATGGTTAAGTTGAACAAGCAACGCTACTCCCTCTGGACCATCGCTAAACCGCACACATGGCTTAGCCGGCTTTGGGGGGTTCAGGTTACTGTAGTAAGAGCTACCTGGCTAAATCTAGCCGCAGGTTCGGCCGCGGATTCAGAGCTTGTTTTTAGGCTTTGACTGGTTCCCGCCCAAGTGGGAAAGAAGAAAAATAATGCACGGACGGGAAAGTCTGCTGGTTTTGAGGTCTGAGGTTTTGTAAAGGTTTTTACATGAGGCGCACGGGCCGTGGGGGCCTAGCGCGATCAAAAAGTGCCGTTTTGTAGGATCCGGCAATGGCTTGGTACTGAAATTGAGGGCTTGGTTCGGCAAGAAGGGCACAACGGCCAAAGTATTAATGGGGCACAGCACAACAGGCCGTCAATAGTGCATTTTTACAAGGGGCATCACGGCAACTTAAAGAATATCGACGGCACTGGCCGCCGTGGCCGTCGTGAATTTCGAACCTTGTGTGACTGATTTTATTCTTCAAATGTTGCCGTATAAGCCGCCCGGAATATAAGCCGCAGGGAAATTTTTCAGCGTGAAAATCAACGTATAAGCCGCGGCCTATATTCCGAAAATTACGGTATAGACATATCAGGACTGGAAACCAGTCTAGGCTGTCATTTCACACAAAATGGCGGACGATGTGCCCGAACCGTGGTTTATGGTTCTCCAGACGATGCAATATCGGAACTCGTATATGTAGGTCATGCTGACGCTGCTAACACCAAGAAACAAATTTAATATGATGTCAAACGATTAGATGAATTTGCGAGACACGCAACTGATTCCAAACTGGACAACTTTTTGACTTTGTTGCGGTTTTATGCGGGACTGAGAAGGTAAACGGCACGTTGTACACAAAGAAATCCATACATGCAATCTGTCGAGGAATTATTCAGGCGTTGTATAAAACAAATAATGAATGTTTCACATTCGTGCAATGGAAAGAATAATTTCATTCGGTGACAGATGGAATGTTCCATTCCACTTGGCTTCGCCTCGTGGAATGGAACATTCAATCTGTCACCTCATGAAATTATTCTTACCATTGCACTCATAAACATTCATTATTTGTATAATATCACACTGTTGTTGCTATAGATAGACCAATCAGATCCAGGATTGAAGCTTACTTCAAGATAATGTTCCAAATCCTGTGGGATGTTTCAAGAACTGTGTCTGTACTCACTTTTTACGGTGAGAGTCCCTCATGAATAATATCTTCAGGTTGTTGTCCTTGATGGCCGCAATGAAGTCTCCTCTGGAGCCGATTGCGATACCCTTGTCCCCTTTAGTGACATTCCTAATAAGGAACTCATCTTTGACATCCACACATTGTTTCAGCACCTTGGGGATTGGGATCTTCACCAGTTTCAATTCGGTACTCCTTTCTGCCAAAAAGGAACAATTGAGTGGTTACAACTTATACGTATATGTGATGTGGCACTTCAACCAGTTTGCGCCGGGATTATTTTGACATTCACCGGACCCAGGCGCGGGATTATTTTTCACGAACCTCGATGCCAGCTGGGTTCAGGCGGAATCAGGCCGTAATCTGCGGGTAGAACACCCTGATATTTCCGGCCTCGAATACCACAAAACTTTTGCGTGTATACACGTCATCCGGCGCAAGCTGGTTAAAATGAGTGGAAGGTCCCTGCATGGTATATGGTACACGCAAACAATTTTTTTAGGAATTTCTTTTGGGGGATTTTAAGGCAAAATAAAAATCAAACTTTCAATATTGGGTTTGGCCTTCGCCGACGTATTTCATAAACACTGTATACTCTATCCCGAGAGATTATTTGGAAAAGATCACTCGGGTGGGACTCGAACCCACAACCTCCTGCAATCAAACTTGTTAAGCGTCCCCACCTTGCCAACATCCCTTTTTAAGCCGCCACCTTTTTGGGGGGACTTTTCTCAACAACAAAAAAGAAATTCTATGAAAATGCAAAGGGAAGAAAAGATATATGCCTCCCAGTCCATTTATTGTATGTTTTAATTTAATTTGAAAACTACAATGTCAACAAATGCCATCTTGAAAAAGAAAGGGAGTGGCCATCGTTGAATCTTGCCTGCCAGGATCTACAAATATCAGTGAAGTAAAATTGGACCAGCTTCTTCTTTTTTTTGAAAACGGCAAGGCACTAAAGAATGTTTTACTACTGAGGACACGAGAATAAACTCGGAAAAAAAGGTGAAATCATTGTCGTCCTCTGAGGGAGGTCTTTTGTTGAACACGTTCCTCTCGGGTACAAATGTGTACTTAGTCTATGGGAGATAAAGTAAAGGGACAATAGAGCAGTAATACAGGGTGGTCCAAAAAATAACGAACGGCATACTTCCACTATGTTTAGGGTCGGTACTGATGGATGGAGAATCTTTTTAGAAGAAAAATGATACCAAGACCTCTCGATTCGGTCCAGTAGTTTTGGCTCCAGAGCCTATTTTGTGAAGCCAAGTCACTTGGCCATTTGTTCCATGCAGAAAAGAGCATGATGATAGCATACCTCGGGACCAAAATGACCCCTGACTTTGTTTCACAAAATAGGTTCTAGAACAAAAACTACTGAACCGAATCGGGAGATCTTGGTATAATTTTTCTTTTAACAAAATTACCCATGCATTGGTATAGGTTGTTTAAGTCTCAAATTAGCAGAAGTATGCCGTTCCGTTTTTGTTTTTTACCACCCTGTATAGTAAGACATGACTGTGTGTACTCACCCGTGGTCTCATTTAATCTAGTAGCAAACAGTGAATGTTGGAGGGCTGGATGTGCGAACAGTCCATGAATTGGTGAACTCAGGTACAATGTCTGGGAAGGAAACACAAGGACATTGTACATGTACATGTATCTCAGAGTGACAAGCTACAGAGAAAATGAAGGCTAATATTGCGGTAGAAAATACAATTTTCTTACGCGAATCAACACGGTTTTGCATGTTTACTGTGTGTTGTGGTGATCGCCATCTTAATTTTTGTGTTGCGTTTTGTCGGCTTCATCGTCACCTTACCCCAAAATTTCCCTCAAAAACTAAAACCCTGCCTTTTATCTACGGCATACCTGTTGGTTTGTAATGTCACTGACTACAGGGTGTCTCTCGAAAAACGCAACAGTTGCTAAAACCGTGATTATAGGAAAACCCAACATTATAACCATACATATAATGACATGGTATAGATGCGCTAGAGCATCAGTTTCAATTTGAGACCAGTTTCAGGTCCTTCACTTTCCGATTGGCTGAGCAATCATTGTCTGAATGAGGTGGGGTAAAATGCCATTTGTTACATGTTGTGTAAATGGCTCGATGATCCGTTTTTGCTTTGCCTAATCCTTTGAAGGATGGGCTTTGGGACACTGATTACACAACTTACACCAGGCCTGTCTGAAATTGTCTGATGTGCACTTCATTTGACAAGATGGTGCAGTTATGCATCGACAGAGAAGGTGGTCATGTTGAGGGAGTTGGAGCTTAAGTTAAACGTTGAAGAGCCAGTGCCATGATGACTTTGAACGGTTTTCAAACCATTGTTTTAAATATTCAATTTATGTTCCTGTTGATAGAAGGTTGTTTTAAGATAAGGCAAATGCTTTTGTTAAGTTTTGTTATTAAAGAACAATTCAATTGGTGTCATCTTCATTAAAGTTCTCCAACATGTAACAAATGGCATTTTACTCCACCTCATTCAAACAATGATTGTTCAGCCATCCGGAAAGTGAACAAACCAAAAATGGTCTCAAATTGAAGCTTATGCCTTAGCGCATCTATACAATATAAAACAAAAATGGTTATGATACTGGGTTTTCCTATAATCATGGTTTTATTAACTGTTGCGTTTTTCGAGAGACACCCTGTAGTTTGGCAATTCCAATAAAGTGGATTTTTGTTCCCTTATAGGGAACAGGGCCCTACACTACACTACCTTTCCCCCAGACCCTTTTTGCTAGGAACCATCCTCAATCCTCCAAAATCCTCCGATTGCCCTGCTCCAAAAATGCATTCATCCTCAATCCTCTAAAATCCTCCTGTGCTTCAATCACCATTCATCCGCAATCCTCCTCCTGTTTCTCAAACACCATTCACCCTCAATCAGGGTTCCCACAGAAATCTGAAAACGAAATTCCATGACTTTTCCAGGACTTTCCAGGACTAAAATATGACAATTTCCATGACATTTAATGCCATTTTGCAGAGAAAAGTTGTTTGGTATTATGATACTGATCAACCGCTAATGTTGGGCTAACCATTTGTTAGCTTTTGAAAATAAGTTTTAATTAATAATGGCCTCCTCCTCAAATAAAAAATAATGCTTGCATGGTCTTGAATTCCATGACTTTTCTATTTTTCCCAATTTTCCATGACTTTCCAGGACAACTTTTTTTTCAGGATTTTCCAGGATTTTCCATGACCCGTGGGAACCCTCTCAATCCTCTAAAATCCTCCTATTTATCAAACACCATTATTCATCCTCAATCCTCTAAAATCTTCCTGTGCTTTAAACACCATTCATCCTCAATCCTCCACAATCCTCCTTTTTTTTAAAACACCATTCATCCTCAATCCTCCACAATCCTCCTCGCTTGAAACAACACTTATCCTCAATCCTCCAAAATCCTCACTTTTTCTTGAAACACCATTCATCCTCAATCCCCCAAAATCCTCCAAAACTGCAAGGAGGATTTTGGAGGATTGAGGTGGGTTAGGGTTCATGTACATGTACAAATATTAGACATTTATTTTGGAGCGTACGGACTACATAACGGCTTATACTCGGCCTACTTTCTAGGGCCCAAGGGCCAGTATCATGTACACTGTAGAGTAGGTTCGGCTGATTCGATGGAGGAGTCCATTTTTTTCGACCCCAACAACGGAATAGAAATTGCAATTACATTTTTTTGAGGAGTCAAATTCAAGAAGAACCCAATTTTTGCTTCTTTGGAGTATATTCTAGGCACCGACCAATGATTTGGAAACCCGCCCAAGAAATGTGTACAGATTGCTGAATTTCCTGAAAAAAAATATCCAAGCCTGCTGTATAGCATGTTTGTGTACCTTGAGCAACACTTTATCCAAGTAATCCCATTGGTTGATAGTTCCGTCGACAGAGCTTGTGTACACCTGAAGATTAAAACAAAACAAAAATCCTTTCTGTAACCCTAACCCTGCCAGACGCAGCACAGTCCATCTGTGCTGACAGCTCCACTTTGCTGCACTCTGCACACAAGTCAATGTGACAAAGTATGCAATCTGATGCGTCTGGCAGGGTTCTAGCCAAAATGCCCTGGAGGGTTAGGGTTTTAAGCCATATCCTGTTTATGAAAGTGCACCAAATTATTGTTGCAATATAAAAGTTGTGTGCAGTTTTGTACTTTGTCTTATAAAGAATTCCATCAATTCTTTGCATTTGTTGCTCCATTTTGTTTACAAAACATGACCCATGTCATTACTCAAACAACAAAAAAGGAATAACAAAATAACCACAACCCAATTAATGTGTTAACATAACTATTTTGGTTCCTCTATAGAGTACCGAAGTGATGACGTCAATCAATGCAATGTTTGGAACCAGAATACATTCTAAACTGCATGTGTTTGGAACCATTGCCGCGGCAACAGACGTCAGACTTCGGTACTCTATGTCAATTGATTGTATAATTATATTTTGTATATGTATTTTCACGGCTAAATGAAATAATCAATAATATCATTTTTTTTTCAAATTCCCTTGGAATTTGTTTGATATTGCAATTTTCCAATATTAGCCAACAACTTACATGTATACGGCCAAAAACAAAAACAAAATAGAAACAAGCTTAACCCCTTGCGTACGGGTATTATATGGGGGCGCCGGGGCACCATGCCCGCTTGTGCAGCCAAACGAAACAGAAACAAAAGGCTTGTGCAGCTAAGCATAACGTACACAATACCCCAATAATGGATAAAAAATGTAGAGATTGGCGTGTATAAACGTCAACCGGCCAGGTGCCAATTTTCAATCCGCACATATGTGTCAACCGGTGGCAAGGGGTTAACATCCTGCCATTTTCATCAGAGGAAGGAGTCCCCCAAATAAATTCAAAATACACTAACATGTACTAAACAATTAAAGGAGCATACAGTGCTTATCACCACACTGGAAAGTATAGAAAACTTACCTGTAACTTATTTTGTGGGTTGACTACCACCCCAGTGACCTCACCATCATGACATCCTAGCTCTCTGACACAATCCCCACTGGCTGCACTGAAGACTTTTACTACATATCCAGAACACACAAAAATATATCTGGAAATAAAGAACAGCAACAAAACCATTAAACGCTGTGGTTTGCACTTAAAGGTAGTGTACACGATTGGTAATCCTCCAACTTTTTTTTTGATGAATTATTACGAAATAACTTACTAAACTGTAACCCTCCTACTCTTGAGGCAATTTATAAGAAAGTTTATTCACAATACAAAACCATACAGTGAGTCACTGAGTGTACAGCAGGTATACCATACAAAACCCCACAGCTGTCTGGTTTTGTATGGTCAAAAGACTTGCCTGTACTGAACTATGTAAGGAGATGAATGGTAAATCAACTTGACCTCTGTATGGCCCTGTAAGGTTTCCTTTGGTTGTACAGGCTGTGTCTGCTGGCAGGTGCAGGGTTTTGTATGGTGAACCAACTCCATTGTGTACTGGGGAACATTGATGAATAGGCCTATACCATTATATAATTAGGGTGGTTTCTCTTTATACATTATATATAACTCACCATAGCCCCAAGTAGTCTGTTGATAAGCCACAATGAAGCATGTTTACCATACAAAACCATGTGTATAGTTTTGCCATGTTATTAAGCTTGCTATAGCATTACACTGTATGGTTTTGCCATGTGTGTGTTAATGCTATGGTAAAATTTGGATATAAAAATTTTGTTAGGTTTTGTATGGTGAAATAGTAGGAGGGTTTTAATAGTAGTCTCAATCATCCTGTGAAATTATGGCATCATTGTCAAGAAAAGTTGAAATTTATATCGTTTTCCAACGATTTCCAGCTGGAAATCATTGGAAAATTGCCCTGTAGCCTTTAGTCAAGGCGCGCGCCCCGGACATGCTGGCTATGGCTGGCATATTCAGGGCGCGTCACGCGCCCAGATAGCCATGCGCGCCTTGACTAAAGGCTATATCATCCGCCCGACGGTTGAAAACGAGTGCCGTTTTTCTCTCGTTTTTTTGCCATCCAACAATGCAACACTTTAAACAGGTCAGTGGAACGATATTTCCTATAAAATACTAACCCCCAAATCCGCCCATTTCTGAAAATTGCAACAATGACCAATCATGTACACTACCTTTAACGCTATGGTTTGTGGTTTGCTTTAAGGTGCCCCTCTGTCAACAGCAAACAATGTCAAATTTTGGAGTGGTGAATCTTGTGGTCTTGGTAAGTGATATTCTCATAAGATTTCACCATTTCGAGTGACATTTCAAGGAAGCCAACCTTATCTACGTGTATACATAGCCATATAAAGATAAGGCGTACATGTATGAAATGTTCGTGACAAGAGAGTTATGGATCATAACAAAAAATTGAAAATTGTAAGGTTTTCACAAACCTTACAGAGACATGCATTGAAACTGCTGTGGAAGAAAATTTTACAGTTCTGGAAGGAATGGAACTCGGCATATAATTGGTAGGAGAATGCTGCAATTTATAGTGGAGGGAGGGCCGGAGTTCCAACCAGAGCCACTACTCCTCTGATAAGACAAGAACAAGAACAGTACCTACATGTATACATTGAGCTAATGAAGGTCCTGGAACTATTAATCGTAACCCCTAGCGTACTGCTCATGACCGACGCTAGATGTAGGGATGGATTTAGAATCCTGGGGATAGAACACTCGGTAAATACAATGTGTGGTGTCTGCCAAGTGCGGTCAGTTTTATGGGAAAATTCCAGATTTATTTTTTACACTCTGTCGTGTCCGTTACCGTCCGCATCGATCACTGCATGTACTGGGTACATGTATGTACGTAGTGATCGATGCACGCGATGCGGACGGTAACGGACACGACGTCGTGCGCGCCGTACTTCAAATTTTAACATGAATAATCATGAGCTTGTCTGGTGACCCCCGCACATGACCCGCCCGGCAACAGTCGCATCGTGTGTGTGTCTGTCGGATCGGAGATTTGTGTAATTTGTTTCCGCAAATTGGAACCGCTTCCGGCGATCTTTTACTTGGTGCACACAAGGTGAGGATGTAAATGAGGATATAACGGATTTTTTGGGGAAACTGTGCTGCGGTTTTCGTGCGCACAGTAGAAACGCGAGTGCAAGGAAATGACATTCTTATTCTTGCTGTATTAGTCTATGGGGAAAATAAATAGGCTTCTTTCTATGGGGTTCCGTAGTCCGAGTAACTTGGACCCTTTATCGCCTTTTTTAACATTTGGACATGATCTGGCGATAGTAGGGTCCAAGGCAGCGTTTGACGATTTTCTATTCATTAATTCAATACGTCTAAAATCCAAACAAACAAAATCAGAATTAAACCTTACAACGGCCACCAAAATACTAGATACGCCACCATCTGAACAAGTGGAGTTCCATGATCAGATGAATTTACCGTTTCATTCCCAGAGACCCCCGCAGAACATGTCTTTTCGCTTTCTTGGAGTTCAATCTTGGACGTCACCCTGATGCGCAGCGCCCGCATGCACCGCGCGACAACCTGTTCATGCCGGCGACTGTTTCGTGAGTGGTACAACGGTCGCGTTACGTGTTTGTGTGTAGATATATTGATTCGTGGTTGCACGCGCGTCAGGGGGTTATGGGGTCTGGGAACTTCCTCCATGAACTCGGTTTTGTGTTTTGATTTCTTTTGTTTTGTTGTTGATGTTGTTTTTTGGTTACTGTTTTGTGTGTGATCCTTTCTTAATGATTAGATGTGCTTTAATTTTATGTTAAATCTCAGGCAGATGGGCAGATACACCAGATACTTGTAATTAAATTAAGATCAAGCAGTTTGATCTTCCTTAACAAAATTACACCCGCCCCCAATAATAAAACGCAACAGAACAATACAAAACAGAACGAGTCCCACGCGCGTGCAGACTCAAATCGGACCGACACGACCGTTGTACCACTCGGTGGCCGTTAGGGCGTTGTATTAAAGGTTGAATTCTGATATATTTATTTTTGATTTTAGACGTAGGCCCTATATTATATTAAATTAATGAATAGAAAATCGTCAAACACTGCCTTGGACCCTACTATCGCCAGATCATGTCCAAATGTTAAAAATGGCGATAAAGGGTCCAAGTTACTCGGACTACGTTAGGGGTACGTATACTTCCAATTCCTTTTTGGACCCCGTAACTCAATGGGATTTGCAATACACTCTTGTTAGGTCAGTTACAATGTTCTAGAATTCCACTTTCCCAAACGTTAATCTCCCCAGAAAGTTATCCAATCCCTCCTACAGATCTTTGAGACTTTTGCGGCACATTTGCGGAACATTGAAACGGACAATTTATTGAGAAATCTAAGTTTTTACTCACCAACCGACGTATTCAGCCGAGATGAACATGTCGTCGCACAGCTGACTAATACAGTCCACCAGACTGCGCATGCGCGTGGAGTTGTTGAAGATATTTGGGGCTCGACCATTTTTTGAAGGGTGGGGGGGCATCTTGTCTACATCGCGCTTTGGTGATGTGTGCATGACGCGCTTTACACATTGTTGTGTGTGTTTGAACATTCCTTCGGTTTTAAAATGAACATTTACGGAATATTTTTTGTGCTGATTAATAGTTGGTATTGGATCATTATAACGTTCAAAATTCGCTGACATTCAATTTGGCGTTTGTTTTTGTATGCGGTATCTAATCTGGATAAAAACATACTTGTTGCGTGTGTATTTTTTTTTACTTTTTCAAATTGAACAAAGAAACTGGCAGGAGCGGGATGCCCCCCCCCCCCCCCCCTTCAAAAAATGGTCGAGCCCCAAATCTCTTCAACAACTCCACGCGCATGCGCAGTCTGGTGGACTGTATTATTAGTCAGCTGTGTGATGACATGTTCATCTCGGCTGAATACGTCGGTCGGTGAGTAAAAACTTAGATTTCTCAATAAATTGTCCGTTTCAATGTTCCGCAAATGTGCCGCAAAAGTCTCAAAGATCTGTAGGAGGGATTGGATAACTTTCTGGGGAGATTAACGTTTGGGAAAGTGGAATTCTAGAACATTGTAACTGACCTAACAAAAGCGTATTGCAAATCCCATTGAGTTACGGGGTCCAAAAAGGAATATCGTTGTAAGGCTAACGGAAAGCCTTACATTTATGGAAGTAGGGTACGTATTGTTGGCATGTTTTAGGCCTAACGTTACTTAATTAAACGTGAACGTTGTGGGCTAGGCCTACATGATCATTTAAATTGTGACACAAAAAACGACCGTCCAGGCAAAGGATACTCATATAAATAAAACCTGCAATAGCAAGCTTTCATTTCCTGTTCACTTACTTTGAATCTGATGAAAATACAGGACGATATTTGACGAGATCGGCACCTCCACGGACAACCACGCGGCTTTCCATGTGCGCCGCCATCTTGCAAACTATAATCATACATTTATATTTTTACATGTTATACGAACGTATTTCTTTTTCGAAAAAAAATGAAACCATAACAAATGTTGATTTATACAAAAAAACTTTATCCAACGCTATATTATATATTTTAAGTACATGGATATCAGAAAAAAAATAAGCTTTCTGACATTTTAAACTTAAAATATAAAGTTTTTATCTCGTTCTTTTTTTACAAAATATAAATACGCGAATAGTACAATTCACGCGCATGTGCAGTAGCAAAGATTTGTCAAATGCATGGTGAAACCTTGGTGTCGTCTCAACTCAGTCTCAAGTGAAGTGCAACGCAAAAAAACACAATGAAGCTGAAACCAGAAACAAAGCAGAGGTTGATGAATGTCACAACGGTTGCTAAACTAACCTTTCAGTTTGGCTTTGTGCCATTTCTTCTTTATTTAGGTAGGTTAGCAGGTTAAGTCAATAGTTGGATTTTTTGTCTGGCCAAACGTGTACCGGCGCAGTGTCGAGCGCAATACTGGAGTTTTGCGCAGGTTTATTGTATTCCCTCCTCCGGCTGAGCTAATTTCCCTTTGAATGAAATCCATTCATAGGGATATGAACTCAGAAGGGAGTACAATAAACTTGCGCAAAACTCCAGATTGCGCTCGGCACTAGTAATGCTTGAACTTGAAGTCGTAACTAGCTTGAAAATTCCAGCTCTAACGTGTTAACGTTAGGCTCATGATCATAGCCTTGGGATAGCTTGAAAATTCCAGCTCTAGGCTCATGACATGTGTCATGTGAGATTCGCCATTTAGAGCTGGAAGGACTTCTATTAGTATTAGCCTTTTAGAGGTATGGCGGACACAATAGGAGGGCGCTATTTGATTTGGGTATACCTTTTGTGCCATACAAAAGGTATACCCAAATCAAATAGCACCCTCCTATTATGTCCGCCATAGTCTAACAGGCTAATAGGGTTCGTTAGGGTCGGTTTAGATGTTGCCGATATCTTCCGTTTCCCTGAATATATCAACCAAACACTCACCTTGCCGGCAGAGTAGTCATTCATGCAGCTTGTCATCCCCTCAAAATGAGATGCTCAAGTTAAACCCGAAAAGAAAAATGAATTTTTCGTGCAACTCGGTGCATGCACAAACCAGCTGTGTACAAAGTAATAGAGCGGATTTTGTAACATGAACGATCAGAAAACATCGTTCATGTTAAAAAATCCGCTCTATTACTTTGTACACAGCTGGTTTGTGCATGCACCGAAGTTGCAAGACATTTTTGTTTCAATTTTTTTCGGGCTTAACTTAAGCATTCTCATTTTGAGGGGATGACAAGCTGCATGAATGACTACTCTGCCGGCAAGGTGAGTGTTTGGTTGATATATTCAGGGAAACGGAAGATATTGGATCATATCGGCAAAAAAGACAACACACCGCTGAAAACCCAATACAAGTGTTTCCATGTCATGAGCCTAGAGCTGGAATTTTCAAGCTAGCTCTTGTACCCAAGTCAAGTCGTACCCAGTGTTCCAGACAGGCATTAAATAGCGCTGGCACCCAATATATTCTACAGGCCTATATAATCTTTAAAACTTTTGCTCAAAAAAGTCATGGGAAAGTGGCCAGGAATTGCCTCAGATGGCACCACAGAGCATCAAGAATCCATTTTTTTCGGGCCTCTTAAGCGGACCCCGGACCCCACGCCAAGAGGGCTTCGTGCTCAGCACTCACATTAGCCATCCTTGAGCAAAATGCCCCTTTGCTTTAATTTCACCCTGGCAAGAACACTGCTCGTACCCGAGTCGACTCGTACCCGAGTCGACTCGTACCCGTACCCGAGTCGACTCGTACCCGTACCCGAGTCGACTCGTACCCGAGTCGACTCGTACCCGTACCCAGGTCAACTCGTACTCCCCTATTAATAAGTTTCCATATAGGCCCTATGCCTACTGTCTTTTTAATAAAATTATTTGAACCTTCTAATGTCTAAAATGATACCCGTCTATTTTTTCAGAAACTGGACGACTTGTAATGGATGACTGTGCGAACGTCTTTAACCCTAACCCTCCAGGGCACTTTTGGCTAGAAACCCTGCCAGACGCATCAGATTACATACTTTGTCACATTGACTTGTGTGGAGAGTGCAGCAAAGTGGAGCTGTCAGCACAGATGCACTGTGTTGCATCTGGCAGGGTTAATTAGGGAGAAAGAGTTCCATATCCGGCCATCACTTATTTTCCCTTAAAGGGTCACTGAAATAGAAAACAATGTTGGTCTTAATAAATGTGTTTGTTACTCAAAAACAACACTGTTGCTGTTTTTTCTCTTAATTCTGATTTGTTTGGCTCATTTACGCTATTTTTCTACCTCTTTTCGAGCACCCCACAATATCCGCTCGAAAATTGCAAAAGGATGATGTAATGCATCACGTGACCCTGTGACGTCACGTCTAGAACAGCCAGCCGGCCGCGCATCGCGCACGTACGTGGATTTGTGCACAAAACACGTAGTGCTCACCCTACAAATGGGGCTGTAAATAGTTCTTTTTTTACTTTTGTCCTTTTACTGTCATCATAGGGACCGTAAAAAGACAAGTTAAAAAAGGAACCATACAGCCTTATTTGTGTCATGCAAACTGGCCTAGAACTGCAGACATTTCTGGCAAATGGATATTTCCGACTGAAGCTTTGACCGTCGAAGGTGGAAATAATTCCAGGCATATTTTGACACGTAAAATGCAAGATGTCGGCCAGGTGTTTCGTTCCAGGCTTCAGTAATATACCCAAAGAAGATGTACATAACCCAAAGACGAGGGATTGTGGTAAATATAGGCCTCAAAAGTCAGGCTGAGCAGAGGAAACTCCCTGAGCAAACTGTCGGGCCGCGTCGCCATGCATGCTTGTACACGTGTACGTAGTCCAAACTGGCCTCTACAATGCATAAATTTCTGGCATGTGGATATTTCCGAACATTTCACTGCTGGCAATTTCTACTCCCAGTTTGGGATTTCGATAATCCTAAAGCTAAAAGAAAATGTCATTCCAGCAAAAATATTTTTCTTTGCTGCTGCCTGGGAACTTTGATTGGGAACTTTGATTGGGAACGTTGATTGGGAAATTTGATTGGAAAATTTGATTGGGAACTTCTCCATCGATCGCCGGATACGCGATATGAATGCCAGGAATTGTGCTGTCCTCAATCTGTTATTGCTGCCGTCTTTCTAGACGTAGGGAACAATTATGCCGACTTCATCCCCATATGTTAATTCTTTTCTGAGTCAGATAGGGACAAATTTTCTTCTGAAAACTTCTGATGATTTTGCCATGTTTCTCGGTTTGGTCGTACACGCGCTATACACATCGTGCATGCATATGGCTAGCCGGCCTTGCCACTCGTTCCAGTGCTGACGTCATGGTTCTGACATCCGGGCTTCTAGTGTAAGTGGGATATTTTAGGGGCGGGGCGACCGGCTCAAAATTTTGCACTTAAAATGGTTTGTATTACAATAAAAATGCAAAAGTTCAATTAAATATTTATTGATTACAACTCTAAACGATGTATTCTTCCATTTCTCAGAGTTTTGTTTTCTATTTCAGTGACCCTTTAACCCTAACCTTCCCAAATCCTCAAAAATCCTCTTTTAGTCCAGTAGAAATTTTCTGAACCTAGAAATGTTCTTTCCTATGAACTTTTTTTGTTGATTTGTATTCCCATGGGGTCCTAGAACAAATTCATCTTGGTTGCCCAAATGGCACGTTTGGGCAACTCTGGTAATTTGCATAAATCAAAGATGGCCGCCGGACGTCATCTTGAAAATTTAACTTTTGAACCACTTGCCCTAGAGTGATGTGTGGTACCTATTTTATGGGGTTTTGGGGTACGTAGAATCCATTTCTGCTATTAATTTTTTAATTCAACATCAAGGTCAGGTGACAAAGGTCAAGTCAAGGTCAAACTTGGCCTCTCGTTGGACAATGAATACAATTTCAACTAAGAAATTACACTTTAAAAGTATATTCATGCACAATAATTGATAATCATACAATATTTGCCAAAATCCATGAAAAAAGTGGTCGTCGAGAGACCCATGCCATGGCAACAGAATTTCAGATGCACCCAGCTGGGATATCGAGATGGCAGGACTCAGCCTGGTATCCCTCGCCAAACAGTCTAAGTCTGTGGGCAATAACGGTCATTCCACTTATGCACTATACTGGCCCTAAAAAAGTGAATCCCCCTGCAGTACCTACTAGCAAGACTGGGATCAGCTACGCCGACGTGTGTGCTCAGCAGGCCAGTCTGGTGGCTGCCCAAGAGGACACGCAGTGGCTCAACAGCCTGAGTCAGGGGCAAGATGCTATTGAGTGGAATGGTTTCAACAATCAGCTAACCAGGAGCCAGGGCGAACTCAAACCTGGGAGCACCTATATGTTTGGTCCTCTAATTGATGCACCACCCTCTCACCCATCAGACACCATCCTCATGGACATGCAGCTGTATGTATGTACCAAACAGGTGTGCTGGTATCGGCCTATGCAGTTCAATAATGTAATCGCCCATCCTGGTGGGATGCATCGTCCATAAGCTGCATCGCGAAGCTGATGAAAGGTTCTGCGTTGGAAGTGTATGTGGCTGCAGCATATGGGGGGCTGACAGATATCTTCAATGGGAAGTCCTGGGTGAAAGCCATGCAGTCCTTCCGTGGTGTATCAGCGGCACTCTTGAAGCACTTTCTGTCAACTGGACTAAAGCCATTTGAGCAGATAGAGCAGTATCTGGAGACTGCTCGCCTCCGGTCCATCCCACTGGCAGACACAGGGTGGACAACTTCCTTCTCCCAACACTCAAATTTACCAGTTTGAGCATGCATAGAGAGAGGTTGACATCTACTTGAAGCATTTGACCATGAAGCGCATGATAAAGTACTTCTTCCTTGCTGGCCATGTGCAGTACGCCCACTATCTCACGCAGTACATTGTACCTGCTGCATGGAGATGCGTGCACTCCAAACCGAAGGCAAGGTGGACCTTGTCTGTCGGCACCATGATGGATACTGGAACGCTGTCTCTGCTGACCAGTTTGGCGAGCAGACTGCCATCAAGATCGGTAAGGGGGCTCTCAAGGGCATGATGACCCTTTCTGCTGAGCTAGTTTGTGAGTGGATCGACGCCTTCCCTATTACTGTTCACGTCACAGACCACGTGGACCATATCTACTACATGTATGCTTATACACCAGGCCAATCTGCGCAGAAGCAGCACAAGGAGGAGTTGAAGCACCGGTGCATCTTGGATGCAAATGATCAGGGTCTCATTGATGCAGAGGTGGAGAAGTACCCACACCCACTGGAAGATCACCGCCCTCATCTGTACAATCCCGTCACTGGCCAAATTGCCTCCACTGATGTGAATGTGGCGGATTCACTTGTGATTGGAGAAAAGATGGAAAGCAAATACATTGCCAGTCTCCCTGACGGGTTCTACAGTGCTATCAGTAGCCCATCAAGACGATGCATATTCTCAAGAATCAGGACAAGGGCACAACGGCCAGGCCAGTAATAGACCTTGAGAACATTTTTCTCCGGCTATTGCTGATTGGTCAGCGGCGGCAGGTGGAGCTTGAGCCTCTGTTTGCCTACGAACTGTGTGCAGTGCCGTTATCGCTCATCGATGGGCATGGTTGTCTCCGCAAAGCCAGTAAGTCTGGTCTGGTCAAACACCTTGGTGTGCTTGGAGTCTTGCCAACACCTGCTGATATTGTCATGGTTGATGTTTCTCGGCTGTTCTACCACATTGTGTGGCCACATGGTGGCACTGCCTCAGATCTGATTGCGTCCATCCAGGGTCGTTTAAATCGCTATCCAGATGGTATTGAGAAAATTGTTGTCTTCAATAAGTACCAAGATGCCTCTGCCAAGGATCATGAGAGAATGCGGTGAGCTGGTAAAGTTATCGACTATGAACTATCCATCACCAGTCCTCTGCCCAAAAGAGATGCAATCCTGAAGAGCAAGAATAACAAGCGGATGCTGGCGAGCATCTTGTGCATCTTTAATCTAGGAGACCCAACAATGGAGACCCAGGACGATGGTGTGTTTGGTCATGATGAGGCGGACGTTACCATGATATCATATGTCCTTCAGGCTGGCAACTGTGGCAAGGGCGTGATCCGTGTGCTTAGTGACGACACAGACATGTTTGTCCTGCTGGTCTATTGGGTGTATCGGACGGAATTGCAGTGCAAGGTGCAGATGGAGCAATGGGATAGGACAGTGCTGGATATCAATACCACCTGCGCCGACCTAGGACCAAAATGTCCGCAGCTTCTAGGCATGCATGTCCTCAGCGGTTGTGACATGACATCATATTCCTATGGCAAAGGCAAGATCGGTACACTTGCTCGCTGAGAACTTCCAATGTTTGGCTGATGTACTGGGTGAGGTACATGTAGGCACCACACAAGGCAGATTTGATGGAGGCAGCAGAACCCTTCTTCATTGCGGTCAGCCGCCAGAGACATCCATGGAGTCTGCTCGCTTCACATTCTTCACCAAGAGGAAGAAAAGTCCCAAAGCCATGGCCCTTCCTCCAACATCTACCAACCTGTTGCAGCACGTGCTCCGGGCTACATGCAGGTAATGTTGTGGAAAGCCGCAGGACACCAAGCCCCACCAGATGAGTCAGCTGATATCACTCACTTTGGGTGGGAGATGCGGGATGGCATACCCGTTCCTGCCACGGGGTGACCCAGCTCCACCAGAGTTGATTGGTGTGATTCAGTGTCAGTGCAAGACAGAGGGCAAGAAGTGCAGCACCAAGGCACGTGGCTGTCAAAAAGAGCATCTCTCGTGCACGTCATACTGTAACTGCTCTGGAGAAGAGAGATGCTGCAGGGCTGGAGATGAGGGACGTGTCGAGACTCGAGAGATCGAGGATGTTGAGGGCCAGGGAGAGGATTTTGAGGATGGTGTGGATCAGGAGAGTGAAGGCCATGATTATCGAGGATGTTGATGGCAGTCTTTTTGATCCTGATTACTTTGATGATGAGTGGGAGTAAAGGATAAAGATTATTAGGCGATATCAGATGGAGCCTGTTACATATGCGGTGGAAAATTGTTATATATGTCTAGTTATAAGTTATGCATCTGTTTTTATTTGAGATATCTCCAGATGCATTACAGAATGCGGGTATATTATTTCCTCTTTGAGAAAAAATGAAGTGTGTCTAGAGCGGTTGGCAATCGCTATAAAAATATATATTTATAGGCTACAATTTTGTTTTTATTTGCGATACCTCCAGAAGTATTACAGAATGGGTATATTGTTTTCTCTTTTAAAATACCAAATGTGTGTTAAAGTGGTGGATAATCGCTATACAAAATGTATATTATGTTATACTTTTGTGTTTATTTGAGATACCTCCAGATGTGTGACAGAATAGGTATATTATTTTCTCTATCACAAGACCAATTATGTGTTAAAGTGGTGGACATTCGCTATATAAAATGTATATTTGATAGGCAGTAGTTTTAGTTTCGGAAATATTACATGATGGGCATGCCATTTTCTCTTTTCACAACACCAAGTGTGTGTTCCAATATACGGTTGCAGCATAGCATGTATAAAACTACCTTTTTATCCATCGTTTAAAAACAATCCTTATAACATGATCCTGACAATGACAATAATGTATGATTATTCTTTATTTTGTGCATGAATAAACTAGATTAAAATGTACATGTTAGTTGAACTTTTCATTCATTGTCCACCAAGAGGTCAAATTTGACCTTGACCTGACCATTAGCATCTAAACTTGAACTTGAATCAAAAAAATAACCCCAGAAATGGATTCTACACACCCCAAAACCCCTTAAATTAGGTATTATACATTATTCTAGGACAAGTGGTTCAATAGTTAAATTTTCAAGATGGCGTCCGGCGGCCATTTTGGATTTATGCAAATTACCTGAGTTGTCCAAACGTGCCATTTGGGCAACCAAGCTAAATTTGTTCTAGGACCCCATGGGAGTATAAATCAACAAAAAAAGTTCATAGGAAAGAACATTTCTAGGTTGGGTCATTGTGTGCATAGGAACGTCAACTGGACTATTTGAAAAATGGAGGAATTTGGAGGATTGAGGGCACTTGCATTGGAAGTTGATGCATCAAAGGATTTTGCAGGATTGAGGTTACTAGGGGTTTTTGCCCCTGCAGGAATATGGAGGATCCAGGTTATCAGGCTCAATGTGATACATGAGGATTTTGGAGGATTGAGGTTACTAGGGGTATGCAAAAAAACCCGAGAGGATTTTGGAGGATTCGTGCTATGGTCCCCATAAGAGGATTTTGGAGGATTTGGGTTATATGGAGTTTTAACACTTTGAAATCAGAGGATGTTGGAGGATTCAGGTTACATGGGGGGAAAATGATGTAGGGAGTTAAAACTACCAAAAAGTGTAAATCTGATGAAGAAACACGAATTTAGGAGGGAAAACATTTCAACTTATTCTTTGAAAATACTGACTTTTTCTGTCATGGCCCATAGACTTTGTGCACGAGGTCTAAGTGATGTTTAATGGAGAATGTCGTGTTATTTAATTTGTCTTTTTTTGCATTGGTTTGAATTTTTATCTCGGCTGTCTTTTTAATATTCTGAATGATACTTTCATTTGCCCCTCCCTCTCATATTTTTAGATAATTGATAATGATTGACTGTGCGAAATGTTTTTCCCTCGGGAAGAATATTTAGGCAAGAAAGATCTGTAGAAGTTGGTTTTCTTTGCAGGTTTCATATTACCATTAACCCTAACTCCCTAGGTGGTGTGAAAAATCGTATAGAAATTTAAAAAGATTGAGGACTGTTGGAATTTAAGTGCGGCAAGTTATTTTTCAGCATGGCGGGCCGGGGGCACTGTTTTTTCAATATGGATATTCTCAATTTTTCCAAGCAGAGCAGCGAGAGTGCTGCGCTAATTTGTATGCCTGGTAAGACCACTGCTAGAGACTTGCAGTACTGTATAGATGCATTCATGTCCGTGTGCAATTGTGAATCAGTGCTTCTTGTGTTCTAAATGATATTTTTCTTTTGTACTTTGAATCATGTAGGCTTCAAGAAGGGAGCAGAGCAAGGCATGCCACCATTGACGATATTCAGTCTGCTGTGGGCCTAGACTTGTCACAGCCCACAAACAGTGGTTACATTCATTTGCATTCAACTGGACAGGACAGTACAATCAGTCTGGATGAGCCCCCTGTACCCTCTCTGCAAGCCTGTGGTGATATTTATGCACATCACTGTCAAGAATCATATCAAGATTGCACTTGATGCATTAGTTTGACGACCAAATGGAGAATGCATCAAGCAAGTCGAGCCTTTGATCAACAGCGGTGTGCTGACAACATCCAGGGGACTGTGGACCAAGCTTCAAGAAACAAAAATGTATAACATAATGGCATGTACACAATTTATACATGTAAGGCTGGTGAATCTTTCACCATTGGCATGATTTGGGGGATGTCATTTTAGCTGTAAACAGATTTTTAGCTGTTAACCAGAAATCAAGAAATAAATTCCTTCCTAGGACAAGATCAATATTACTCATGCAGCATGAACACTTGTCATGGATAGTCACAGTGCATATGGCTTGTCACGGTGGCTATTAACTGTTAGGAATTGTTTTTTGTATTTCCTTGACAAAAGCAATTAACGCAGTTCTACCTATAATTTGCTCATTACCCTTTAACCCTTACCCAGCTTAATCCAACAAAATCCAACAATGGCAAAAACCTGGATTTAGCTGTCATGCATTTGTACAGGGTGGAAGCTAAATGTACATGTTGGTAAATGTACGTATTAGGAGGGGTGCAAGCAGACTTATTGTAAAATTTCAGTTGAATTTTGTTGGATTTAGCAGGGCTCATACAAACGAACACTTGCATAATTTGGTTGGATTCAGCAGGGTAGCTGCAAAATGCCTAGGTTGGTACAATGTACTAAGTACATGTAGGTGCTGCAGTGTGGAATCCAACCAATTTAGCTGTTGGACTTTGTTGTATTTAGCAGGCTTCTCATTTCATTTTTTTAAATAGTTGGATTTAGTAGGGCCATATGAAAGACATTGAAGGTGGTTAGGGTTAAATACTTGGAAGTAGTGAAACAAGTATGACTTGATTTAAAGTTTTTGACATGTTCATATTGCTTTCATTACTACATGTACATGATTACATCATTTTATGCATTGATCATTGTGAAAACTCAATAAACATGTACATGAACAGCATTCTATGAGGATTAAGTGTAATGATTGTACTGATCTGGGACAAGGGCGGATCCAGGGGAAAGGGGGGGGGGGGGTGGGCAAAGGGGGCTGACGTCGCAAAAAGGCAGCCACTGCGTACACCCACCCACAAAACTTGGCCAACAAAATGTTTGGCCCCTCCCAAAAAAATTGCAATTTCTTTTTTCCCCCCCAAAAAATTGTGTTCTGGATCAGCCCTTGATAATAACAATAATAATGTATTTATTTATATTGCGCCAATTCCATACAATGTACACCGGCGCATAACAAACATGAAACCATTAAAAAAAAAAATATCTATTAAAAGACATCAATTAAAAGCTCATTGGTAAAATACAGATGAATAGCAATTATATTAAAAGGACATGGAATAATCACTTAAACATTAAAATTGTTGACCATAAATAAATAATCTAATAAAAAGCAAAAAATGGATGACAAATAAAGATTATTAGAAAAGAAACATTGGTTAATTACAGATAAATAACAAATTACATATAAATGATAAGAAAAAAAAGAAAAGAAAAAATCACATACAGGCACAATTAATTGGTGGAAACATATCAAATTTGTTTACCATAAATGAAGTAAATTATCAAATTAAAACCTAATAAAAAGCTTGCTTAAAAAGGTGAGTCTTCAGCACAGATTTAAAAATACCAAGGCTAGTTGCATTTCTAACGTTAAGTGGAAGTCTGTTCCAGAGATATGGTGCACTATGCTCAAAGGCTCGATCCCCAAGAGTAGCCTTACCGAAACCTACAGGGTAATTAAGAAAAATACCATCACAAGAACTGCGAAGGCAATAACGAGACTGTGACTTAATAGAAACAAGCTCACATAAATATTGTGGGGCCAAACCATGTAAAATTTTGTATGTAATCAATAACATTTAAATTCAATTCTGAACCGAACAGGAAGCCAATGTAAATCGATAAAAAATGGAGTAATATGACAAAACTTGAATTCATTGCAGACAAGCCGAGCACAAGCATTCTGCACTCTCTGAAGTTGATTAATCTTTGTGCTGGGTAAACCATAAAACAAACTATTACAGTAATCAAGTCTACTGGAGATAAATGCATGAATCAGTGTCTCAGTACATTCCTTTGATAAATATTTCCTAATTCGTCTACTGTTATGCATATAATAAAAAGCACTTCCACAAACTTTAGTTACATGAGTTTTCATTGTCATATTGGCATCAAACCATGCACCTAGATTACGGGCAAATGAAACGGGAGACAATAGACTGCCCAACCTGTATACCATCCAATGTAACTTTAGATAATTGCTGACGGGTACCAATTATCAAGAACTCTGTTTTACTGTCATTCAAAAATAATCCATTATTACAAAACCATTGTCGTACATCCTGTATGCAAGCTTCCATAGCAGAAAGAGCAGACTCCTCACTACCTGCTTCATCGGGACAGAATACAACTGAGTATCGTCTGAGTAACAGTGAATCTGTGGATGATGAACTTTGACAATATCAAACAATTGACTGGTATACAAAATAAAAAGTAAGGGACCAAGACATGACCCTTGTGGTACTCCCCATACAAGATTGCGTTTACCTGACAATTTACCATTAATTAAAACCCTTTGAGATCTATTGCCTAGATATGAACAAAACCAATTGAGGGCTGTACCATTAACTCCAAAACGTGACTGGAGTATGCTCAATAAAACACTATGATCTAGTGTGTCAAATGCAGCACTTAAATCTAATAAGACCAACAGTGAAACATGTTTTTTGTTCATAGCCATTTGCAAATCATTCTGAATTTTCAAAAGAGCTATTTCAGTACTATGGAATTTGCGGTAAGATGACTGAGTCAATGGATATAAATTATTTCGAGTCCGATAAGACTGTAATTGACATGCCACAGCTCTTTCCAATAGTTTTGAAACAAACTGTAAATTACAAACAGGTCGAAAGTTCTCCACCTTAATCTCGAGTCCTGGCTTTTTTAACAGAGGCAGTGAGGAGGGTAAATATCAATGTGATAATAACCAGACTCGAAATCGAAAGAAAAATACACAAAATTGACCAGAATCGAGTACTTGGGCGATGTGATTTAGGTCTTCGTACTTGAATGGAGAATTCAAAACAAATTTGTTTGGGTGACGAAGATCTAACACGAGACGCAGTTAATTGCCTTCAACAACAGTTAACGGGTTACAACAATGGGGCTGGGAATCAACCTCAACGATGCAACATTTATGCAATAAATTGGCAATTGCCGTCTCGACAAAATCTGAATGTGTCGAGCTTGATTTGTTGTTTTTAGCGTAAAAAGGAGGAGTAGGCCTATGTAAGAACGGGATTTTATAACCTTCGGTTATGGTGTCAATAACCAGAGCGTTTGCTTTAAGATCTTCCATACAGTATCGCAAACAAGGTGTTAATTTACCTTTTACACCTGCTGGGGCCCGTGGGTCGTGTTCCGTGATCTCCCAGTTTCTGGTTGCCGTCTCAGGCGGAGGTTTAACTCCGGGGTTTCCCGGTTGTTGCTGCCCGCTTCGGAGTGCTGGCAGTTGGCGCGGACGTCGCCGCTGCTCCCACACTGGAAGCAGGTTCTGCTATCGACGCTGAAGGTTGACAAGGGGTTGGGGAAGCGACGAAACTTGCGCTGATTAGGCAACCCAATCGGAAGGCGTGGCAGGGGAGCAGTCTACTTGGTTTGGTTCTTCGCCTTCTTCGCTGCTTCGGGCTTCTTAGCTGCGGCGGATTTTTCGGCTTTGCGAAGCCGCTTCTCGTCATCGGAGTTTTCTGCCAAGTCGTCGGTGACATATTCTTTAACGGTCGACCAGCCATGAGCGATCAGCCAGCTTGATTAGTTTTGACGCTTCCGCAGAAGCTCTAGTGCCTCTCTCACGGCTATCTTTGTGGAGTCAACGTCCAGTGACTCTTGCGAGTCCAGTGCGGACTCAAGCAACACCGTTACCGGTATCTTAACAGAGTGTTCGTACTGTTCTTGATTGCCGTCGCTCTTGAAAGGTGTTGAAGTTGCTGACAGCTTCTGCTTCTTTGTGGTGGAAGCGAGCTTCTGCTGAAGCGACTGGATGGCTACCAATCGTGATGTCCCGACGGATTTTCAAATGGCAAATCAGTACTACCCACACCCGTGTCAAAAACGGCATCCAACCCATCTCCGTCAGCCACTAACCCAGACACACTATTGAGGCGAGGAATGGAACCAATACCTAAAAACGGTCAGAGAGCTGCTCAATCCACAAGGCAAAAATCTACGATAGACTTAACAGATGGCGTTATCTACAACCGAAGCTCCGGGGGATTCTCATTCGCCCATCTTAATGTGAGAAGTTTAATAAACAAATTTGACCAATTTAAAATTTTAATGTCTACAAATCCATTCGATATCATCTGTCTAAATGAAACTTTCTGCAATGCCTCAATCTCCGACAATGAAATCACATTACCAAACTTTTCCATTGTCAGAAAAGACAGGAACCGCCATGGTGGTGGGGTTGCCATGTACATCCGAAACAATTTAACTTTCACTCGTCGTGAGGATCTTGAAACAGATGATGTCGAGTGCATATGGGTTGAAATTAAGTGTAAACAAAGACAGCCTGTGCTTATTAGTTCTATTTATAGGCCACCTTCTATGGGCGGCCATTAGGGCAAAAAAGACAACCGCAAAATTAAAGTAAAGCAAAAATAAAACAAAAATAGAATTCGAAAAAATAAACAATAAAGCTACAATTAACAATGAGAATGCAGCAAAATAAAATCAAGAACCCCAAAACAAAATTAAAACGCCCAAAAAAATACAAAAAACAAAAAATAAAACGTTTGTGTTAAATGTACAATAAAACACAAAACTAACCAATAATGCAGTGGAAATTAACAAATACCCGCGACAAATAAAAAATCCGCCACGGCAATAATACCCCCGCGACTAACGGAAACCCCGCGCTCATTGAAGCCACGCACGGAACATTATAAACCCCTCAACGAATGAAAGCCACGCAACGAATATAAGTCACACAACGAATTACTGTCTCATGACATGGTATGGAGGATAAACCTCATTTAAATACAAATACAAACTTTTCACTTGCCTAAAAGTTGCACGTGTTGCAGCTATTAAACGTAGTGGTACCATGGGTACTGCCACTATTGTTTTGGCAGAAATCTTTGATTTACCAAATCTTCCTCACGCACGGTGTAGCTCTAGACCTCCTTCCTCCATTCCCGCCTAATGTCATTCGAACGTGGCCGCGGGCCGGGCCGCGCCGATGGGCCGGGATGTCAATGATAGGGAGGCTAACGCGACATATGGAGTGATAGACCGTAGGGTACCAGTCCGTGCAGACTGGTTCCCTGCTTTTAGTAATTTTTTAGGCTTTATATTCCTTGCGGGACTTCTGGTAATGTTCTGGCACTCGTATCGCGCGCCGGACTTGTATTCGTTGCATGGCTTTCGTTCGTTGCGTGACTTACATTCGTTGTGTGACTTATATTCGTTGCGTGGCTTTCATTCGTTGCGTGACTTACATTCGTTGTGTGACTTATATTCGTTGCGGGGCTTTCATTCGTTGCGTGACTTATATTCGTTGCATGGCTTTCATTCGTTGCGTGACTTACATTCGTTGTGTGACTTATATTCGTTGCATGGCTTTCATTCGTTGCGTGACTTACATTCGTTGCGTGACTTACATTCGTTGTGTGACTTATATTCGTTGCGTGGCTTTCATTCGTTGAGGGGTTTATAATGTTCCGTGCGTGGCTTCAATGATGAGCGCGGGGTTTCCGTTAGTCGCGGGGGTATTATTGCCTTGGCGGATTTTTTATTTGTCGCGGGTATTTGTTAATTTCCACTGCATTTGGTTAGTTTTGTGTTTTATTGTACATTTAACACAAACGTTTTATTTTTTGTTTTGTTTATTTTTTTGGGCGTTTTAATTTTGTTTTGGGGTTCTTGATTTTATTTTGCTGCATTCTCATTGTTAATTGTAGCTTTATTGTTTATTTTTTCGAATTCTATTTTTGTTTTATTTTTGCTTTACTTTAATTTTGCGGTTGTCTTTTTTGCCCTAATGGCCGCCCATACACCTTCAAGCTCTGTTGAATTCATTGATAAACTAAGTGATATTATTAATAAGGCCTCCTGTGAATGTAAAGAAATTATTGCAACTGGGGACTTTAATTATGATGTTTCAGTTGACGATGATAGTATGAACTCAAACCCAATTATTTCTTGTTTTGGTTTATTCCAATTGGCGCAACTCATACATGACTCAACACGTGTCACTGAGTCCACTCAAACAGTAATCGATCTCATTTTCAGCTCCCATCCAGAGCTAATAAAGGAATGTGGTGTATTACCAGTCCTAATCAGTGACCATTATCTTGTTTATGGTCAACATAGTTGGAAAACACCAAAAATTACAGGTCGCTCAATACATTTTCGATGTCTTACAAATATAGACAATGATGCATTTAAAGACGACCTCCTTAATGCACCATGGCAAGATGTACTGGACTCTTATGATGTTGATGAAGCGTGGTGCAAATGGCACTCCATATTTATGAGTATTATTAACTTTCATGCGCCAATCAAAACTAAACGTATTCGGGGTGCCTCTTTACCTTGGCTCGATTGCGAAATTCTTAAACTTATGAGACAGCGGGATCGTGCACACAAAATCGCAAAACGCTCAGGCTCACATATCGATTGGGACTCTTACAAAAAGCTGCGGAATAATGTAACTAATAAAATCCGCACTAAGAAGAGTGAATACTATACATCAGCCATAGAAGAAAATAAAAGCAATTCATCTATGCTATGGAAAAACTAAAGGAGGTACTTCCTAAAAAACAGAAAATTGCTCCAAATTCTATCACTTCTCCAAATGGAGAAAATATTGACGATCCCACTGACATTGCTGATACATTAAATGAACACTTTTCTACAATAGGAAAACGTACAGCTAGAAATTGCCCATCGGGCGAACTTGAAAACAATGATACCTACGCCTCTATTGTTGATTCTCTGGATGAACTTGAAGAATGCACTGTACCTAATATTACAGAAGAGTTCGTTCAAAAGCAAATATCATCCATGTCGGTTGGGAAAGCAACAGGTCCGGATGGCATCAGTGTTAAAATGATTAAAATTGCTTCCCCTTATATTACTAAATCTTTAACTTATATTTTTAACCTCTCCATAAGATGCGAGCAATACCCTAAAGATTGGAAACACGCCTTGGTAACACCAATTCACAAGGGAGGAGATAAATGTAGTACAGGTAATTATCGGCCTATTTCTATACTGCCTATTATCTCTAAGATTCTAGAAAGATGGGTGCACTCGGCAGTATATAGCTACCTCGATGATAACAATTTGATACCTAGTTGCCAATCGGGATTTAGACCCTTGCACTCGACTGAAAGCACTCTACACGATTTAACAAACAAGTGTTTTGAGGCTATGGAGCAAGGTGAAGTTACAGGTAGCGTGTTCATAGATCTCAGTAAAGCTTTTGATTGTGTGGATCATGTAATCCTACTAGGCAAATTGAAGAAGCTGAATTTGTCATCTTCTGGAATTAATTGGTTTAAGTCGTACCTAGGCGGTCGTAGTCAGTCTGTAAATATTAAGGGTACAATATCGAAGGTCTTGCCCATAGACATAGGCGTTCCACAAGGGTCGATCTTAGGGCCACTTTTATTCATTGTTTATAGTAGTGATTTTCCATCCTGTATACCCCAAAATTGCAACTTATTTATGTATGCAGATGACTCCACGTTAACTTGTAGCTCCTCTAGTATTAACGAAATAGAAAGGAACTTGAATGTAGCTCTTGCTAGTATTCACAATTGGTGCCTAAGAAACAAACTAGCATTAAATGCCAACAAAACCAAATGTATGCTTATTGGTGCATTGCTGATAAGGTTATCGAAAAAGTGAAATCTTGTAAATGCTTGGGTGTAGTTGTTGATGAAACATTAAGTTGGGGTACACATGTTGAATACGTAAGGAAGACTGTTTCGTCTAAATTGGGTGTGTTAAACCGAATTCGTGATTACGTTCCCCAAAACAGCCTGCACACACTCTTTGTAAGTTTAGTTATGCCATCTTTAGAGTAATGCTGTACGGTGTGGGGAGGAAGGTACATATCTCACGACAATACCCTCAACAAATGTCTCAAAAGAGCCGCACGGATAATCCTTAAATGTACCTCCCTCACCCAGTCAAAAAAGGCTATCTTTGTTTTCAAAAGCCTTAACAAAATGACTCCTTTGTACATGTACATGACAAATCTGTTCACACCACTTACAGTGATTCGTGAAACACGACAATCGACCCAAATGGCACTGAAAGTTCCTTTCGCCAAAAAGGAATGCTACGTGACAAGTTTCGCTGAGAGTGGTGCCAGTACATGTATATGGAATAATCTGCCTGAACAAATGAGAACCATAAACTCCTTAAGTACATTTAAATCGGAGCTACGTAAAGCCATCTATCAGTGATATTTCTGTCATTTACGCTGATCTGCGGAGTTATAAACTTGGTTGCCAAAATACTTTGGAGCCGGATGGGAATTTCCCCTTGTTTTTCACCCTAAAAGGTTTTTTTTTCGCGGGTTTTTCGCCCATCCCGTAAATCAGCAATAGGCTTCTGGAGAGTTGAAAAGTTAACCGAAAATATATTTATTTGTGTAAACAATGTATTTGTTTAAATATTTTGTATGAATGTGTAAATATTCAGTTTTAACTAATAATATGCAGGGCCCCAATGGAAACCAGTTTTAAACTGTTTGGGCACACCCTGGGTAAAGAAATGTAATAAATAAATAAATAAATAAATAACCGAGTTAGGTTGGTCACGATGAAATAGGGAAACAGATGGGGGTGGTGCACAAGAATCCAGTGTTCTCGCAACTTATATTAATATATTAATTTACAGTTACGAACAATCTCTCGGGTAACTTATTTACACTGAATTTCCAATGTTATTAATACAAAAAAACGACAGTCAAAGATGTCTGCAAATAAAAGAAATAGGAAAAGGAAATACAATAATACATATATTCAATTAGATTTTGAGCATTACTATAGGTTTTCTCGGCCAATTTGCGAATTTGTCTGATCATTTTCGTTATTGGTCATTCAAATTCGCGTGGTTTTTACACATCTGATCAATTTCAATTTTTAAACACCCAAGATTTGGTTCCTAATGTTCGTTTTCATTTAGGGGCATTCTATTTCGTTTTGGTGAATGCAAGACTTCATTTGTTGCATTCTTACATTGAGTTTCGTGACATCCTTTGACGGTTGAAGCATTCAAATTAGCGAACGTCGGTGTGCATATGACGTATGACCAAGCTTTTCTTTTCTTATTCGTTTATGGGCAATCATTTTCATCAAATTGTCATTCAAATTAATTAGATGTTTTTATTGATATATTTCTGTATTGTCTTCTGAGGTTTTTGTAAAAAAAAAAAATTGATAATGGAAAATTTTGTAACATCTATAATGTGACATCTGAACTTATATAAAGCATAGATGATGCAAGGAACTAATGAAATAAAAAGGCTAAGGAATTTGTTTTTTCAATGTTGATCTTTGTTTTGAAGTTTGACCCAAAATGTTAGGGGCATCTTTAAGTTGACAGGTTTATATATCGTTAAATTTTTAACACTGTTTACTGCTCTTTTTCGTTCTGATTCATCAATCGAAATCTTCATGTGCAAGACATCGAGGCATGTATGTTTGGCAATGGTTGTACCATCGGAAACACTTGTCTTGGGTAATTTGTTATCTTGGGCCGATTCCATCAGACGATGACACCTCCCCTCCCGTAGGCTCGCCATCCTATCTGTCTGAAGACTTAGTTAAGAAAGAGAGGTGTGCATCTACATATGATGCACGATATGGGGCAGAGGGAACACCCCCCCCCCCCCCTTTTTGTGTTGGTCATTGTGTTTCCGGAATCTCAGGAATTCTTTTCAGAGGTCCAGGGGGTGTTAGGAACACAAAGTTACTGTTGTCAGTGTTATGAAATTCCCCTCACGGAATGTATATACGCCCCTCATTCAGTATTACTATTATGTACAACCGGCACAAACAAATGTTTTGTCACAGCAGGGGCGGATCCAGAAATGTTTGCAGGGGGGCGGGGGGTTCTGAAATTTGCCCAGAAAAATGACTCCCAAAATGTTCCGCCTGCGAATTTTTTTTCCAGCCTGTGTGGGGGGGGGGGGGGGGGGATACACTTTCTCACCGTTAGTGGCGCCATTTAACCTCTTTGTTTTGTTCTCACCCATAGGCAAAATAAGACCTGTATTTGCAAGGCCTAGGCCTAGGCCCCTACAAGCAAAAGCAAAAGAAAAAAAGAAAAAAATAGAATAAAAATATGGCCACGCGTCACTTAATTGTTTGCATACGCGTGCGACCTCGGCTGACCCTAACCTGTGAATGAATGGGTCGAAGTTGTTTACGCCAAGCCGTGCCAGAAAGTTCAAGGTTAATCTTGTGTACGCTAGCTCTTTCGAGAAGCTGTGTAGAGGATTATTTTTAGATGTGACGTAATTTGTACGATTCTCTAGAATTTCTAGTAATCTCTGGAATGAATGAAATTCTTTATATACGGGCTAGCTTATGAAAAAATCAGGACTTGATTTTCGACGGTGGACTTGAGATTTCGACGGACGGAGAATTTCGTTGAGTTCATTGAGCCGTTTTATTCGGACCTGTGACCTGTATATGACTCGTCTGCGGAGAGCTGAGTTTTATTTCCAGAAAAGAGACATTTATCTGTGAACTGTGGTCGGTTCATTATTTGGGGTTTCATATCCCCATATTTTCGCGACGGGAGCCAGTTTGTGTCGTCCCCCGCTGTTTTCGTCTCTCTTCGGCTGTTTTGGAGGTGAATTCGCCCCGTGTTCCAGCTCGTCAAAGAACTGTATTCGCTCGCATTATTGGAGTCGTCCTTGTCCGTTGCTGAGTGCCCAAGCCGTCCAAGTCCTCGCCCAAGTCCTCGCCCATTGCAGAGCTGCCCAATTCGTCTGAGCCTAAGTCCTCGCCCGTAAGATCTTTAAGTTATATATTGTATAAGATCTTTTCTTAATTCTACACTTGTTACTTCTACTTCTACGTCGATAATTGACAGTGCGTCCAATTGGATATCTCGTAAACCCTATTGATTCTCGAATATTCTCATTATTAAATCACATTGTTTCTTTATTCTTTATATCAGTGTGATCTTGTTTGATTTTTTTGTTGCATCTGAGAAAATTCAGGCTTTTTCTAGTAATATATATTTACGGATAGTCTGGAGATTTTCAGACCGTAACAGGGGGATGTGTTATAGGTAACAATAGTCTGGAGTGTGTATAGGGTATTGGGACAAAAGGGGGTACCCCTCTGCCCCATATCGTGCTGGGTATATGCATCTACGGATTGAAGACGCAGGGGCGGATCTAGGGGGGTGGGTTGTTGGGGTTGCAACCCCTCCCCCCAACCCCTCGGGATGAGGAGCAAAGTTGTGATAAGCAATAAACCACATCCTTCTTAACAGTGGGTATAGAGTACCGAAGTTTGACGTCAGTTGGCATGACAACTGGTTCCAAACAAATGTAAATTTCGACTGCTCCTTTGTTAACAGCCAGTCATGCAAACACACAACAAAAGTATTCTGGTTCCAAACATTGCATTGACGTCATCACTTCGGTGCTCTATACCGCTGGTCCATACACTGTACACTGTACCGGTATATAGGCGGGTACAACCCCTCCCTAAATGAAAGGCTAGATCCGCCCCTGAGACGTCAGATATGATTTATTTCAGATAACTCAGACTTTTTTTTATAAAACCGGACATGCAGGAATGTGGACATGCCGAAAAAGATGCTTGAAAAAGGGTGACATAATGTTTGCCCATCAATGAACATGGGTGCCCGATCAACCCCGTACTGTTGGTCCAGACGAAATTGAATAAACAGTACGATACTAAGTTCTAATTTGAATGAATCTTGTATAGGTACGAGTGAAGCTAAAATACGATAGAATGCTCGGATAGTGAATTTGAATGATTATTTTTGATTGTCGAATAACAAACAATCTGCGAGATCATTGAATTTCAATCTAAACTAAATGAGCGAGGCGTTAAAATAAACGAAAACATGGTGAAATTAGCCGGGAAAACCAATATTATCAATTTAAATTCATTGCAATATTCCAACATTTCATTTAACTGCACTCTTGTCACATTTATGGCCAATAAATATGAAGGTGACCCTCAATCGCACCATTGATCCTATCGCAAAAGTTATAGGTTCATCTTCTCAGACACATGCATAATTATAATTTGTCGCACGTTGTTCAAGAAATACAAGTACAAATGCAGTCTATGTTGTATTGAAACAGTAAAGATCGCTTTTACTTACCATGTGACCAGGGCCGGATTATCCAATAGGCACAGTAGGCACTGTGCCTGGGGCTTACGAAAAATCAGGGGGCCTATACGAAAAATGTGAGGGCCTACGAAAATCATATGAAGCACGATATGGGGGAAAAGGGACCCCCCCTCTTTTGTGTTGGTCATTGTGTTCCCGGAATCTCAGGAATTCTATTCAGAAATCTAGGGGGATGTGTTAGATAACAATAATCTGGAGTGTGCTTAGGGTATAGGGATAAAAAGGGGGGGGGGGGTACACCTTTCCCCCATATCGTGCAGGGTATCACGAAAATGCCTCAGTGTGCCATAAACACCCAGACATATGCACGCGCACGCACTGAAACGCGTAAGAAAAGTTTTAAAAGGTTGTTGGTGTCCGACTTCTGAATTTACCATATGAAGCAAGATATGGGGCAAAGGGAACCCCCCACCCCACCGTCTTTTGTGTTGGTAATTGTGTTCCCGGAATCTCCGAATTCTTTGCAGAAATCTAGGGGGTGTGTTAGGTAACGATAGTCTGGAGTGTGTATAAGGTATAGGAAAAAAATTATCGTGCTGGGTATATCGAATTTACGATTTTAGGAAAGCTAGGACGTACAGTTAATGCCCCAAATTATTCATACCCATATCAAATTCGGGGTATTGTGAATCATTCTATTTATTATTTCTACTTTTCTGCTAAGGATGTGAAACAAAAATATATGTAGATTTGTACATGCCTACTAAAAGTCATTAAAGTAAAGCCTAAGTTCCGCCAATCCAGCTTTTATGTATGAGAGAAAAGCAAGCTACCAGATTTTTCATAGGGTATGAATCATTTTGGGGCATAACTGTACATGTATATAGCTTACTTCTGACTGCAAACCTCAACACGTGTATACATTGTAATAACTGATAGCTGCATGGTGGTGTCAAATAAAGCATCAACTGAATTATTATATATTTTGCGCCCCCCCCCCCCCCCCCCTACCAAAAAAAGACCAACAGCAGTTTCCGAAAGGGTGCTAGGCCCCAGTGCTTTCGAGCATTATGAAATTGGTGTTGACGTGCGGATGGCCTATGGAACACTGGTGCCTTGGGCCGACCAAACACTTAATCCGGCCCTGCATGTGACGTCCCCCAACTTGTGCCAGCCGAAGTGCAAGACAGCACCAATAAACATGCATGTAGGAAACGGTGCCTAAAAATAGCAGCCAAGTTATAGTTATAGTAATAGTATGTATGTATTTCGGGAGAACTAGGGTGATGTTCACTCGTGAGAACTCAAAAAAACATTGTTTTTACTGACGTCGCAAAAAGGCAGCCACTGCGTACACCCACCCCCAAAACTCAGCCAAATTTATTTTGGCCCCTCCCAAAAAAATTGCAACAAATGTTTGGCCCCCCAAAAATAAAAATGTGTTCTGGATCCGCCCTTGGACTAGTGTGTGAATTTCCAATCAGCCAACGCCCCAAAAACCTCAAATCTAAGTTGGAGACTGCTGCACAACAATAAAGCCATAATTCTGCAATGTCTAGCTGCATATATTAAACCGAAAAGCAAAGGCATGCAAGTGAATGCACAATTGGAGCGCCTGCATGCCCGGCACGGTTATAACATATTGCAAAAAGGAATGCAATGTCATGGATGGCGTGCTGCATGGCATCGCTGCATATTTCTAGTGCCACTAGTCAATACATGTACATAACAATTAATTCAGATGTATGAAATTTAAAGAAGGAACTATGGGTGTGTAAAAGAAAGAAAAAGACTGAAGGGCCAGATGACTCGGATTGACTAGCCACACTTATCACTGGATAGTATGAACTCAAAAATTTGCATGTGAGAGAAATAGTAGAGGGGCCAGGTGACTTAACCTGTCGACTGGTCACACAAGATCTCCCGATTAGAGGCTTGCTTTTCAGAGATCACCGTTGCGAGGTGATATTAGGCCTTTTCACACTAGACAAAATCTCGGGGGCGGCCCCGCGGTGGTAAAAATGTGCTAATAGACTCCTGGCTCATTTTTGTTGGACATAAATACGCTTGAGATTGCTCCAGCGATGTTTTTTTTAAGGTTTTTTCCAAATGAATTTATAAGGTTGGATAGCTATTGAATATTGTACTTTCCATCAACAGTTCAATGGGCACTGTAAAGTTCCAACAGTGCCTTTGTTACCGGTACTGGGCAGTAGTACAAACTTTCAACACTGCATGCACAGTCTTCGGAAACCACTAGGCCTATTCTAAACGGAAGGCACTGTTCCAGAACAACCAAAACGACATCGTCATGTATTACTGAAAATGCACAAAGCCTTATTGAATAGGCACAAGGTTGAATAGGCACAAGGCGCGACGATGTCATTTTGGTGGTTCTGGATAAGTGCTTACCCAAACAGGACACGCAGTTGTGCGGTACACATGTTTGGCACACTATTTTCTATTGCACCGGGCTGCCTCTAGGAAAAGGGTCGCATATACTGACGGAGAAAAAGTCTACGTCTAAAACAGGTATGACTATATATCTTTGCATGTTTCGTTTTTTTATGGGTGTATTTGAAACCCCGTTTTCGGGCGCGCGAACAGTGTTCTCTGGTTGCCGATTACAAACCGTGTAGAGTGCATCTGGGCGAAAATTCAAGATGGCAGCAGCCGTATTAATTGACCTATCGCCGTTTACGAGTTAACCACGCCCCTTATGGGAATTTTGTGTGGTATTTTTTGTTTGTCTCGGATTTTGCGCGTTCCACGTGGAAATATAATTAATGTGATTGGACAATAATTCACAAGCTGCGTTGACGCGATTCGACCGCGATAGGTCAATACTCCAAATATAAAGAAAGAAAATTCACGATCTGACGAAACTAATTCCTGGAACAGCAATAAAAATGGGCAAAGACGGTTTTATTTTTTTATGTTATTTATACGGTTTCAAGACTGAATAACTTATAAGTGCTTCAGATTTCACAAAAATCAACGCAAGTTCTGTCTTTTTAAAGCTGGTATGATACACGATTTGCTTTTGCTGTAATTTTCAGAAATAAATGGATTTGGGGTTTAGTATAGCAAATACTGCAACACTGACCTGTTTAAAGTTTTGTGTGCATCGGAGAGAAACAAATTATGTTCCAGCAGTCTGGTTCCCTGACCATACTTCAGACATAACGGAGCAATTTATAGACGTCAGGGAATTCAGAGGGCGGATCTGTGGGGGGGGGGGGGGGGGGGGGGTTGTGGGGGTTGCAACCCCCCGGCTGCTGAGCAATGTTCTGATTAGTAATGCTAAACCGCATGCGTGTTACCAGTGGGTATACCGTTGGTCTGTACACTGTACCAGTATAGATGGGTACAACCCCTACCTAAATGAAAGGCTATTGATCCCCCCCCCCCCCCCCCCCCCCTGGAATTATCAGGTCGGGGAACTAGACTATTTCCAATGATTGTCGGCCGACAATCGTTTGAAAACGATATAAATTTCCACTTTTTTGAAAACGACAGCGTACCAGGTGCCATAATTTCACAGGATGACTGAGAATACAGTCTAGTACGGTATTTCGTAAGAATTCAGTAGTTTCGTTTTTTGATGTTTGCAAATGTTGTATACTATCTTTAATGTTTTCGGTTGACTGAGCATTGAACAATTTTATGAAAGGCTCCAGTGAGGGCTTTGCGACACCTTCAGTAAATGTGTCCAGTGGCTTAAATTTTAGTTGGTCCTTACTTTTTGGAGGGAAACATGAATGGAGAAGCCTATCTTCAGACGATCAATGACCTGATCTTACCACAGTTGGAGCAACATTTCGAAAGACAGAAACAAGGCATTTTTCATTAGTTGTGGTGGGCCAACTTGAAGATGGGGCACCGGATAGACTTGAGATCAAGTCGGTAATTAGCCGTTTCATTCTTCCGGGGCCGGGGTAGAGTACCGAAGTGATGACGTCAATGCAATGTTTGAAGCCAGAATACTTCTATTTTGTGTCAATGTGTTTGCATGACTAGCTGTTAACAAAGGAACAGTCGAAATCTCCATTTGTTTGGAGCCAGTTGTCGTACCAACTGACTTCAGACTTCGGTACCGGTACTCTATACGTTCAGTTGCGGGTACGGTACGTACATCCTCGATCCCAACATGCGTATGTTTCACTTCCAATTACCGACTTGAAGAATACGTTCTCAGCTTTGTGCACAACATATGTGACTCGCTACCGAATTGAGACGGAGCAGTCTGATTGGTTAAGAATCAGGGAATATGAATATCCATGTTACATCTTTCAGTGCTAACCACATGGCGGATCGCGCAAGGCCATTTAACAATTGTTGACCGCTGTGATGTGGGATATGACGTTTTTAACACCCGAGGGACGCATAGCACCCGAGGCGAAGCCGAGGGTGCTATGCGTCTCCGAGGGTGTTAAAAACGTCATATCCCACATCACAGCAGTCAACAATTGTTTTGTTATATCGCCAAACCCAGTTTTTTCAGTTCAACTTGCCTAGCTTGCTTGGTGGAAATTTACTCAAACAAATCACGTGATCAAAACAGCTGATCATCTGCTAGTCCGCTGTTCCCACTATAGTTTACTGTCGTTAACAGTGTAGCGTGGGTACCAATGATACAGCTCAACTGGCTGCGTTGATGTGTGATATCATGCTTGTGCCATGCGTTTTTGTAGACCGGGCACGTGATCGTTTCAGGCCAATCAAAATACAGTATCCAAGACGGGGACATAACAAAGAGCTATATTAAATTACTAGAGCGCTAACTCCCTCTTAGGCGCGGAGATACTTTAAATCATGGAGGAAGGAATGTTTAAATCGTTCCTGCGTGCAGACATTTTGAATTGGTGTGCTTGTTTGTAGAACATGGGGCTTGTTTGTTTCACACCGATCCGGATCGCGAGTCAGTGATCCGGCCGGAGCTTCGTAACGCTGCTCCTGATCACGTTTTTTAGGGATCCTGCTCGCGAGATGGGTTCGCAAGATCCAAGATGAGGGTCAATATCGACGCCATTTGCATGACTTCAATTTAAGTGTCTGGTTCCCGCTATGATATTCTTATTGGAAAAGCAATTATCGAGAGTCGGCAAACAGACAAAGCAACCCCACTGGTATACGAGTATCAAATGAACGAGGAGCGCAGTGCGCAATACCAGCGACGTACTCCCCATGGAAGTGCGGTTGCTATGTGGAAAGCGCACTCTTTTGGTGCAGCACGAAGCCAATAGGCCGACGTTCTGCTCCTGAGTTGAGGGGCTGCAAAGATCGTGTCTACTGTGCTGCGGCCTCGTCTGAATCCACACTGGCTCTCGGGTAGCAGGTCTTGTTCGTGTCTTGTTGTGTGCAGCTGAGTAACTAGAGGCCTTTTCACACCAGTGCGCCGAACCCCGGGGCGAACTCGCCCCTGGGGCGGCCCCGGGGCCGCCCCCGGGGCTTTCACCCTCGAGTTCAACCCCGCGTCGTTTCACACTCGTTTCGCGCAAACCTACCTCAGGCGAGCTCGTCCCGGGGTTGGGCATGAGCGTTTCACACTAGTTTGTATTTCATCGACCCCCAGATTGCCAGTAAATTCTTAACTTCCTCCTCGCTGAAAATAATTATTGAGATTCTGGGAACACAATGACCAGCACAAAAGAGGGGGGGGGGGGGTCCCTCTGCCACAGATTGTGCTTCAGAATAATGGCGCTGCGCTTTCGGCCAAGCTCTATACAATTAACAATAGCGCGCGCTTTGGCAGGACCTTTGGAATTCTTTTGTCGGGAGCACCTGTTTCTCAACCCGGGTTGTACCTGTTTCTCAACCCGGGTTGTACCTGTTTCTCAACCGGGGTTGTACGAAACTCCGCATGCGGTGCGACGTTTCACACTAAACCATTTCGCCCCGGGGCCATCCCCGAGATCGATCTCGCCCCGAGTTAAAAAATCTCACCCCTGGCCTGGAGCAGGGGTGAGTTGGCGCCGGGGCGAGACCAATCTCGGGGGTGGCCCCGGGGCGAAAACGGCTAGTGTGAAACGTCGCACATTCTCACCCCCGCGTCGCCCCGGGGCCACCCCCCGAGATTTTGTCTACTGTGAAAAGGCCTTTAGACTTGTTTCAAGTCTGGAATTGTCTTGTGAAGACTGAACGGTTAATCCGCAGTTATATAATTGTTTTTATTATGTGCCGGCAATTGTATTATGCACATTGACACTGCATGATAGAATGTATGTGCAATACCTTTGGAATACAATTTTTTAAAATTTTATCGATTTTTTAAAAGTATTTTATATGTATCTTAATTGCTACATTGCTTGAATTGATTAGTACTCATATACATAATGCAGGGTGACTGCACAAGTTTGCTAAATCGTTAGTTTACTTTGATATAAACATGAAAATTATGAGGAGTATTTCAACATTAAAGTCCGTACCATCATGATGGTGTTCCTATGTACCGATGCAAGGCCGGCTGTGCGTTCTGTCTCAGCCTGCGCGTACACCGTACTCGCCCGGCCGGCCAGCAGGCCTACATGATGTATAGCAAGCTCCACATAGGGCAAAAAATCTTGTTGTGTTGCCCTCGGACCGACCGACAGTAAAAATCGACAGATGCAGGGTCGGCGGTTGTTATTTTTTGCTGTTTGATTTTTTATTTGTTTTAATTTTAATTTTAATTGAATATCAATAAAAAATATTACTCAGCCTCTCTGCCTAAAAAAAAACCTGTTTGTATTTGCTGTACCTTCTTTACTTTATGCGTATATTTTTATGTAAAAAAAGAAACTAGGGGGTTCGTCCAACGTTTAGGCCTAAACACGCCCGGGAGAGCGTGAAGATGACTTCGATCCGTCGCGCTCAGCAAAGCTCCATTCAAAGCGCTCGTCAAAGCTCCATTCGGGCTGAAGAGTAGCCTAGCTAAAAACCCTAACTTTGAGTCTGGGGACGTCTAGCAAGAAAAGAAAACATTGACAGCGCATGTGAAAATGCTATGTATACATACAACCAATTCAATCTCTTTTAGACATGTATAAATATATTGTAGCAGAAGAGTCAAATCGAATCTGCAAAACTTTGTCGTATCTGATTCATTGAATTTGTGTGCCACGAGCCTTGCCCGTTTAGTTAGTATTTTTTTACAACGGTTTACTGATAGGTTCCTTCGACAATTCAAATCTGTCCTTGCACTTTTCATGAAAATGGAATGTTGCGTGGGTGTGCTGTTTACGCAAGTGTAATGGGTCGGCGCCTATAGTAATCAGTCAAAAGATCTGTACCACGCAAAACCATGCAAAACGATTTACAATCATCCATCATCCAAGACGGGCGTTCTTCTCAATCTTCCAACCTTCCAACGATTTTGTCCTCACGAATACATGATAAATGCTTGCTTCCCACAGAACTGGTCCTACTTAACACAACACAATCACGTAAAGAGCAAGGACAGATTTGTATTGTTGAAGGAATCAACAGACGGTAGAGACAAGACATATTGCGTCGTATGAATAAAAGAAGTTGTTTTTTCTTCACGTATTGCAGCTTTTATTACTACAGGCCCTTATCCTTTCCCAGGACTGGATTGTTTCGTCAAACCCCAAAGTGGAACTTTTGATACCGGTATATGCGCAACATTGCGAACACAATGCATAAATACGTACCACGCGTCGATCGCCGGGATTACTTGTACAAGATTGAACAAAAAAAACTTGTGCTTACAACTCGAAGGCGAGATGTTTTTCTGAATATTTGTTTGGGGTCGTGTGGATTTTGTGGGCGGCGATTTATTTTTTTAGTTTGTGTACATGATGCCTTAGATAAACCATAAGAAAGCCAATTCTAGTCAGATTCTGGGCCATTACAAGATGCCAGAATCGGACCAGTAGGCCTACTGTGCCAGCAATTGTCCAGAAACGGTCCAGTATTTCCAAAGAGTGAACATTTACTCTATTCGAGTGAAAATTCACTCCCACAGTCTGAAGCTAGAGACCAGACGTTTAAGGGTGAAATTCATTCAATCGAAAAGATCGAATTTTCACTCGAGTTGCGACTGAATTGGTTCTTTATTTAGAGTATTCAATCGAAAAACAGAGTGATTTTCACTCTAAATCGTCTTGTCCCTAATTTCACTCTTTGGGATTTAGAGAGTAAAGAAAGAACAGGGCCAGAAGTGGACCAATTCTGGTTCACCTGTTCTGGGCCACTGCCAGCTTGCCGCCAGCTTGTCACCACCGGACCGGTACTGGCTTGCACATTGGCACGGAATCGGGCCAGTAAATGTCATATTTATACCAGAAGGAAGCCAATTCTAGTACGATTCTGAGCCATACAAGGGCCTGTACTGGCCCAATTTGTATCGTCTTAGCAAAATGGTTTGCCATAATATTGCTTGTCCAATTCAGAGTGCGTATCGACTTGCCGTTATGGATTGATGTAACTTTTCTGTGGAAATTTTACAACACGAACCAAAGAGCACAACAAGTGTGAAAATAAGTTTAATCACGATAATTACCAAATGTAGGGTAAAGTGGGGTAACTGGGACACTTAAGCATATTTTGGCATTTCATATTAAACTAAAAGCTTGATTTCTCCAACTTTTGTGTTTTTTCACACTGGTAATATTTCCAAAATATGTTTTGATCAGATTGACATTTATACAAGGATCATTCCCTTCATGAGTGGAGAAAATGTGACGAGGGAAATTTTCTCCATTTATTTAGGAGCATAGGGTAAGTGGGACAGTCAAATGGGGTAAGTGGGACACGTACATAATACATGAAAATAAGTCAAACAACAACTCATTAAATGCATTAAATTACTTTTCTTTAATTACAAATAATTTCCTGTTGATTTTAATATCAACTTTTGATATAAAACATTACAAATGTAATATTAAGACATTTTCTTCCAAAATATGAATTTTTGCAGTCGTATTTTCCCGACGTTTTCCTGCACATACCATACAATGAAATGCAAAGTAACTTTGTCCCCTTAATCTGGGTGTGTGGACTCTAAATTCCTGTGTTGTCATTGCAAATGACCACAAAAATAGCATGCAGATCAAACATTGCTTCTTTGTAGGCCCTATACTGGCCCTAAACTGGCATCGGTTTTTGTAAAATTTGTGTGCGTAGTTTCCGTTCAAGTTCCATGTCATTTGAAATTCTTTGACATGTTCAAATCAGTCAAAAAGCACAAGCAATACTTAATGAAGGCAATATATTATTCAAATTGCAGCAGACCAGTTGAGCTGGGTGTTAGTTCAGTACTTAAGAGTAGTTCCATGTTGTACATCTATGGTAACGTCATCTTCTGATGCGACAACATGGTCCAACTTGCTCGACAGTCGGTGCCATCTGGATACACTAGTGTGTATGAACTCTGGACTGTAGTGCCAAGATACAGGCCTTTCCTCTCGCCGTAAGGGCTTGTCCAATTCCTAGGTCAGCTCTGTCACCACAGAAGACATCCGAAGGTGCTTCGGCATCCCACCACAGTAGACATCTGAAGGTGCTTCAGCATCCCACTTGGAGTTCACGTTTTCTTTTGACGTCCCTTCATTTTCTATAAAATACATAAATAATACGCAGCATTAGCATATAGTGACTGAACTATATGAAATTAAATATCAATTATTGTGAGAATATTCTAATTAAAAAAAAATATTGATGCATTTCTGAAAAAATGGCTACTACATCATACATGCCAGTGCCACGCAGAGACGCATGGGTTTAATACATGGGTAAGTGGGACACAGTTTAATGTTTGGATTATTGTATAATTATATTAAAAGTAAACACTTCTTTGGCTTGAAATGTGGAAATGATTACCAATTAAACAAGTCTTTTCAATTTCATATTAATTGGTTGACCACAATTATTGGCTGACAAGTACACAAAATAGTCAATTTTGCAGTCAGTCAGAAACCAACATGGCTGCCATAACAATGCGTAGGTTCAAATTAACCTATTGAAATTGTCATTCTATTTCCTGCCAAGTTATCACTATTGGGAACACACATGCACTTGGGAACATTTGTATAGTTTCTTGGATGTGTATGAACATAATTGATGATGATCCTTTTATTAGTTTTCATCTATCTGAACTGAAAAGAAAACCTCATTTTGTTTAGCACAAAACACACACAATTCTTAAAGCCTCCATTTGATTAAAACAAAAGCCTCGTGCTGGTCCATACAATTTTTGCAATTAAATTGGCTCTAAGAATTGTTAATGCAACAAACAGCACAACTGATGCATGCTTACCGTTTCAAAGAAGTATTCTTGCAATAATCAACTTGAAATGTCGCCTTGAATTCCACTTTTCCTTCAGTTTAACCACTCGTTCTTTAGCTTCTCTTGTGCAGTAAAAGCAAAATATTAGTATTTTATGCATCGGGTCAAAGAGCGTTTCAGGTGCACAGAGAAAAACATGATTTTTGACACCGCAAACACGCGGAGAAACGAAACCAGTCAGCCATTTTGATTGTGTATGTTTGTTTGTTGGCATCAGAAAGAAGTAAGAAGGGATTGGTACAGAAAATACAAGCAAAAAACACAGACGTGTCCCAGTTACCCCACTTTACCCTAATTGCTGAATTGTCCATGCACTGGTATGATGTTGATTTGCTGATGACAGAAGTCTGCGTTATTTTTAATGTTTATGTAGATTGCGTATTGTAAAATCAAACACAAAAGGGAGTTCGTCCTATGACGTCAAATTGTTTGCTGCCCGCAGCGACGACTTTTAGACAAATTGCACCAGCGGGCTGTGCTGCGCTAGAGGGGACTTCATAAAAATAGCTCTCAAAAGTCACTTCTTTGTTATTTCATGGCAGAAATAATTTGCTGTTTGATTTTACAATATGCAATCTACATAAAAATGAAATATGACGCAGACTTCTCTCACCATTGAACTTCCTCTTTAATAACTAGTTTTGACAAACAATGAAATTCAACTCTATGCGGAACATATTATGTTACTTTTTGAAACACGTTAAAGTTACATAATAATAATAATAATAATAATAATAATAATAAATCTCCTGGATGCGGCAAATGGGCGACTCTTCCCGAAATAACCTTATTGGGGCGACACGAGTGTCGCCCTTTTAGAGCACTTTCCCAACGCGCCTTACTAAAAAACACTCCAAAGGGGCGACTTTTACAATAGGGCGACAGTTATGTGTCGCCCTATTCGACCAGGTCACCCTAACGCACTCTTTTCCAGGATTATGTGTCGCCCTATCCGGCAATTGAGGAAAATAACAATAATAATAACAATAATAATAATAATATATGTATAACGGACATAACGACGATGAACATAATGGGGGCGCTGTGCGTAGGCCCAAATATTCACTTAAAACTTTACGAAAATGAATCGTTTTGTAGCAAGAACATGTTCAAATCTGGCCAGCCTGACCGCTTAACATTGATATTCCTACGCATCTCTTCACTATCCCGTGATTGTGGTCAAGCCTTTATCATCAATGTACATTTTTTTCATTGAAAAGATCAATATACCATGCATTTTTATCACTTTTAATCGTATAATTTTACAAATTACTCTGAACCGCCTTGTTCAGAGTAATTTGGTAAAAAATTCCCAAACGACATCCGAATGGGGTTAACGCTATGAGATTTCAGACTTGACTTCCCTTTAAAAAAATTCTTCGGAGCCACGAATTAGAAAAAAAATTATTCGAACGTAATGAAATTTCAGGCTTTATTTTCCTTTTAAAAAATCCTACAAAGCTGGAAATTAGAAGAAAAAAAAGGTTATCGGAATGCTCGGCAGACACCGAGAATTCATTGCACTATATACCCAGCCCTATAACTATACGTACGTATATTAAAAGTATTATAGAGGGCGCTCAACAATGCATCCATTCGGATGACGTTTGGAAAAAATAATTCGCGGCCAGCTCGGGTTGGATGTGTAAAAATGAGTGGGTTGGGCAATACGAGAGAGGACTTGGGACAATGGGGGATTAGGGATAACAATGACACCGAGGACTTGGGCCGAGTCCTTTTTGGGAGAATTTCGTGTACAAACCTTAAAGGAGCTGTTCGGAAAAGTTAAAGTACATAACAAACAAAGGGAACAAAAGAAGGGTTCCATTCATGGTCCTCATAAGTATAGGAAAACGCACATGGGTGGAGGTCAGTGGTATGTACACAGTGTACATATACATTGTGCATGTACATAGTACACACAGTACATAAACACCCAAGTGTGTAAACACCGGCAATCGCGGACCTCCCATTGTTCCTCTTTTGTTTATACTTTAACTTTTTCGGAAGGCCTCCCATATGTTTTGTACACGATTTTCAATCGTGGACCTTGACTCAATCGTGGACCCTATTGTCCTCTTTGTTAAAGGTCCACGGTTTAAATAGCTATACAAACTCACACACCCACACACACACAGTCGTTTTTTGCTATACTCGCGAGGACAATGCTTTGTGTTTCCTATTCTTCATTTAATATAACCCAACCCATAAACTAAGCACGTATCCTTACGTTCGAGAACCGATTTTAACAAAAGACCGTCTCTCGAGGACAAGAAAGATTCTTTTGTGTGTTCTTTCTCCTCTTGTCCTCGAACGTAGTACAATACAAGAGCACATGTGTTTTACTATACTTTAAGGACTCGGGGACGTTCTCTTCCATTGTTGCCTTTGTTTGTACTTTTTCTTTACATGCCCTATAAGGTTTGTACATGGATTCTACCGAGGACCTGGTCTCAGGTCCTCAGTTGTATTGTAATCGCTAATCCCACTGTCACAAGTCCTCGGTCGTAATGGATACCTTGTACAAAAATGTGTAAACACCTTCAATCGAGGACCTCCTATTGTCCTATTGTTCATACCCTCATTGGTTTTGTACACGATTTTAAACCGGGGACCTTTCTCAACCGGGGACCCTATTGTCCTTTATTTGTAAAGGTCCCCAATTGAATGCCAAAACAAACAAACTCACTGACACATAGAACCCTGCAGGGGAATGCCCGGGAATTATTCCAGTGTTTATAGAGCGTGCGTGCACGTCTTGCGATATCACTTTCAAGTTGTGTGTGAACGTTCTGGTACCAAACAGAGTTGTCTATATAAAGACGGACCCTTTGGGCCTGTTCAGTCAAGGTAAACAACATGTTTAGTAGTTTTGTCGTCAATTTGCAGCAGTTTTAAAATATTTAAAATAAAATGCCTCTTTTATCGTAGCTCTCTAGATCAGCCCAGTCTGAAAATGAAATCAGTTCCTAACATTTAGCCTAGTGTGATGGATAACCTAACCATCCATCAGGACCCAATGCGAACATGAACTCGGAATAAAGGAATCCCACACAGCAACTTCCGTGCTCACGAATTTATTTTAGTGAACTAAACTAATAACAAAAAAAATGCCGAATCCTATTTAAATTACGTGGTTTACGTGGACCAAGGTTTACCGGTCGAACAGTTGTCCAGCAACTAAGCAGCACTGCCATGGCTGACACACACGGCTCGGACGGACAGACAGAAGACCCCGAACCGTGTGTGACCAGCAGGTTTTATACAGTTAGGTAAATCATCCCCACAAGGGTAATTCAGTGTTGCGTATAAACGACAGTTCCACAGGTGATTCAGCTTTACACAGTTAAGTAAATAACATAAATAGCAAGTATTACCATATGATGCACGATATAGGGCAGAGCGAACCCCCCTCCTCTTTTGTGTTGGTCATTGTGTTCCCGGAATCTCAGGAATTCTTTTCAGAAGTCTAGGGGTGATGTGTTAGGTAACAATAGTTTGGAGAGTGTATAGGGTATTGGGACAAAAAAGGGGGGGGGGGTACCCCTCTGCCCCATATCGTGCTGGGTATAAGTATTACACAGAGAAAACGCTGTTGAAACTTTTTGTTTACCCCTTGAGTACGGTATTTTACGGGAGACGTCGGGGTCCGCGGCGGTTATGGCAGCCAAGATTCCAGATTCCATCTGGAAAGATTATAAAGAGACGCGTAATAAAGTCAACATAATAATAAAACAATCTAAAAAAGAATACTTTCATAATGTGATTAAAACTAGCAAGAATGACTCTGCTAGAGTATGGAAACATATAAAACAGGTTATCCCCTCTAAAAGTAAGGCTTCTAAACCGAAGGTTGTCTGCAACGGAGAAAATGATGTAACAGAACCAGACGAAATTGCTAATGCATTTAATAACTTCTTCATTAGTATTGGACCTGATCTTGCCACACATTTACCACCAAACCAAGAAGGCGGATATGGCAACAAATATTCTAATGATAATTTCAGCATAGAACCAGTATGTGAAACCTTTGTGTTGAAAGAACTTCAAGGTATTTCAACTAATAAAGCCACCGGATGTGACAACTGTCCATCAAGGCTCGTTAAAATAGCTGCCCCTGTCATAGCTGGTCACTTGACCCATATTATAAATGTATCTATTGCGCTGGGTACGTTTCCTAACAACTGGAAAAAGGCAAAAGTTACTCCCATACATAAAGGAGGAGATAAAAAAGAACTTGGCAACTACAGACCAATCTCAGTACTTCCAGTTCTATCAAAAATAATTGAACGCGCAGTCTTTAACCAATTGTATGCCTATATGAATTCTAATAATCTTTTAAGTAAGTCTCAATCTGGATTTAGACCGCTACACTCAACATGCACAGCCTTAGTAAATGTGACGGATGAATGGCTAAGAAATATGGATAATGGAAAATTAACCGGGGTAGTAATGCTTGATTTAAAGAAGGCATTTGATACTGTGGACCATAATATTTTGATCAGTAAACTTAAACAATATGGTATTGAGGAAACAGCTCTCAAGTGGTTCAAAAGTTACTTACAAGATCGAACTCAATGTACCTCAATCGACGGTGTCAATTCAAACTGTTCTCCTATTATGTGTGGTGTTCCACAGGGGTCAATCTTGGGACCATTGATGTTTATTATATATATTAATGACTTACCTGATGTAATTAAGGAGTGTAAAATAAGCATGTATGCCGATGATACTGTATTGTACTATGGCAGTAAAAATCCTCACGACTTAGAAAAAAAAATTAATAGTGATATTCTGAATGTTAAATTCTGGTTGGATAAAAACAGGTTAAGTCTGAATATAAAAAAAACGGAATATATACTCATTGGCACAAAGCCCAGTATACGTAAAGTTCAAGGAGACGTAATTAATATCGGTATCAATGGAAAGCCCTTAAAACGAGTTCACAAGTGTAAGCACCTAGGCGTGCATGTAGATGAGAATCTGACATGGAATGAGCACATCGATCATGTCAAGAAAAAAGTGGTGTCCGGAATACATATCATCAAAAAAGCAAAGAAATGTTTTCCCATAGCCACGTGTAAAATGCTTTATAATACATTTATTGCGTCACACTTCAATTATTGCGACGTGGTTTGGGGGAACTGTGGTGCCACTATGAAAACTAAACTACAGAAACCTCCAAAACAGAAGTGCCTTCATTATCAATAACGCAAGCTGGAGTACCCCGAGTGAACAAGTTTTAAAGAAACTAAATTGGAATCATTTAAATGCCACCAGATACCTCCATGAGGCCATTCTCATGTACAAGACCATCCACGGTATTTCCCCTGCGTATCTACTGGATAAATTTAAAGTAGCAGACCATAACTATAATCTAAGGAGAAGTAACCTTCAATTGTCTCTTCCAAAACCTAAAACAGAATCATTAAAAAGATTTTTGAATACAGAGGAGCTATTACTTGGAATGACATTAATGCAAATATTCAAAATTTACCAAATCTGCCAACCTTTAAAAGGCAACTTAATAACTCCTTTGCTGCGTAAATCCGCGATGATGACGCCTCCACAGCACAGTGATGCAACTGATACTATATTTTAAACTAAGTTTGTTTATGATTCATCTATTTAATTTAATTTAATTTAATTATTTAATTTTATTCCATTGTTTTGTACCGATCTTAGCAATATTTCTTTTAAAAATGTTATACCTTTTTATTTACTTGTTAATTCGCACCTTTAAGTTCATTTTATACTAGTTTTTATCTTATCTTATTTTGTGTTCCCACATAATAACTTTGACTTCTGACCTTTATTAATTCCTGTCTGTTTATATATTTACATGAAATGTCTGACTTCCATCACCAAAGTTTCATGTTGTATTTTCTCAGTTCATTTTAATTTTAATTTTAGATTTAGTTTTATATAACTTTAGTTTTGCATTATTTTAGCTTTGTATTATAATAACTCGTCACTAAGGCGTCTTACTGTTTTACATAATTTTAGTTTTGCATCATTTTAGTTTTTTTCTACCAAGGTCATTTGTTTGTAAGCTTAAGTTCTTTTTCTACACGGCCCCTTGAAAAGCAGCACTATGTTGAATGGGCTACCGTGTCTAAAAAAGTGATAATAATAATAATAATAAAAGTGAACCGCTACAATGTGTTTGTGCATTCAAGCGTAACATATACACAATAATCCAACAGTGGATTGAAACTGCACAAACAGCGGCCAATGGTGTCATCCGGCCTGGTGGCACTGTTTAATTCAACAATGGATTGAAACTGCACAAACGGCGGACAATTGCGTCATCCGGCCTGGTGGCACTGGTTTTTTTTGCGCACATTTGCCGCATCCGTACGCAAGGGGTTTTAAACAACCCCAGTTGGTTGTTTAAGCAGGGCACATGAACAATCCGGGGTTGTTTAAAATGTTTAAACAACGTTTTAACAGTGTACATAACAGAAAATAGGTCACTACATCACACTATAGCACAACACACGCCCCAGCTCATATTTGGTGTGCCCGAAGTACGTCTTCTCGCCGAGAACAAATCCACCAGGACTCTCTAACCTACATGCGGACTGGATATGTTTTGTTCATGCTTATTTAAACCTGTATTTCTAACAATTTCAGCCACTTATCTCAATGGCGTTAACCGTGGAAACCACATGTTGTGACGACCCAACTCCCGTTGCTGGAGATTCCAAATGGGAGCCGAAGACTGACGAGGAAGATGCTCCGACGTGCACGTACTTCTCTCTCAGCCCGCCGTGTCTTCAACGTTTCGTCCGGCCGGGTGTATTCGCTGTCATCGCGTGCATGTACTTCTTCGCTGATGGTTACACGGTAGGGGTGATCCAAGGGACGATAACCACCATTGAGCATCGCTACCAGCTCCGCCTCAGCGAGATTGGCTTAATACAGGGAGTTTTCTGCGTTGGAGGAATATTCGGTACCTTGGTTCTGATTTTGGTTGGCAGTAAGCCGGACAGCAACCGCCCCCGAATCCTTGGGTTATGCGCGCTGATGTCCGGATTCGCTGTGTTCGTCCAAACCGTCCCCCAATTTAGCCAGAGTCTGTACGTGCCCGAAGGTTTCGAGTCTAGAAATGATACTACAGAACCATTGCGAATAGTAGAGCTGCTATGTTCGGCAGAGGGCGAGGCAGACCCGTGCATCGAGGAACCTACGGACGAGAGACTGTCTCCTAACCAGGTTGCTTTCTACGTTATGCTGTTCTCCGCGTGTCTTCAGGGCGCAACAATAATGGTCGTCTTTCCCTTGATGTACGCATATATCTCAGATAACACATCACCGAGAACTACAGCATTTTATACAGGTAAGCTTGGATTCCAAACCGTTTAATATTTATCGCTAACATAATTATTTGTATAGATGGTAAAACAAATTAATTGAATCGGTTGCAAATGAAGGATCCCCTTATGTTCCTGGCCGCAGATAGTTTGCATGACGATCTTACTCCAACACTGAATATTGGCAAATCCAGTGACGTGGTAAGGACGAAATTAAGATATCTTAATTGGGACATTCATAAATGAAACGTTGCAGCAACGACGTAATGACGGCCCGGTGTCATACATATAACCGCCATGAGTACCTGTTGTCGCTGACTCTGAAATCGCAAGCAATATATCGGGGTTCAACACGTGCTTCACTGAAGTGTCTTCGCAAAGGTCATGGAGATCTCTATTTCTGAATCTGGATTCCACTGAGGCACTCTGTGAAAACTATAAATGAAAAAGACAAGAAGAAACCTTAAGTAAGAAACTATAACTCCACTTCAACCTTCAACCTAGCTACATGTGTGTGTGGCTGACCTTTATCTGTAATTGCAAGCAGTAACTATACGCACCGTAACTGGACCAACGTCGGTTACACCATGGTTACACCTACCACACTTCACCTTTCTTCGTTTCTCCCCTCAGGTATTTTCGGTGCTGCAGCCGGCTTGTCTCCCGTGATAGGGATCTTCGTGACTGCTGCATTCCTAGGAGTGTGGGTTGACTTCTACAGAGTCCCTACTTCTATGCACCTATCGCCGGGTGACCAACTGTGGGTGGGAGCTTGGTGGTTGGGTTTCCTCGTGTCTGTCATGCTGTACATCCTACCGGCAGTTCCCTTTCTTGGATTTCCGAGAGTTATGAGAACATCTCGTAAGAATGCCGAAGATTTTAGTCTTGTCAATGAAAATGAAGCAGACCCAGAAAGAGATGAAACAACCAAGTTGCCTATAACAGCAATTCTAAGAGGTAATTTTTTGTTAATTGGTTGCCCATTAGTGCTTCCTGTGCCTTCAAGTTCTTTGATCTCCATACGAATAGAAAAAAATATTTTACACATTTGTCATCTCCACTGGTATTAGTCACTACTTGAGTATGTGAGTTTTTCAATTTTGCTCTTTTATATCAAAGAAACCTTGGACAATTTTCAGTAAGGGTAATTGAGTATACCTTATTTTTGTTACTGCTGTTCTTCTACATACCCCTGTGGGTAGGTGATGTACGCAGTTAGTAGAAGTCGGATCCCAGACCTAGCCGGATTCTGCCTTTAAAACGTCATGGATTACATGAAAGTCTAACAACGTTTGTAGAAATAGCAACAAAACAGGAAACGGCTTTAAAATTTGCTGCAAATCAAAATGGTGGTAGGCCTACAGGGCTGGAACAGAAACGACACGAATGCAATCTGCGTTGCACTGTTAGCATAAAGGCATTGCGGCCTACCACAGTTTTACTTTTCGGCAACTTTTAAACACGCGTTTAGCAGATTTTTGTCACATAAAAGTAATTCGGCTATTTTTGTAAGATTTATACGAACATCGTTAGTCGTTCCTGTAAAATTTTAAAGATCGAAGTTCTGGCTAGGTGCGGCAGATGCGACTTTCATCCACACCCGTTGAAGTAGCCTACATATTACAACGATAGCCATGTTATGAAAATTGAAAGTTTGCCCTTCAAAATTAGTCCTTTTTGAAACAAAAATCTTCTGTGTCCTGTCTTAATGAAATTGAAACAATTCTCATGTGTTGTTCGTTTATTGTCTTCCACAGACAGTGTTCTGACATTGTGGAAGGTGCTGAAAAACCGTGACCTCGTCTTGACATGCGTCTCCCAGGCTACCTCTGTTCTCATCATATATGGTTACGGCATGTTCGTTCCCAAGTACCTGGAAGTACAGTTTGGAATCGAAACACGAATCGCCGACCTTCTTACAGGTGAAACTAAGCATTGAATCTTAACTCAGCTTTGATGATCCTTAAGGCGCTACCTTAGACCAATTTGCTTTGGATGGGTAAAAGGACTGTTTTAGGAGTAACACGTTTTGGTTGGGTAGATTTGTTCGCTATTTCCAGCGATTGTGTATAAATGTAACAACTCAGGAAATCAGCTGAAGTTTCCGCACGACCGGACTTGAAAAAGTACACACAAAATAGATAAGAATATCAAATGCCGTCAGAACTAACATTTAACAAAATATTTTTTTCAAAGTGAATAAAGAAAACTGACAGGAGCGGGATTCGAACCTGCGACCTCCGGAACTACCGTACCGGCGCTCTACCAACTGAGCTATCTTGCCCTATGTTTGCGGTCTCCCAAATTGTCAGTATCTTTGTTCTTTGTGGACAGTTCGAAAAGACAATGATCAATTCTTGCTTTCTCGATGGACCAGTTCACTAATAAATTCAAATTTACGCACGCGCGCGCACAGCGCTGCAGTTAGGCTGGAATTGTATACACGGGACGTGCATTTTGCTGGAATTCCTCGACTGCGTTCTGTATTTTTGCAGTTTGTTGAAGTGACAAACCTGCAGAATCAATACAGGTATCGAGTTCAGCATGAATCTGTAGGACAAAATTGTTTATCCGACTGCCTGCAGTGTCTGCACGGATCATACATGTATACAAAGAAACATGGCCGAGACGTTGGGCCATACTATAGTTTGGATGCACGTGCAATCAGGCGATTTGTGCCACTTGTTCAAAATACACAAATACAGAACAACTTCGATGAATTCCGGCGAAATGTACGTCCCGTATACAGTTTTCAATGGACAGCTCAACCTCTTTCCTCAGTGCAGCGCTAGGTGAGTAGGCGTATACGTGCTAGTGCACTAGTCTATTCAATGTTCACTATAAAAACAAAATATGTCCGGTAGGCGTAGGTATGCCTATGTATTTGAGGAACTTGGGGGGGGGGGGGTAAAAATTAGGAAATAGAATTTCAAGTAACTTAAGTATCAGACGTTGGTAACCTGTTGGCTCATATCATGCGATCAAACAGTACATTTTAGAGTGTTGGAGTATAGAGTTTGTAGCAATTAGTACGGAAGCGTATTTAGGACACAACCATTTTTTCTAGCACATTATTTCGCCAGGGCGGATTTACTATTTCGCCCGGGTGGTTTACTATTCCACCAGGGCGCATTTCGTCCGGGTGGATTATACTAAACGAGTTGACAGTGATGACTACTTAATGTGGATTGATAACAGGACTAACAATGTAACTATTCCGCCTGGGCAAAATACTAATCCTCCCGGGCGAAATAGTAATACGCCCAGGAGAAATAGTAATAGTAATTGGGGGGGGGGGGGGGGGGGGGTCTTGTCCTAAATACGCTTTCGTATATTACCTGATACATGTTGGCTTTTCATCGACAGGTTGTCTTCTTGCACCTGCATATGCCGTGGGCTTTATGTTAGCTGGGTCCCTCGTGAAACGATTCAACATTCGATACCGAGGACTAGTCTCTCTCTCGTGCGTTTCACTTACCGTCTGCGTCCTGGGCCTCGCCGCGAATATATTCACTGGGTGCCCCAATCATAACGTTGCAGGTGTCATCACACCGTATACAGGACAAAGGTAGGGAGACAAAAGTACTAGGCCTATGGGGTTTTCGAAACCCTGGCTTCATCTTGGCTTCGGCTTCGGCTTCGGCTTTGGCTTCGTCTCCGACACCTGAATAATTGAGAAGCAAACCAAATGTAAATATTCGAATTTTTGCTTGCATAATCAACCGAATGAATGTTCCTGAAGCAGAACATGCACCAACATTTTCCTTCTAAGTTATTCAGAAATCGGAGACGAAGCCAGGGTTTCGAAAATACCCTAAGGTTTCGAAAGAATCCTTTCAGTGACCTGACATGGTAATTTTTGACATGACGCAGAAGCCTCTTGTTTCCGTTTCGCTTGGCTGCATAACCCGGCCTGGCGCTCCGGCGCCCCCATGTAATACCTGTCGTGCCCGGGTTCAAGGGTTAACAAGACATAAAAGTTCACAGAACCAGTTCTGCCAACTAAAGTCAAACTACGGTACTCTTTTCTTTCTAAATTGCTCGTTGTGCGATTTCGTTGTTGAGTCAAAAACAATGTAGGTCCTACGTCTTAAAAATTTTTCATGTCAGCCATCTTAATTTAGAAGCACCCTGCAACTCAGACTGCGCATGCTCACCATCTGTCTACGCTCCTGTGTGTGATGGCCAGGGAACCACCTTTTTCTCAGCGTGTCATGCAGGATGCACAAACGTCACGGGCGAGGTAAGATGTAAAGGCCATTGCTATCTTCGGTGGCTTCAGATTGTTATAGCTTCGTCATTTTCAGCAATCCCATCGGCAATCCCATCATTCAATTTGGCAATTTCATCAATCAATTCGGCAATTTCGCCATTTCGTTTTTCATTTCGGCATTTAATTCGGCAATTTCACCATTCAATTTGGCAATTTTAACATTCAATTCGGCAATATCACCATTCCGTTTGGCATGTCACCATTCTGTTCGGCAATATCATCATTCAATTCGGCAATGTCACCAATCAATTCGACAATAATCATCATTCAATTCGGCAATGTCACCATTCAATTCGTCAATTTCACCATTCCGTGACATGTTTACCCACACGTCGCGTCGGCACGGTAGTGTTTAAATAAACCGAGTCATTGAAATACACTCAAGTTGACTGGAATAAACTTTTTTCAACTGTTACTGACGACTCATCACTCAGCACTCGAAATGGCTTGCATTGACCGAGTGATCAACAAAAACCCCAAATGACATGACTTGGATACAACGAATGTTGTTAATGGGTCAACTCAATTCTGACTTGAAGAATTGTTGTACTCTCGTCAGAGTCGAAAAATGTGAAGGTAGTTTTCACGAAATTGCTCATGGCAACTTATTCGTGGCGGCGTCAGCGCCGAAAATTGGGTACCTTCTTAGCAATTTTGTATAAAGAAGAAAGCACACAACGTTACCTAACTGCACGCCATCAGAGCATTACAGGTAGTAGGCCTATACAACATTTACTTTTGCTGCAATTTTCAGAAAAGAATGGATTTGGGGGTTGGTATTTTATAGCAAATACTGCAACACTGACCTGTTTAAAGTTTTTATGTTCATAGATGCTGGAAAAACAGAGAAAACGGAGGGGGGAAATGTTGTTCTTGTTGTCTGGTTCCCTGACCCTACTTTAGACAAAACGAAGCAATTTATAGACGTTATGGAATTATAAGGTCGGGGAAGTATACTACATTGTATTTCCAACGATTGTCGGCCTACAATCCCTGGAAATTGATACAAAAATTCAACTTTTCTTGAAAATGACAGCACACCAGGTGGCATGATTTCACAGGATGTTTGAGACTATTATTTACTTACAGCCAAGTCGGTAGTTGTTGTTGTTGTTATGTTTGCAAATGTTGTATATTACCTTTAACTCTACCCTGTCATATAACAACCCATGAATAGCCGACGAAACAGTGTGAAATATGCGGACAGCCCACGTCTTTTTCTGGAAAGTAAAAATACAGGACTGAGAAGTTCATGTCACCTGTATCAAAAACCGCCAATTTATGGACAATTTTGTATTATTAATGAAAGCCACATACAAATGAAAGACCCCTTGATTCGCATGGTATACATGTTATTGTTACATTGTTATTAGGCAATATCAGTCATTGTGCATAGTCAGAGCTACTGTGTTTTAGAAGTCTGTAATTACACGTCATGAAATGTCATTACAATTCGACAGGGCTATAAAGACTGCTTCTGTGTAGCAACAACAGTAATGAACGATACTTCATACACCAACACGAGCGAGACGTTTTCAACCGTCAAGGGAGCCTGTGAGGAGCATTGTATATCAGCTGTGCTGTATCTGCTGATTCTCGTCATTGTGTTATTACTTGCCGAATTTGCATATCTCCTACGTCTGAATATCGTCATCTGGTAAGCATTCGCATTAAACTTTAGCATCGTTTAATTTGCCACGTCGATGCACACATTATCAAACAGATTTGGGTTGAAAAATCGGCAGTTTTACGTTTGACAAAGTAGCAAACTTTTTGGTTTAGGGAAATTTTCAACCGGATCCACTTTTAAAATACCGTCAGATGTCATGCCCCAGAGGTCACCAGACTGTGTATCATGTTATCTGGTCTAAAGTGCCGCAACTTCTATATTTTAACTACGTTTTGCGCATGAAACCGGGCAACTTTCTTTCAGCGTGTAGTTAATGACTGCTTACTTTTCCAGGCCTCTGAATGCTTCTGAAATACTGTTCACTAAAAAATCTCGAGAAATACCTTTGGATGAACAAGGTGATTACCGGGTGTCTTGCAGTGCTGTATTCGAGTCCCAATCCGAGTCCGATACCAAAACAGTGAAAAAGTAGAGTCCACTTGGAGCTCAAAGCTGACAACCCGAGTCTTTTGAGTGGCCTCGGTATGCGCAAGTGCTGTGATAACAGTTGAATGCTGTTTTAATTCTCGCTGAGTTTATCTTGTTTAATACAGGTGTGTTTTGATATTAAAGTTTTTTTGTAGCGGGTGTGACGATTGCATTGCATTGTGGGTATAGCATAGTGGCAGCAGACATACTGATCCTTTTCCCATTGTTTAACACTACGCATGCAAGCTCAGAACGAGCATAAAGGACCGGCATGTCTGCCGCTATACCAGCTCAGCGTCTCAAAAGTCTGCCATAAGCATGAACATGGAGGAATTCCGTATTATTTTTGTATAAAAATTATTTTTAGGTGTGCGAATTCGACAGAAAGGCCGGTGGCACTTGGAATCCTGCACCTGGCAGGCTTAATTGGTAAAGTCATAAACTCATTTTGGGCTTTGCTTTGATTGTAATATAAGTCTTAAATACAGGTAGGGGGTTCGGTGCTTTTTTACAAGAGGTATTTCACGACGTAGCATAACAGGAAAAGGCAGCCTTGTCCATGGCGATCGAGCGGTACGCTACTACTATAACCGCGATCTCGAGCCCGTTAATGGCGATGTTCAACTGCAAAAGACGTTTAAAAATGCCCGTAAGAAAGCCCTATTCCTTTTTCCTACTAGTCATGCTGCCAGCTGGTTACATGTGTGGGGCCATCATCGATTCAGCCTGCTTGGTGTGGCAACAAACGTGCAACGGCCAGGGAGCGTGTCTGCTGTATGACAAGGCATGGTATCGCCTCTCCTATAACGGCTTCGCACTGGGAATAGGGATCGTGTGTCTCGGCTCCATGCTGCTCGTTTGGTGGTTTCCGTCTCACAGAGATAACAAGGATGAAGATGACGTTAAGAAAGAGAGGAAGGAAACAGAGGAAGAAATGGAGAAAGGAGTGTTGATTCCTGCTCCCAAGAATGAATGCCTGTGATCGTGGGAGCTTTCAACCCTACCGGACTGGGGGACATTACACCCACTGATAATCCCACAACGCTTTGACCGATCGAAAACAAAATGGTGACTTTCATCGAGGGTCAGTTTGGTACTAAGATCAAATTTGTAGTATTTCAATGGTAACCGTGGCAACTGATTTTTTAAAAAAGCATGGTAACCGTGTGTTTCATATGTTTGAAGTATGATGTGGTATATCAAAAAGCAAAGCAAAATATACATTTCAGAATGCCCTTAAAATGGATGTGATTTTATACAGTAATAACGTAGCGTACTTTACAAAAAGAGCCACTTGGGTGAGACTAGCGACCCACGTTGTCTGCTGTGATCTTGAAGCTAAGCTCCCTCGATCCATGCCGGCCTGTTAATATTTGCCCATGTTGATTTGCAACTTGCGCGCCTCACTGAAAGCTTCTACAAAATCACCGGTACTTTAGAGAAGTAGGCCATCAGCCTCGGTCCAAAAATTGGGCCACCGGTATCAAATGATCGAGAGGAGTAATGCTCATAGTGATTTTGGCAAGGTATGCACACCTTGAGTTGGAAAATGTGTGATAGCATTGCAGCGTAAGCGGTGGCAGCTTTTTGGGTGCTATCACTTTTAATTTGTTTTTCAAAATGGCCGCCAATATGCTTGTTGTTATCGGATGAATTATATTAGACTATGGGGCATGGTCCGTTTATCCACTCCCAAAACAATTTCTGTGGCCCCCATCTTGGCACTACCTGAAATATGTTTTGAAATTGAGGTTTTGTGTGTCTGATTAGAACCCCCCTACTTCCCACGCTCAGGGTTGGGGCATTAGTGGGATCCCTGCCCAAACGCAAAATCGCAGACACACCCCCTTCTTTTACATTTGTTTTACATATCAGTGTTCTTATTTTATTTAAAATAGCTTATGACCACATAAATTTACCACACCAACTATTTGTGTGTTCCTTGTCTTGTTTTCAGTATTTAAAA